>JAZKJV010001369.1:0-214553 GCA_037367405.1 Ottelia alismoides
TATTTCAATTCATCTCATCGAGACCGCAGTCATGCATGTGAAGTGCTGATCATATTCTTAAGGTTGGAGAATAAAGCATGCAATATAGCACGCAAATTTAGCAAACTAGGGAAATGTGCAATTTTTAAGTTGAAGACTCTGATGGCTAAGGCTGGCTAACCTAAAATCTCAAGACCTCTTAAATCGAGTGTTCTCAAACATCACCGATCCTGTGTGGAAGTGAAAATGTAGGGGATTCAATCCAACTCCTTCATTTTTTTCAACTTTAAAATACCTAATGACTGCCTAAACTCAAGTGAGTAGATGCATCTGCTTTCAGCCAGTATATGTGTAAGTACAGGCTGTAAAACGAACCCGTTGCTTGAGGACGGGGCCATACACAATGTCCTCTAAACCACCTACTCTGCTAAGGGAAAATCCTCACTGAAAAGTGGCTACTTATTTGTGTTTAGTAGTCAATTTTGACTTTCAAAGGATTTTTGGTTTTTCTCAGTTTTAATGGATTTTTTGATAAAAGTTAGAACACAAGTTAGACTCATTTTCCTTTGAAATCAAGAAAATAATTCCAAAACCATGTCACAAATATGTAGAATTTTAGAAACATTTTTCAAACGATTTTCAAAACAAGTGAAACCCATTTTTCAAATCATTTTAAAAATATTTTTCTTTGAAAATAGTGTAACATAGTATAGAAAAGCCTTTAAAATATTTTGTCCACTCGGTTCATAAGAATATACTTTATTCCAAAAAGTTTCAAATTTTCAAAATTTTTAAAAATATAGCTAAACTACATATATTGTATATACGGTATTGATGAATCTGTGATTCATCACTCTTAAAATTGAAAATAGAGTCTTGTTCTCGAGTATTTAGCAGCATATTTCACTTATCTTGAATAATTAGCATTCATGCATGCAAGCATAATATCTACATTTTAGCATTCATATTTGCATTAAATAAGAAGCCAAATTCACTTGTAAATATTCACATGTATATTCACTTATTTATATGTATTTTATGCTCACTCCAAGGTCAATAAAACCATATTTATACTGTGTATATTACTAACTAATAATATAAGGAAAGGGCCAAAAATCTCTAACTTGTATAATTACCTAATAAAACCACAAACCTAGTTAGAGACCCCAGACCTAAGAATATGAATATCTACCTCATATAACTTCTGATCTAGGTCTACTTACTTTCAGATTAATACACATTCAGAAACCTTCAAAATGAGATCAATTTCATTTAAATCGGAGCTCGTATGCAAAACTTGGGTTTTGGGGCCCCTTTGTACATTATATGTATGTATATTTGTACCCTTGTATTTTGTATCTCATTGACCTCATCTCTATTTTTGGTCAACATTAAACTTGTAGATCTCATCGAGATCTAAAACTTTCATGTTTTGAATTTTTCCAAATTCAGCCTCCTTCTCTCTCTAATTCCATATTCTCTTTCGACCATTCAGATCAGGCCACATGGCGCCCTCTAATTGCGCCACACGACCCGCCTCACATCATGCCCCACGCCCGTCGTCCTCCACCGTCCAATCCTTTTCCCTCTCTCTTGATCTGAGCCATCCAGTGTCGCAACTCACCTCCACCATCCGATCCAGCCCGGATCCAATCAGGGCCGTCTGCTAGCGCCTCTCCCACAGGACGCCACACATCACATCTTCTCCACTGTTCGATGGCCCTCCTTCTCTCCTCATCGCCACCACTCATCTCGCCTTGGATCCCTGCCACTCGATCAAAGTCTGGGCTTCATCACAACTCTCCATCTCTGCCTAATTCTTAGCTTGCCATGTGGCGTCTCATGGATCGCACGATCAGATCCTCAAGACCTCATCCCAACAGTTCCACAGCACCTCTCCCTCAGGCCACCACGTGTCGCCTCCTTAACCCTTCGATCACATCACTTCGATCTGATCCAGGCCATCCCCCTCACGCCCTTCTCCTCGTCGTTGGATCACTCGATCCAATGGTCCAGAACTCGTCGTCAACCTCCAGTCGCCCCCTCGCCCTCGTCGTCCACCTCGCGCGCTCACCGCCCCCTTTCCATTTTTGAATCCACTCCGGCCATCCTCTCCCGCCTCCTGTCACCTCCACCTCATAGCCCACTCTACCCTCATCCTCGCCGACCTCCTCAATCTCCATGAACTTCACCCACGTCGCTCCACAACCTCCACCAACTTCCCCATCCCCTCACCTACACCCTCACCTCCAACCTATAAATACTCCACCACCGGCGACTGTCGACCGCATCCTCCCCTACAGAGAGATACCCCGAGCTCCTACCCTCCTTTTGGTGACAGTAATTAGTAGAGAAGTGAGCGACGACGACCTTATCTTCTCCGGTGAGATCCACGGTAGCCCCATCGAGCCGCAGCTCCGCCCGTGAGCTGCACGAGCTCAGGATCCCTACGGACCTTTGAGCGTAGACCAGGATCTCAAGTCTGAGATCCAATCCCAGGTAGCATCCTCCATTCCCCCTCCGATCTATTTCTTCATTTTCTTCATTTTTCTCGCAATTTATCTGCCTCCTCCGATCACACCCACTTCCGCCTGATCATTCACCAAGCTCTGCCATGGAGCTCTGATCTTCGCGTGCCATCCCATTTTCTCCGATAGCACCTCACTCTTCACTCCGACCAAAGCTATGCCACCTTGGTGGAGGAATACCGCCGGACCACCTTCACTTTACCGCAGGCTCCCACCGCACTCACAATCACCTCACGAAGACGCCGCACGCCTTGGCTATAAGTACTAACCCCTGCAGGTACTCCTCCCTTCACTGGTCAGAAGCTTCGCCAGAGCTATCTCGACCTTCATCGCCTCTGGCCTACAGACCTTCCCAACTTCATCCAGAGCCTCGGCAGCTCCCCGACGCTTCCCCAATTGTCCCCAGCTCCTTAGGAGCCTCCGAGGAGCAGCACCGAGCACGAGGGAAGGCGGCGGAGCCAAGAGGGCTTGCGCCGGAGCCCAGCCACGTCCGTCGCAGGAGGCGGCGGACTGGAGAAGCACGAAGCACATCTGTCGTCCGATCCACATGAACGGATGGTTCAAATCGAGCCACGTCGCCATCACCCCGCCTCCGTTGGATCATGAGGATCCAACCGCCCTCGTTCATCCGCGTCGCCATCTCCAGCCAGCTATAGACATTGTTCGATCCGTCTTGATCCAACGGACCGCAACATGCCACATCACTTCATCTCAGGACCCTATCCTCCGTTGGATCTTCACTTGATCTAACGGTTCCAACGGGTGCCATGTATCAGCTTCAGTAGCCGCTGGATCTCCATCGATCAAGTGGTCCATCGTGCGCGACCTCGACCTCCGAGCCTCCCCGCCCCTTAGGCTCGGAGCTCCCGAAGCACACCCGAGCCTGCAATGCACCCGAGCCAACATCCGAGCCTCCGATGTCTCCCGAGCCTAGCATTGCACGTGTTCCTCATTACGACCTGGGCATTTTACATTGAGGCCCCTCGAAGTATTGTAAATTTACAAATCAGTCCCTGCTAGGAGCATCACGTGAGGCACATGTATTTCAGTGGGCATTTTGCACACATATCCTCAGCAATATAGGTAATTGCATTTAGGTCCATGTCAGCATGTTTAATTTTCAGTAATTTTATTTTTTGTATTTGCAATTTGGTCCATGTCTTTGCAAGCATATTTAGATGTCCATTTGGCATAATTTCTCAGTTCTAAAAATTGCATGATGTAGCTTATCTTGTCCTCTTTCTTATGTGACACGCGTTTCATTTTCATGACATATTGGGAATTTAATACTATTAAATTGGTGGAATTTTCAATATTTTGCCCATGTGATGCCTTTTAATTCTGATTTAATTCCTCGTTGCTCCAAAATCATCAAAAATTCACATTAGACTTAGGATAATTTAATTTACATTGTGCCCAAAAATCTTTGCATTTGCACGCATCCTGAGGCCTAAATAAATTAATTTGTGATTTCCTTAAATTGATTTTTAATAGGACCAACTCACATAGAACTTTAGGTTTATTCAATTTTTCCTGGATTCATCATACTTATATCTATCTGGGATAATGTTTATATCCTAGAAATAATGTGTTTTGGTATTTATTAAAATTAATTTTGTAAAAATAACTTTCCATCTATTTTTAATTCATAGTAAATTCATAAAGTGTCGGAAAAATCCAAAAAAATTAATATAGCTTAATTTCATTGCATTCCACATTCTTGCTAAGTTTCATAATTTTTGGACTTCATTTGATTATATTTCTGATTTAACTTGTAAACTGGCCTGATATTACATTGTCTTTCTTTTAAATTGCAGAAAAATTGCCAAAAAAACATTAAAATATTCTTCTGAAAATCCAACCTCGAATTCTCTTAAAATTTACCTAAGGAGACAGTTGCCTCCCTGAGTTCAACCTTGGGCTTGCCCAAGTAAATAAATCTATCGCTTTTGATTAATTGAACTTTAATTAAAAGTGGTTTCTAATCAATCCGCTTTTACTTGACTACAACGAACTACTCGATATGATTTTAATCATTGATTTGATTGAATTAACAAGGGTAGAAATAGGCTTTTCAGGTATACCCCCATATACTTAAAATTTCCTATGTCCTCATAGCTTATGAATCTCCAATTTCATCATCTTTATTCGATCATTTTGGCCTTAAAAATCCTAGTAAATGCGTGTAAATAGGCTTAATTCATGCATTTAAGCATTCAGGCATCTGACAAATAGTGGATAAAATACTATTTTTAAAGCCAAAATTATAGAATAAAGAAAAGAAAAGAAAATAAAAAGAATAAAATATTGCAAATATTTTATGACCCAAAACCCCGAGACCTAGGCATCTTGATGACTAGATCGACAAGGAATAAAGTTGGGGGAGATAAGAGCCAAAATCCAATAAAAATGCCTAATTTATTTTATTCATTTTCCTTCATTTTTGGGACCTATTTTAGTTCCACTTTTTTACCTCAAATAAAGAAACTTTGAACATGAAAGTTGTATATATAAAATATAGAAAAATACAAAATTTATTTAATATAAAAATAATGTACAGATAAAGTTATGATCTTAATAAGAATCCAAAAGCCCAACTTCCCACACTCATATCTCTCAATAAAGACTCAAAATATATCAAAATCATCTTTAATTGTATATAACTTTTTAATAAGCTATATAATGAAAGTAGTTTCATTATTTTTCGGAGTTACGGTTAGAAAGTTAGGTTTTGGACCCCTATTATATACTTGTACAGATTAAAATATTCCATTTTTATTATTCATTATTTTATAATTTTATATTTTATAATTTTGTAAATATTATTTATAATATAAATGTATAATAAAATTGGAATAAAAACATCAAGAAATCATAAAAATAAAATACTTGAATAAACACATAGGCAAAATACCTATACTTATACCTATATAAATAATACTTCTATTTATTAATTATATGTATCATATCATAAAAATAAAATAAAAATATATTTAAGTATATAAATTTATGTTATAAATATATAAAATAATAATCGAAATTAATAAAAACAAAATACAAAATAAAAATAAAACATTAAAATATATAGATAAATATACCTATATATATCTCAAAAGTTAATTGTAACTCCAAACCTCAAAAAAATAAATAAAAATCATAATAAAATAATTCAGAAAATAATAAATATTTTTATTCAATAACCTAAAATTAATTAAATCATATTATTTTTAATTGATTTACAAATCACTTTTTCCAGGATTTTTCCTGGTTGGTCCATGTAGACTAACCGGGAGGGCGCGAGAGTTTAGCACGGGTCGACTCTCTGACTCACCATCTGCCTTTGTCAGAACTTTGTTTTTAGGCCATCTTCTTGATTTTTTCGAGGCAACCTCTTTCACCATTTTATTTCATAGTCTTCTTGACTTTTCTTCCCCTTGGATCGATGATTCACGCCACCAGCTTACATCGATATGTGCATCGTTGATTCACTCCCAATGCCTCGTTCTTCTTGCCCGCTCGCCCATCTTGTACAAAACTCCCCTTTTCCTTCCTTTTGAATTCGAACCTCCTTTGACCATTTCCCTCTCCTCATATGGCGCACAATGGAGATAGGATGGCAATAGCATCCAGATCCTGCCTTTAGGTTGACCAAGGAAGTAGCCGGGGGAGCGCTCCACCACCTTCGTCGGCCTCCAACATTGAGGTCCAATCTCGCGGTTGGAAGCCGCTCGAGGTCCTTTTCATTGCATTTTAGTTTCGTTATAACCTCTGTGTTTGCTTGGTACCCTTAGATTAATCTCTCATAACCTGTATTATTCGCTACCCACTTGCCGGAGCTTTGCTCCGGCCACCACCGCCCTCCCATCGCTTAGCCACCTTTTCACCCTGTTTCCACCTAATAATAGCCTAGAATCCTTCCTCTTCGTCTCTTGGCACTTTTGTGTGCCTTTGCAGGGTCTAGAAGGCTCCATCTGAGGAGAATCGACATGAAGAACGAAGGCCCAAGTTAGCCACCACCGCTGGACCAATCCGACGGACTTGGGCCTCTTTCAACATCACCATTCGATGGGGAGAGGCTGCAGGAGCGCAAGGAAACCATCATCGACGCTCAAGTGTTGGGAGATCAGAGCTACATCTATTTGAAGCTCTCCATCGGTGAGTTCGTCCATTGTTCATCCACCATTGCCGAGCGTCGTTGTATCTCTGCCTCGCCCTAGTTTGTACAGGAGCCGTTAGATCTGACCGCGTGTGAACCGTCTGATCTTTGTCAGCCATTTGATATGGCCGCACCAGCCCAACCGTTATCAACCGTCTGATTAGTGACGCGTGGCTTAAGTGGGAGTAGATTAGTCATCCGCCCGTGCAAAGAAGGGGTATTTTGCTACTTCACCCCCTTCGTTTTTTACATATTAGTATAAAACATCCATCTGCCATTAAGATATTTTGTATATCTTGCAAAACCTCCTACTTTTCTGTTATTTGCAATTTGGTTCCCGACCACGTCACCTCATGCGACTAGCGCACGTGAGGCGGAGGCATTTTGCGGGGGGACCCCCGGTGTTTTTGCTTATTTATCTTTGCTGCTGAAACTTTTCATTTAAGTTATAACTTTTTGGTAATATTGCAATCAGTCCCCTAGGTTTTATCATAATTGTAGTTCGACCCCCTCAAGGGGTGCATGTGTTGGGACACGTGATTTTGGAGTTTTTATAATGATACCCCTGCGTTTCCTGAATTTTGTAATCATTCCTGTAACTTTTTAAATTAGTTATAAATTTCTGTGAAATTTACACTCAGGCCCCTATACTTTTATAAATTTACAAAAATACCCTTCCTAGTAGTGTAATTTCTCTTTGCTTCTAGTATTTATCTCATGCATATATAAAACTCCAAAAAATCCCCAAAAATAGACTTAAGTTCATGTTGCATTGTACTTTAACGCAATATTTTATTTTACATATTTGAAGCATTTTATTTCAAAATTTATTAGGAACCCAAAAATATTTTATTTCTTATTTGTGTCTACTTTTATTAATTTTTATATTAACCCTAGCTTATATTGTATATATATCCTTTATTAACAAAAAAGAAAAGGAATATAAAAATATAAAATCTAAAAAGAAAATACAAATCAGAAAATAAAAAATCAAAATATAAAAATTATAGAATTAAAAATAAAAATAAAAAATATAAAAATTAAAAACCCACAAAAATAGCACAACTATAGACAAATACATCACAAACATTTTTTAGCATTAAACTGCCCTGATCTACATGCTTTTCCCTATGTTCGACACTCTACACATACTTGCACCTATACACATCTTTGTTGTAGAGTTATAATAAATTTGAACTCCGCAATCATTGTTTGATCATTGTTGTGGTTTAATTGTTGTCTGAAGCCGCGTTGTGTGAGTTCAACTCAATGACTGTTGATTTGCCTTGTGAATTAACACAACCTCCACAAAATCCTATTCAACAAATGGCGCCGTTGCCGGGGAGCAACAACGCTTAGATTGGGATTAGTTGTGATTGTGATTTATTTGTCCATTTTTGTGCTTTATTTATTTTATTTGATATAATTTCTTTTCTTGTCTAATCACCCTTTCTTGTTGATTTTGTTCAAGAAACCGTGGATCGAGGGAGGTGCTTCACCCAAGGCACCTGCGTACTCACGTGAATGTGGTGTGAGCTTCTGACCTAGAATCAAAAGAGGCTTGGACAACTTGAGAAGACAATCACTTTTTTTAGCATATTTTGTGTATTTATTTATTTATGTAATTTGATGTGAGAGAGATACCATTGTTATTTGTAATAATAAAGGTTCCCTAGACTCTGGACATTCAGACCCAATTTCCAAGTGTTTGTTCACTTGGGGGCTCACCGTAGTTTTATCGGTTTTCATCGCATTTTTTCATTTGTTTCTCGATTTTGTTTTCTTTCTTTTGTGTGATTGAGCCCTTAGTTGTAGGAGCTGCTTCTCTTTAGCATTAGGTCCAAACACCTAATAATCTTTGAATGTACATATAGTCTCGTTTGGACTTAGTCAAATTTTGAGACATCGTTATGCACGCTAATAGCAGTTTCTCATCCTAGGGTGATTTCATTGGCTTGCATTTGCATATAGTTAGGTTTCAGTTCTGCTGAGCATCTTTGCATGTAGAGTGTTGGAGGCAAGGTGAGCATTTATGCTTTAGCATTCATCGTCATTTTGCCAATTACATTGCTTTTCCGACTCTCCCTCTGATTTTGATCACCTAGGTGCTTAAAGGTATTGATTCCTCGATAGGCTTGTGCATTTTTATTAAAAATACAAAAAAAGTGATAATCGATAAAATTGGTACTGCTAACATTACTCGACCCTAAAATCAACCAAAAAAGAAAAAATTGCCTTAGGGCGAGTAATCCCCTCATTGTCTTCGTTTTACATGCTCGCGCACACCCTCAGAACTATTGCCCAAATCCCATTTAGCCTCCTAAGTGTTTGCGCAACATTTTGACTTCCTCACCTAACTCTAAAACAGACAAGATAAAAAGACTGCATTTGTGATCTTCACCGAGTTGAGTAGGTGAATTGAGGTTTGTCTTGTGTATTGTTTCTTTGTGATTGCTTGTGTGCATTTCTAGATCGATTCTGTGCATTTGCGCCTTTTTTCTCACTTCTCTTGATTTGACCTCCGTGCTCTCCCCGATCATTTTCCTTTTGTTTCGAGATGGCCGACTGGAGCATTTTCTATCTGGGCTTTACGGACTCCTCGTTCACTCTAGTCGATCCACCTCCCTTTTATCAGGAGGATCCTCCTCCCATTTTTCTGATTTTTGTACATACCCGCCTTAGCCACAGTATCAAGACTTGAACTCCTATCCACACCGACCTCCACCTCCATATCTTCCACCTTCACATCCACCCGAAACTGATCTATTGGAGTCACCTTTCATGATATCCGTACTTGAGGCCTTGAACCAGATGATGGAGCACACTAATTCAAGGATCGATGATCTTACTAGTTTAAATAAGAACCAGAATGCCGCTCCACTATTTGAGGACCATTCATGAGATCATTCGTGCCCCACTTCAGCAGGCCATGACCGATTTATCTGCTCCTCTTCCCAAGAAGAGATAGCGGAGGAGCAGATCTGATGTCATATCTTGACCATGGCTACTGCCTACGCCATCACACACCGCCCTATCCCTAGGAAAGAGAACACTACTACACCTTTCATCAGCTGCACCATCTCTGACTTCACATGTTCTCACACTCTTCTGGACAGCGATGCTTCGATTAGCATATTACCTTTACTCTCTTCACTTAGGGCCTCTCAAGAAATCAAAATGATCGTTTAGTTTAATGACAGATCAATCAAGAGGCCGAAGGGTATCCTTGAAAATGCTATCATTTTGGATTCAGGTCATGAGGTACAATGTTGATTTTGTCGTATTGCCCATGGAGACCTCCATTGGGGAGCACTGTCCAATCATCCTGGGACGACCATTCCTTGCCTCTGTGAGGGTCATTATGATTGGGGTCAGGAGAGATTTGTTTCCGTCCTATTGACGAAAGCGAAGTGACCATCACTGCACCCACTGTTGATCAGAGACCCGCACCTGATGTGATTTCACCTATCCTAGCTGACCCCGAGGACCATGACCTTGACGAGACTATCCGAGATTTTTGATGCATAATGGATTCGACCGAGACCCGAGAATTCCTCCCTATGGAGGAAGATTCCGGAAAGTATGGACCTCGGAGTTCCTTCTTCTAGTGTTGCGGATGTGTTGATAACATCCGTGGGATTTACACGATTGATACCCTAGAGCGGATGGCAGAATCAGAGACTAGACAGGACAGTTTACTGATGAGTCCGCTCCTATTCATCTATATTCAGAATGAGACTGAAAAGGTCGAATTTGATCGTGTTGCTTTTATTCAGGAATTCGGGCCTTTTAATAAGAAAGATGATCCGATTGAGACTGTAGATGATGAACATCATTTGACTACTTCCACCGATGAGTTCGTTCCTTTTGGTTTTGACCTAGATGAGACCTCGCAGGATGACTCTGACTACACTTCTTCCGATGGGGATGAGTTCGTCCCATTTCACTTTGATATCAGCGAGACACCCAAGGTCAAACCTAGTTGTACTTCTTCCACTGACCCGTCTGCGTCTTCACACCCTAGGACCACGGAGGATCTTCACTCTGTCGACCATGATCAGTTTGTGTCATCTGAGGACCCTGATGTCGACCTGCACCATGCCAGATCCATTCCTCAGCGGTCCCACAAGAAGGTTCGCTTTTGACCTTCTTGATCTCTATACATCCACTCCTGTTGTATATTAATTTGTTTTCCTCTATCCATCTTCCGTATTGCTCATTCACCACATTCTCGTGTGTGCCTTACTTAGGACGTACTTTGTCCAATGTATAGGGGGGTGGATGAGCCGAGTGTTCAGTCTTCGTTCGTTTCATCACTCTTGTTGTTGCCTATACTTAGGGCTTCTTTTACCCTAAGTATAGGGGAGTGAAGTGTATATTCTCTCTGATCTCTTCTTCCATTTTCTAATCTCTTTTCTTTATTTTCCTTTTAATTTTTCTATTTCTACCAAAAAGGTGTCGCCCCTTATTGTCAGTCTTCTATATTTAGGATGTACTTTGTCCTAAGTATAGGGGAGTGTGCACCCCGAGTTCTGTCATTCTTTTAGATCCTCTCCATTGTCTCATCTTCTTGTCTATACTTAGGGATATCTTACCCTTAGTATAGGGGGGAGTCAGTCTGAGTATGATCTGTTCATTCCCACCCTGGCCCTCCCTACTTTGTGTACAATCTGTTATACTAAGGATTAATTTGATCCTAAGTATAGGGGGACGGTCAACTTCTCATTCGTTCATTCGTTTCTTCGCTCCTTATTCTTTAGACTTTTCTATACTCAGTATGATTTATGTCTTCTCTTTTTCTTTCTGATCTATGAGGACATAGCTCAAGCTAAGTATAGGGGGTCGTATATACTCCGTATATACTTTAGCCATAACTCGTACTTTCGTATTTTTATTAATAATATGGCTAAAAATACAATTAAAATAATTAAAATCACTTAATAAAAAGATGTTATTATTCCTCAAATTATTTTTCTATTTAGCAATTAATAAATCACGTTAAAATATTTTTTACAAAATGTTTGAAAAATAGTTTGAAAATCTCTTTGAAAAATATTTTGAAAAATATTTGGAAAACATTTTGTTCAATATTTTCAACCTTCGTAATTTTTTTTTGAAAATTTATTTTCTTTGTGTGAAATAAAAATGTTTGAAAAACTATTTGTAAATCTTTGGAAAATGGTTGCAAAAATATTTGAAAAGTCTATATATACTTTTTGAAAAACCTTTGCAAAATGATTTTCAAATGTGTGTACATGTTGTAAAATTGTTTGTATAATTATTTTGGACTATAGTTTTCAAAATTATTTGAAAAAACCTTTTCATATAAGTTTGAGGAATATACACATCACAAATAAAAATTCTATTATATATAAAATTGACTACTTACCATTGTAAATTCTTAAAACCTAACTCTTGTAAATATAAGATGCATACATGTGTAAATATTTGTACCTAGTTTTTATCCAAAATCTTTTGGTTTCAAAAATCCCAAAACATTTGCAAAGTAAAAAATACCAAAAAACTTTTGAAAAATATTTTTGAAAATACCATAATGCATATGCATCATCTTTTTCAAAAAAAGTTCAAAATCTTTGAAAAATTGCATCACAAAAATATTTTCTGCATTTTCTGCATAGCATTTGCATGGCATTAGCATTTTTTGGATTGATTTGATAATTGAACAAGTCTAAGTAGAATCCGGAGATTGGAGCTTGGTTGGACCTTAAAATCTACCTAATAACAGGAACCTTTTAGGAGTTGGAATTGAGGTGCTTCAGGTCTAGTCGACTTAATTCTTTGAGAATCATAAGACTTGGTTCAATGGATTCTTGACTGCCTAAGTAGAGTATTTCAGAGCACACGCACGACTCTTGTTGATAATGACCAGACTTGGACACCTGCACCTTTCACTTGGCTCAACTCAGTTGGAGTGGTGAGGGGATTGGATTCGTCGGTATGAGACGTACACAAGAGGAAACATTTGTCCTCGTCTAGGGAGGGAAGTGCACCCCAACCAGTCCAATGATGATGAATTTTGAAGACAGGAGAGTGTGGGCTGCTTGATCAAGAGGAAAAACTCCTTATGTACATGATGTTGTAAATAGTATTTCAAAACAAGAAAAAAAGAAAAAAACTCCAAAAAAGTGGACAGACTTGTATAAAAATTAAAATTCCTACCGGAGTGTATATATTTGTATAGTCAATAAGAAAGCTTGATCTTTAATGTCAAATCATATGAACCTGCAGCTGGAAGACTTGACTACACTAGTCTTGCATCATAGGATAGGTAGCTACACTAGCTACCGTCCATTCTTCTCTTTACCCCCTCCCTCTTGGGCTGGTTGTCACTTGAACTTAGATGGGAATACCCCGCTCCTCGAGGAAGGAGTTGTTGGATTGGGGAATCATTGGGTTGTCATACTGGAGAAGTCAATCTCTTTGTCATTTTAATTGGGGAGATAGCCACCATCACTTTACATTGTACGAGTCAGATTCATAGTCATAAGGGGTTTTCGTATGTGTTGAAGTATTATGACCTGGCTATTGAGGAGACTTGAGTAGAGTTTTGGGATTCTTGAAGGCTGTTAGATTTCAAATCTGATTCCCATTAAGTTTCTACCTATAATGAATTTCCAAAGGTCCGACTTAAGCTCCAAACTTTGATTTTGTGAAGACAAGTATGATAATTAAATTTAATTCATCTTTCTTCTTTTTCTTTTCTTTGTTCTTCTTTTATGCACTTATTGCATAAATGTTTGCTAGGGACTAGCAAAGGCAAGTATAGGGGGATGATGGATCTCTGTTTCATCATCTTTATTCTATCATTTTGGCCTTAAAACCCTAGTAAATGCATGTAAATAGGCTTAATTCATGCATTTTAGCATTCAGGCATCTGTGTAGAAATAGCGTATAAAATACTGTTGTTAAAGTCAAAATTATAGAATAAAGAAAAGAAAAGAGTAAAATATTGCCAAATATTTTATGACCCAAAACCTCGAGACCTAGGCATCTTTGTGACTAGGTTGATAAGGAATAAAGTAGTGGGAGATAAGGGCCCAAAATCCAATAAAAATACCTATTTATTTCATTCATTTTCCTTCATTTTTGGGACCTTTTTTTAGTTCCACTTTATATACTCAAATAAAGAAACTTTGAACATGAAAGTTGTAGATAATAAAATATAGAAAAATACAAAATTTATTTCATACAAATATAATGTACATATAAAGAGTTATGATCTGAATAAGAATCCAAAATCCTAAGTTCTCAGACCCATATCCCTCAAATATAAACTCACAAATATATCAAAATCACCTTTAATTGTATATAACTTTTAATAAGCTATTTAATGAAGGTGGTTTCATATTTTTTGGAGTTACGGGTTGAAAGTTAGGTTTTGGACCCTAATATATACTTGTACTGATTAAAATATCATTTTTATTATTATTTATTACTTTTATAATTTATATTTTTATAATTTTGTACATATTTTTTTAATATATGTAAAATTGGAATAAAACATCAACAAATCATAAAAATAAAATACTTGTATAAAACACATAGGTAAAATACCTATACTTATACATATATAAATAATACTTCTATTTATTTAATTGTATATATCATATCAGAAAAAAATAAAATATATTTAAGTATATAAAATTAAGTTTTAAATATATAAAATAATAAATGAAATTAATAAAATAAAAATACAAAATAAAAAACCATTAAAATATATAGATAAATATACCTATATATAGACCTCAAAAAGTAAATTGTAACTCCATACCTCGAAAAAAATAAATAAATATCATAATAAAATACTTTAGAATATAATAAATATTTTTTATTTAAATATCTAATATTAATAAAATCATTTATTATTTTAAATTGATTTTACAAATAATTTTTTCCAGGATTTTTCCTGGTTGGTCTACGTGGACCAACAAGGAGGGCCGAGAGTTGACCGGGGGTCAACACTCTGATCTACCCCCTGCCTTTGTCAGAACTTTGGTTTTCGACCATCTTCATGATTTTTTTGAGGCAGCTCTTTCACCATTTCGCTTTGTAGTCTTCTTGACTTTTCTTCTCCTTGGATCGATGATTCACGCCACCAGCTTACATCGATATTTGAATCATTGATTCCCTCCCAATGCCTCGTTCTTCTCACACACTCGCCCATCTTGTACAAAACTCCCCTTTTCCTTCCTTTTGAATTTGAACCTCCTTTGACTGTTTCCCTCTCATCCTAAGGCGCATAATGGAGATAGGATGGTGACAACATCTAGATCATGACTTTAGGTTGACCAAGGAAGTAGCTGGGGGAGCGCTCCACCTCCTTCGTTGGCCTCCAGCGTTGAGGTCAAATCTCGCGGTTGAAAGCCGCTCGAGGTCCTTTTCATTGCATTTTAGTTTTGTTTTAACCTCTATATTTGCTTGGTGCCCTTAGATTAATCTCTCATAACCCGCATTAGCCGCTACCCACTCGCCGGAGCTTCGCTCCGGCCACTACCGCCCGCTCATCGCCCCACCCACCATTTCACCTTGTTTCCACCTAATAATAGCCCAGAATCCTTCCTATTCATCTCTTCATGATTTTGTGTGCCTTTGCAGGGTCTAGAAAGGCTCCATCTGAGGAGCATCGGCAGGAAGAATGAAGGCCCAGGTCAGCCGCCACCGCTGGACCAATCCGACGGACCTGGGCCTCTTTCGACATCACTATTCGACGAGGAGAGGCTGCAGGAGCCCAAGGAAGCCATCATCGACGCTCGAGGTGGTGGGCGATCGGAGCTGCGTCGATTTGAAGCTCGCCGTCGGTGAGTTCTTCTATTGTTCATCCACCACTGTCGAGCGTCGTTGGATCTCTTCCTCACCCCGGTTTGTACACGAGACATTAGATCCGACCACCGTGTGAACATATCTTATCTTCGTCAGCCATCTGATCTGGGCCATACCAGCCCAACCGTTATCAACCGTCTGATTAGCGATGCGTGGCTTAAGTGGGAGTAGATCAGCCGTCCTACCATGCAAAGAAGGGGGTATTTTGCTACTTCACCCCCTTCGTTTTTGTATTTATGTATTAATATAAAAACATTCATCTTCCATTTATATATTTTGTATAACTTGCAAAACCCCCCTGCTTTTCTGTTATTTACAATTGGGTCCCCGGCCTCGTCACCTCACGTGACTGGTGCACGTGAGGCATAGGCATTTTGTAGGGGGACCCCTGAAGTTTTTGCTTGTTTATCTTTGTTGCTGGAACTTTTCATTTAAGTTATAACGTTTTGGTAATATTGCAATCAGGCCCCCATGTTTTATCATAATTGTAGTTCGACCCCCTCCAGGGGCGCACGTGTTGGGACACATGATTTTGGAGTTTTTATAGTGATACCCCTGTGATTCCTGAATTTTCTAGTCAGTCCTGTAACTTTTCAAATCAGTTATAAATTTTTGTGAAATTACACTCAAGCCCCTACACTTTTATATATTTACAAAAATAACCCTTGCTAGTAGTGTAATTTCTCTTTACTTCTAGTATTTATCTCATGCATCTATAAAACTTTAAAAAATCCCCCAAAATAGACTTAAGTTCCTGTTGCATTGCATTTTAATGTCGTATTTTTATTTTACATTTTTGATGCATTTTAATATTTATATTATCAAAAGTGTCATTACTATCCCTGTTTGCAAAAGAAAATACATAAAAATTATAAAAACTCTTTTCAAAATTTTCCAAAAAAATATATTTTGTGTATTTCGGTATTTTTAACTTTCAGACAAAAAATCACATATATAAAAGGAAACTAAAAAAATAGAAAAACTCTAAATACATTTATAAAAATTTATAAAATCTATAAAAATTCCAAATATTCAACTTTTTATTTCTTAATTTTCTTTATTTTATTGTCTTTATTTAAAATTAATTTGGATAATTTTGTTATTTACTATTTTCATGTCTATTTTAATTTCAGGTATTTATTGTATTCCTTGTCTTGAGTATTTTTTTCTTTTAAAAAATCTCTAAAATAGCAAAATATCTTTCAAAAATCACAAAAACAGTAAAAAAATAATAAAAATGCAAAATATTATTTTCTTAATTCTTTTCCTACTTTTATAAATTTTTATATTAACCCTAGCTTACATTGTATATATATCCTTTATTAACAAAAAAGAAAAAGAAAATATAAAAAAATAGAATATAAAAAGAAAATACAAAATCATAAAATTAAAAATCAAAATATAAAAATACAAAATCAAAAATAAAATATAAAAATATAAAATTAAAAATTAAAAACTCACAAAAAAATAACACAGCCATTGACAGATACATCACAGTCATTTTTTAGCATTAATTTACCTTGATGTACCTTCATGTTCCCTATGTTCGACACTATACACATACTTGCACCTATACACATGTTTGTTGTAGATTTATAATAAATTTTTAACTCCGCAATTGCTTTCATTGTTTGATCATTGTCGTGGGTTAATTGTCGTCTGATGCCGGATTTCGTGCAAGGTCAACTCAACGATTATTGATTCGTCGTGTGAATTAACACGACCTCCACAAAATCCTCTTCAACAATAGCACTAAATGATATAAAGCCAAAGCTCCATTTAAGTATGGAGGAATATACAGGAACTGAGGAGGATGCCCCCTATACTTAGGTTAGGAATAACCTAAGTATCAAGGAAAGGAAAGATGAGTGAGAACATCACGAAGACTCAGGTCCCCCCTATACTTAGGCTGAGAGTAGCCTAAGTACATAGATGGATAATTGATGTTGGGGAGACTTGAGGGGAATGAAGAATTTAGGATGGATATACAAGTGAGTGAATGTATCTTCAGAGATGAATGGAGTACTTAGTGCTAGGGGAGGGTGTCAGAGCAATCAAGGCTCAATCAAGCATGCAATACCCTTTGAATTCACCAACTCACACGTAAAACCAACAAGTGTTGGTTGATTATCTTGTCATTTTTATTGGTGACTAAAACAATCTAATTTACGTAAGGATTAAAAAACATGTCGAAACAAAAATCATCCTACATAAAATGGGTGTTGCTCCCCCAAAATATTATTTTACTCCATTTTAGGTCAACTTGCATTTAATAGTCCCAATTATTTGCTTAAGGTCATCACTGTTTAAATGTGAGAACAAATCAATCAATCAATCGTCTACCGCTCATTCCTAATATCCATTAATCTAGGTGATCACGTTAGGAAGGGAGGTCGAGAAAAAGCCATGCAGTTGATAAAAATCATGATCCAGGCTAAGAGAAAACTCACAGTGCCTTAAGCAAAATTCGTGAAAACTCAGACTGAATTAAAAATCAAAATAGAATGTATGCAAGTCAATAAGAAACTGCACCTATCACGCTTCTACTAGCAGGATAGAACATCTTTTAATTTTGGCTAGGTGAAGCGATGTTTAGGTGCATCTTGGTTAAATGTGTGTCCTACATATGATCAAATGCATGAAATAAAATGTGAAAATAGCTTAGAGAGTGATGAATCTCCATTTCATCACCTTTATTCTATCATTTTGGCCTTAAAAACCCCAGCAAATGCAGTTAAATAGCATTTATTTGTATATAATAGCATTCATTATTCATTGTATTTAGTGTACATTAAATAAAGTTTTTAATGCCAAAATTATGGAATAAAGAGAAGAAAAGAAAAAGGAATAAAATATTGCAAATATTTTATGACCCTAACCCCGAGACCAAGGCCAGCATGGAATTGGTCGACAAGGAATAAAGTAGGGGGAGATAAGGGCCAATAACACAATAAATACCTCATTTATTTATTCATTTATTCATGCCTTTTTACACCTATTTTGTACAAGATTATTTATTCATCAAAATAAGAAATTTTGTTCATGAAAGTTGTAGATAATATTGTAAATTAAATTACAAATATGAGTTTGTGCAAAAATAACACACAGTGTACATTTTATACACAAAATAAAAAGCCAAATTCTCAACTTCACAGACCCATATCTTGCAAATAAAAACTCCAAATCACCCAAACTCACCTTTAATTGTATATAGCATTCCAAGAACTATTTTATAAAATTGGTTTCATAATTTTTGGAGTCCATCTGTGGAAGTTAGGTTTTTGGTCCATCTTGTACATAATACCTGATTAAAATATTCATTTTATTCAATATTCATTATTTTTATAAATGCATATTTTTAGAATTTTTTAGATAATGTATATAATTCATGTACATATTGACATTAGAATAAAACTAAAAAGAATTTGTAAAGTAAAATAAGCCTAGGTAATACTTAGGAAAAATACCTATGCTACCTATATGTACATAAATAAAAGTGATTTTTATGCTTTTATTCTTTATTCTTTTATATTTTTGTAATAATGCATATATTATATATAACTTATTAAAAATACAAATCCATGATAAAAACAAATAAAATTCATTAAATAAATAAAATGTATATAATATATAGGTAAAATACCTATAAGTATACTTACATACACACAAACACATTTATTTAAAAATATAAATAAACTCATAAAAATCAAATAAAAATATATTTATACTCACAAAAATAAGAAAATATAATAATGAAATAAAACAAACAAAATAAAAATAAATATATATAAATATACTTATAAATACATTATTTTAATAAAACCGTAAAAAAATACTTCAAAAAATAAATAAAAAGCATAAATAAATACTATATTAATTTATAAACATTTTTTATTTTGTAAATAAAACCTAATTAATTCATTTAATACGTTAAATAATTCAGTCAATTTCTGGTTGACGTAGACCAATCAGGTCCTGGCGTTTGTTGACCGCTCGGTCAACTGCGTCCCCAGGCGTCTGACTTGACGTGAACTGTCATTTCCCCGCTTTTCATGCCTTTTTCCCGGGCACACCAACAATCAATCGAGCTTGAATCCTTCACGGATTTTATTCTCTGATCATCCTTGATTCCCGCCGAGATCTTTGAACCCTTGTACATAGCCCCGATTCTTCAATAATCGCCGGTCACTGGGGGTCCTCACGAATGTTTATAAATAAAGTATCCCTCCTCCTTGGCCGAATTTGGCCAATTTCACCCCCTTTATGAGCTTGAATCAGCTCCTGGTGGAGCCCTCGTGACAGGAGGCGCTTCCCAGCACCTCGATTCGGTCCATGGAGGAGGAAATTTTGTCGCGGTGGCGCTCCGGCGGCCACCCTGCTCCCTGGAGGCCCCCAGGTATAAGAGCTGCGCATTTTATCTTTCTAGGTAGTTTTTACTTCCAGCATTTCATTTCTGCAATTAGTTTTATGTTTCGCTTATTAGTTTAGCGTAGTTTAATGATTTCGTAGTTCGTCGGAGCTCAGCTCCGGCGAGCTTTTCATCTTGTCTCCGACTGTGCCCCGACACCATTTCACCTTCATTTCGTTCCCCTACGCCTTCTCCACCTTCCAGCCACCTTGTCCAACCAGATTCGCACTTGGATCCGCGAATCGATGCTCGCCTCCTCCGCATCGCCGGAGCATCGCCGCCCTCACCCATTTTTTATGCTAACAGCTTCAGTTTTGGGCCGAGGAGCACCGCCTCCAGCTGAGCTTTGTTCCTGTGCAGGTCAGGTGCGTTGAGGAGCACCAGGAGTCGATTCGCACGCGGGTGGAGGTATCTGGAGCCGCATTTCTTCACCGAGCTCTCAGGGGCGCTCCAGGGTACCTCCGGCCGATCCAAGACCTCCAGCAAGAAGAAGACCCTGCCAGGAAGCTTTTGGGACACTGTGGAGCAGCAAAGGTCGACGGAGACGCGAGTTCTCACCGGAGGAAGCTCGCCCAGGCGAGCGTTCTTCCCCGTTCTTCCAGCCGTCGTCTCCGCCGTTAGATGAAGAGCAGGTCCCAGGTCAAGCCATAGCCGTCCGATGAAGCGAGCATCCACCGTAGATCCCAGCCCGGAGATCTAATCCTAGCGCTTCATCGGCGAAGCGGTATCGGCCGTTTGATGAGTGACGCGCGTCAAGTGACCAACATCCAGCCGTCCATCAGCGCCCGCTTATGGGGGTAATTTGCATACTTAGCTACCGCTTTTTGTGTATTTAATTTTTAGTTCTGTAAATAAATTAGCACGTTATAAAATAAATGTAAATTTTGCAGAAAGGACCCTGAGTTTTTGAGATTTGCATTTAGGTCCTTCCGCGCCTCACGTGCAGCCCCACGTGAGGCGCGTGAAATTTTCACTTTTGCCCTGGCGGTTTTTGTATATTGTAAAATAGTTCTAAAAATTAAAATAAATGTTTATTTTAGAAGGGATTTTTGCACCTATGCCCTTGTCATTTATTTTATTTGTAAAAATGCCCTGCCAGGCTGTTTTATTTTTGTATCTTTATGTATTTATTATAAATACCTATGAGGCTTCTAAAAATTCACAAAAGTTAGGATAGATGCTCTATGTGATGCTCTTACACGCCCATATTTTATTTCACATTTTTTGCACTTTTCCTAATTATTAAAAATGAAATAGGAGCCATTTTTGTACTGTCTAATTCATAAAATACAAAAAAAGTTAGAAAATGATTTTGAAAAAATCCAAAAAAATTATATATGCTATATTTATATCTATATTGAGTCCAGAAATTGAAAAAATCCTAAAAATATGAAAAAGAAAAATAAAAAAATCAGAAAGCTCCAAAATCCAACAAAAAAATAGAAACACCTTTAAAAAATACCAAAAATACATTTTTCTCTTTTATAATTATCTATATATTATTATGAATATATTAAAATTAATTTGGGAATTTTTGGAGTTTATTTTATATTTCTAAACCCAAATTATATTCGGCTACCTATTTAGTCCTATATTAAGGACATTTTTGAAATTAAAAATACATAAAAAATAGAAATATTTCAGAAAAATAAAAAAATTAGAAAAATATTAAAAAAATTATATATATATATATATATATATATTTTAAGTATTTATGTCTATATATATCTATATACCATATTACTTCTTTCTCTCTCTTCCTATATATTCATCTCTTTATATATATCTTATATATCTTATATATGTATATCTATATATTTATATTACTAAAAATAAAAAAATATTAAAAAAATATAAAATATAAAAACAAAATAAAAATTATAAAAACAAAAATATATAAAATATATAAAATCCAAAACCCACAAAAACAATAAAAGAACATGAACAATTGATTGAATAATTGAATGATACATCACATACAACCATTCGCCTCCCAGTGTTCGACCTCTACCTGTACTTACACCTATACACATTTACATGTAGAGTTATAATAAATTTTAGCTCCACATTTTTGGATATTCATTGCATATATTATTGTGGGTTAATTGTTGATTGATTTGGGTCTTTTGTCGGTCGCCTCAGCGACTGCGTTCCTGCTTTGTGTGGAATGCAAGATCGATAGAAAATCTCAGTCATCAAATGGCGCCGTTGCCGGGGAGGCAACGGAATTTGTATGATTTTTGTGAGCTTATTTGTTCATTTATTCAATTATTTGCTCATGTCTATGATTTAGTTATTTGTTTGGTTTTATTTCTATTTGAGATTACTTGATTGACTACTCTGACCATTTCTTTCCTTTGTCTTTGATGCGAGGGACCCCCAAGCGAAGGAAGACCTCTTAGGAGGACCTATGCACCCAAGCGAGGAGGAGTTGGATCCTCTATGCCAGCCAACAGGAGAGAGCATCCATGACAGAAGAAGGAGAATTTTTATTTTTAGGCATTTTATTTTATTTCATTTTATTATGTATATTCATGTGAGAGAGTGGCGCTTAGAATTTTGTAATAATACAGGACTCTCACAGGTACACTTCGACTCTCGAGGTCCATTGCCCGAGGGATTGTTCACTTGGGGGCCTCGATGATTTTGACGCTTTTCTTTTTCTTTATTTTATTTTATTTTTATTATTTTGTGTGAATGGGCCTTAGCTTAGGATTTGCTTGCTCGTAGAGTTAGGTTCAAACACCCTAATTATTTGCATGTACCTATAGTTCGTTTTGGACCTAGATCAAACTCTAAACAGCCGTTCATTTATCTCTTAGCCTTTGTGCCACAGCGAGCCCCGCAAAGCGCTTTCTCCTAAGCTCAAGTGTGTTGAGCACAGAGGAGGGGTGATCCAAGACCGGACTTTTTGAGGCTAAAGATTAATGAGCGACTTGTGGTGCTTCACGATAATAGTAATTTCTGAACCTAGGGCAATTTCTTCGGTTTGCATTTGCATATAGCATAGGTTTCAAATTCTGTTTTGCATCCCGCATGGAGAGAGCTGGGAGGCACTGTAAGTCTTCTTACTTAGCATGCATCATCGTTTTCCGACTTGCATGGCTTTTCCGATCTTCTCCCTCTGATTTTGTCAACCTAGGATGCTTAATTGAAATTGGAACCTCGATAGGCACGTGCATTGAAAATACCCAAAAAAAGTGATAACTTAAATAAAATCGAGACTGCTAACTCTATTGGACTTAAAAATAAAACGTAATGGATTCCTTGTCTTGGGGAGAGCAACCCCCTCATTATATGCGTTTTAAATTGCTTACGTGCACACTAAGGAGTAGAGCCCAAATACTATCAAGCCTCCTAAGTGATTGTACAATTTTGTGATCCTCACCTAACTCTAAAATTGAAAAGATAAATGACCATTACCTGATGGTCTTCACTGTGTGAGTAGGTGAATTGGGGGTTTTCCTTGTGTCTTGATTGTAATTTGTAGTCCATTATTTTTTTCTTTCATCCCTAGAGTAGTCGGTCCCACCGTGTGAGTCATGCATTTTTCATCTTTGAGTCTTTCTACCTCTCTTATACATATATCTCTTCATGTTGCATCAAGTCGTGATATTGGCGCTTGAGCTCAATCATTCTTTGCCAAGTCCTTTGTTCCCCTCTTCTTCACCATCTTTCTTCGTATTCTCCGTACCATCCTTATTCCCTGGTTCAGGGAGAGTCCTCTCCTTGAATCGCAATTTTGACGGTGTTCCCGCCTTGTGTGGAACACCCCATTTTGTCTAGGTCCCGATCTTCTCACCCGCCCTCCTCGTACCCTCTGTATCACTCTTCTACCACCCATGATATTGGCACGCCCGCTCAATCAGCTTCTCCACTTCCCCTTGTGTACCCTTCTTATCCATCTTCCTCATGTCCCCCGTATCACCTTTCCCTTCACCCGGGAATGCTGTGCATAATGATGAGGCCCGCATCGAGGATTATTTATACAGATTATTTGTGTAAGCCGGGCCTATGATGTTGAGGTTGCTGAGATTGATATGATGTATTTGTCGTTGATACATGCATATGGGCTTCTTGAGGATTTTTGCTGATGCATAGAGCATAGGTGTGATGCATTATTGAGGAATTTTAGTTCTCGCACACCGGATTAAGGATGTGTTATGATGCGATAATTCGATGAAGACTTCATGAGTATTGATTGATCTATCTTTCTTGAGGTTCCAACCATCTAGATTTTGAGGATTGACTGCTTATTCTGATATGGAGTGCCTGATAGAGGTGTGCAGACCCTGTACGATCTCTCATCTTCCTATTAGACCCATCCTTGATCCCTTGATCTCCTGACTCTCATGTCCACCCTGGCACTTAGAGGATTCCCGACTATTTTTCGTGCCATCTCAACAGATTGGATTGATCTGAGGGATGTTTGGTGACTGACATGATTATTTGTTCCCTTGCTTGATCTTATGCCCTCCGGATGATTGAATGATTGACTGCTTTTGAGGACCTGAGATGACTTGCCAGCATTCCCACGCTCTTCATTGATCTAGCTTGCATTGCTCCCCGAGGACTACCTGCGGGAGAATGCGATAATTTCTAGAACTGCGGTTTCATTCACTGCTTGGGTCGCCATTGTGATGGGACCCAGAACCGAGTCAGATAATATGCTTAATTGGCTTCCCCCTGTGATTGTGTGCCTGACCTGTCGGTACACGAGGCCAATGTATTAGACTCATCTGAGTCTGCTCTCCTTGACGGTCCTCGCAAGGCAGAGCTCCACTTTTCTGATTATTCCATGCCTAGCTCATAGCTCCCCGAGGGTATCTGCGGGAGACTATGACATATTTCAGATCTGATTGGTCTTTTCTGTTGGTAGCCGCCTTGTAGACTACTGAGACCACTATGTGGATCCGTCTGATGGATCCGGCTCCTTCGAGCCCCTCTCTCTCCTTGACGACACTCGCAAGGTAGAGATACGTTCTGACTATTCTTTGCTTAGTTCACAGTGCTCTCCGAGGACTATCTGCGGGAGACTGCGACACTCTCTTTACGCTCGGTTCCCCTTACTGAATGTGTCTCCGATCTGCGGAGCACGGAACCGAGTCGTCTGATATATATGATTTTTGGTCCCATCTCGAGTGCTTATCCGATCTATGGATCATGGGACCCATCTGATTAGACTCCTTTGAGTCTGCTCACCTTGACGGTCCTCGCAGGGTGGAGCTTCTGGTATCTGCTATTCCCATGACTAGTTGGCAGTCCGCTCCCCGAGGGTTATTTGCGGGAAGCTGCCACACTTTCTTGATTTGACGGTCTCTTCTGCTGGTAGCCGATCTGTCGCCTACCGAGACCGTTTCTATGATCTGTCTGATGGATCAGGCTCCTTTGAGCCCGCTCTCCTTGACGACCCTCGGAAGGGCGAGCTTTTGTTCTGATTATTCATTGATTAGTATGTACCACTACCCGAGGGTTATCTGCGGGAGGGTACATCAACTTGTAGGTACTCGGCTTCACTTCTGGTGTCTCCTATCTATGGTGGAGCACGAAGCCGAGTCTTCTGATTTGCTTACTTGGTCTCCTCCCTGGTTGTGTCTCCTGTCTGTTGGAGCACGGAGCCGGGTCTTCTGATTAATATCTGATTTTGCTCACCTTGAGAAGCCTCGCTAGAGTGAGCCACATAGTGTGTGGTTCGGTGTATTCTTTTGACTTACAGACTATATCACCACCGTGCATCACACAGTCTCATACGCTTTAATATCTATCTGAGACTCTGATTGACCGGAGGAGTTTGTACTTTTCTTTCTTCCTCCCGGTCTTACAGTATCGGCTATATTCCCCCATGATGACCATATGAGCCGATCATCTGCTTCATGCTACCGGACCCAATATCCAACTTTCTGATCTGTGTGTCCCCGGTAGCCGACACCCACCCGACTGCATATCAGGGTGTCTTTTCACCTTTTGGATGCATCCTCATTCTCACAGGGAGACGATGACGATAGTACGGTAGTCGCTTACCAGGCACCGTCCTGTACCTCACTCATTCTCCACCAGTTGTATATATGTGTTTTGTCTATTCCTTCTTTCTCCCGTATGTTATGTGTACCCCAGATCTATCGCCACATCTTTGTGTCTACACTTAGGACGTACCTTGTCCTAAGTTTAGGGGGGCACGCACCGAGTTGTTCTTTACTTGCACATTTTCGTCACTCATGTTCTTGCCTATACTTAGGGCTATCTCACCCTAAGCATAGGGGGAGTGATGCGTATATTCTCCACGATCTGTTCATCAAACTGTATATATCTCGCTCTTATTCTTCTCTTCTTTTCCTTTTAAAATTTCTTTATTGCAATAAAAGGTGTCGCCCCTTTGTGTCAGTTTTCTGTACTTAGGACGTACTTTGTCCTAAGTATAGGGGGGTGCACCTCTGATGTGTTGATTCTTTGATCTGTTTATTCCCACCCTTGACCCTCCCTGCTTTGTGTACAGTCTGCTATACTTAGGATTACTTGATCCTAAGTATAGGGGGGACAGTCAACTTCTCATTCATTCATCTCTTATTCGTATATTCTTTAGACTTGTCTATACTCAGTACGAGTTATGTCTTCTCTTTTCTTTCCGATCTATGAGGACATGGCTCATGCTAAGTATAGGGGGGTCGTATATACTCTGTATATACTTTAGCCATAACTCGTACTTTCGTAATAATATGGCTAATAATTCTTTAAAATTCATTAAAAAAACCCTTAATAAAAAATGTGTGGTTCTTCCTCAAATTCTTTTCTATATACTGATTAATAAATCAGGTGAAAATGTTTTTTGCAAAATGTTTGAAAAATAGTGTGAAAATCTTCGTGAACATTTATTGAAAACTATTTTGAAAACATTTTGTTACATGTTTTCAACCTGTGTAAAAATATGTTGTTTGTAAAAATTTATTTTCTTTGTGTGAAAAAAATGTTTGAAAAATGATTTGCAAATGATTTGAAAAATGGTTGCAAAAATCTTTTGAAAATATATATATACTGTTTTGAAAAACCTTTGCAAAATGATTTTCAAATGTGTGTACATGTTTGTAAAAATTATTTTGACTATAGTGTTCAAAAATTATTTGAAAAAAAATGTGTGTCAAATAAGCTTGAGGAATAGTCACATATAATAAATAAAATACTTTATCATTATTTTAAATAAATAATAAACAAAATTCTTTAAAAAATTTACATATATACCTTTAAATAAAAACTAAAGTCTAAATTCTTTAAAAATCATTAAAATAAAGCGGCACGCCCGTGTAAATAGTTGTACATATTTTGAGTACCCAAATTATTTTATTTGCATAAATTCCTTGTGTAAAAATTTATCTCTTTGATTTCAAATTTCTTTGAAAATGTGCATTATTCTTTGCATATTTGTAAAAAGCATTTGCATAGCATTTATATTCTTTGATTGAGCTTGATGTTTGAACTAGTCCAATTAAGTTGAAGATTGGAGCTTGGTTAGACTTTACTGCACCTAACTGCACTGGAACCTTATGGGAACTAGATTTAAGGTACTTCACGTCTATTCAGACTTAATTCTTTGAGAAATCAGGGCTGGGTTCAAGTCACCTCAGTGGACTAACTAGAACTTTTCGAAACACACGTATGACTCTTGCCGACCGTGACCTAACTTGGACACTTGCACCTTTCACTTGGCTCAACTCAGTTGGAGTGGTGAGGGGGTTGGATTTGCCAGTCTGAGACGCACACGGGTGGAAACATTCGTCCTCGTCTAGGGAGGGAAGTGCACCCCAACCTGGTCCAATAGCCATGAGGTCTAAAGACATGAGATTGTGGGTTGCGATAAAGCTTCAAAAGAGGGATAGTCTGCTGGCTCAAGAGGAAAAACTCCTTATGTAAATGCTGCTGTGAATAGTATGTTAAAAAAAATGGTCAGGCCTGTACAAAAATAAAAATGCCTGCAAAGTATGTACAGAGTCAATAAGCAAGCTTGAGGTCCAAAGACAAATATGTGAGCCTGCAGCTGGATGACTTGACTACACTGGTCTTGCATCCCGGGATAGGTAGCTACACTGGCTACCGTCCATTCTTCTCTTCACCCCCTCCTCTTGGGCTGGTTGTCACTTGAACTTAGAAGGGAATACCCTGCTCCTCGAGGAAAGAGCTGTTGGATTGGGGAATCATTGGGTTGTCATTCTGGAGAAGTCAGTTCTTTTATCATTTCAGTAGGGGAGAGCCACTATCACTTACACCGTACAAGTCAGCTTCATAGTTATAAGGGTTTGTGTATGATGTAGGCTAGTTCTGACCTGGCTATTGAGGTGGGTTGAACCGAGTTCTGTGACTATCGAAGGCTGTTGTATTTTAGAGCTAGTTCTCGACTAGGTTCCACACACATTCTCACACCAAGGTCTAACCTGAGCTCCAAACTTTGATTTTTTACAGATGAGTTTAATAATCATGATCAATTCAATTTATTCTTTAAGTTCTTTGTTTTTGTTTTTTCTTTTCTTCTTATTCTTTGTTCTTTTGTACTTATTGCATAAGTGTTTGCTAGGGACTAGCAAAGGCAAGTATAGGGGGGTGATGAATCTCCATTTCATCACCTTTATTCTATCATTTTGGCCTTAAAAACTCCAGCAAATGCAGTTAAATAGCATTTATTTGTATATAATAGCATTCATTATTCATTGTATTAAGTGTACATTAAATAAGGTTTTTAATGCCAAAATTATAGAATAAAGAGAAGAAAAGAAAAAGGAATAAAATATTGCAAATATTTTATGACCCTAACCCCGAGACCAAGGCCAACATGGAATTGGTCGACAAGGAATAAAGTAGGGGGAGATAAGGGCCAATAACACAATAAATACCTCATTTATTTATTCATTTATTCATGCCTTTTTACACCTATTTTGTACATGATTATTTATTCATCAAATAAAGAAACTTTGTTCATGAAAGTTGTAGATAATATTGTAAATTAAATTACAAAATTGAGTTTGTGCAAAAATAACACACAGTGTACATTTTATACACAAAATAAAAAGCCAAATTCTCAACTTCACAGACCCATATCTTGCAAATAAAAACTCCAAATCACCCAAACTCACCTTTAATTGTATATAGCATTCCAAGAACTATTTTATAAAATTGGTTTCATAATTTTTGGAGTCCATCTGTGGAAGTTAGGTTTTTGGTCCCTCTTGTACATAATACCTGATTAAAATATTCATTTTATTCAATATTCATTATTTTTATAAATGCATATTTTTAGAATTTTTTAGATAATGTATATAATTCATGTACATATTAACATTAGAATAAAACTAAAAAGAATTTGTAAAGTAAAATAAGCCTAGGTAATACTTAGGCAAAATACCTATGCTACCTATATGTACATAAATAAAAGTGATTTTTATTCTTTTATTCTTTATTCTTTTATATTTTTATAATAATGCATATATTATATATAACTTATTAAAAATACAAATCCATGATAAAAACAAATAAAATTCATCAAATAAATAAAATGTATATAATATATAGGTAAAATACCTATAAGTATACTTACATACACACAAACACATTTATTTGAAAATATAAATAAACTCATAAAAATCAAATAAAAATATATTTATACTCACAAAAATAAGTTATAAATTTATAAAATAAGAAAATATAATAATTAAATAAAACAAACAAAATAAAAATAAATATATATAAATATACTTATAATTACATTATTTTAATAAAACCGTAATAAAATACTTTAAAAAATAAATAAAAATCATAAATAAATACTATATTAATTTATAAACATTTTTTATTTTATAAATAAAACCAAATTAATTCATTTAATACGTTAAATAATTCAGTCAATTTCTGGTTGACGTGGACCAATCAGGTCCTGGCGTTTGTTGACCGCTCGGTCAACTGTGTCCCCAGGCGTCTGACTTGACGTGAACAGTCGTTTCCCCGCTTTTCATGTCTTTTTCCCGGGCACACCAACAATCAATCGAGCTCGAATCCTTCACGGATTTTATTCTCTGATCATCCTTGATTCCCGCTGAGATCTTGGAACCCTTGTACATAGCCCCGATTCTTCAATAATCGCCGGTCATTGGGGGTCCTCAGGAATGTTTATAAATAAAGTCTCCCTCCTCCTTGGCCGAATTTGGCCAATTTCACCCCCCTTTATGAGCTTGAATCAGCTCCTGGTGGAGCCCTCGTGACAGGAGGCGCTTCCCAGCACCTCGATTCGGTCCATGGAGGAGGAAATTTTGTCGCGGTGGCGCTCCGGCGGCCACCCTGCTCCCTGGAGGCCCCCAGGTATAAGAGCTGCGCATTTTATCTTTCTAGGTAGTTTTTACTTCCAGCATTTCATTTCTGCAATTAGTTTTATGTTTCGCTTATTAGTTTAGCGTAGTTTAATGATTTCGTAGTTCGCCGGAGCTCCGCTCCGGCGAGCTTTTCATCTTGTCTCCGACTGTGCCCCGACACCATTTCACCTTCATTTCGTTCCCCTACGCCTTCTCCACCTTCCAGCCACCTTGTCCAACCGGATTCGCACTTGGATCCGCGAATCGATGCTCGCCTCCTCCGTATCGCCGGAGCATCGCCGCCCTCACCCATTTTTTATGCTAACAGCTTCAGTTTTGGGCCGAGGAGCACCGCCTCGAGCCGAGCTTCGTTCCTGTGCAGGTCAGGTGCGTTGAGGAGCACCAGGAGTCGATTCGCACGCGGGTGGAGGTACCTGGAGCCGCATTTCTTCACCGAGCTCTCAGGGGCGCTCCAGGGTACCTCCGGCCGATCCAAGACCTCCAGCAAGAAGAAGACCCTGCCAGGAAGCTTTTGGGACACTGTGGAGCAGCAAAGGTCGACGGAGACGCGAGTTCTCACCGGAGGAAGCTCGCCCAGGCGAGCGTTCTTCCCCGTTCTTCCAGCCGTCGTCTCTGCCGTTGGATGAAGAGCAGGTCCCAGGTCAAGCCATAGCCGTCCAATGAAGCGAGCATCCACCGTAGATCCCAGCCCGGATATCTAATCCTAGAGCTTCATCGGCGAAGCGGTATCGGCCGTTTGATGAGTGACGCGTGTCAAGTGACCAACATCCAGCCGTCCATCAACGCCCGCTTATGGGGGTAATTTGCATACTTAGCCCCCGCTTTTTATGTATTTAATTTCTAGTTCTGTAAAAAAATTAGCATGTTATAAAATAAATGTAAATTTTGCAGAAAGGACCCTGAGTTTTTGAGATTTGTATTTAGGTCCTTCCGTGCCTCACGTGCAGTCCCACGTGAGGCGCGTGAAATTTTCACTTTAGCCCTGGCGGTTTTTGTATATTGTAAAATAGTTCTAAAAATTAAAACAAATGTTTATTTCAGAAGGGATTTTTGCACCTGTACCCTTTTCATTTATTTTATTTGCAAAAATGCCCCTGCCTGGCTATTTTATTTTTGTATCTTTATGTATTTATTATAAATACCTATGAGGCTTCTAAAAATTCACAAAAATTAGGATAGATGCTCTATGTGATGCTCTGACACGCCCATATTTTATTTCACATTTTTTGCACTTTTCCTAATTATTAAAAATGAAATAGGAGCCATTTTTGTACTGTCTAATTCATAAAATACAAAAAAAATTAGAAAATGATTTTGAAAAATTCCAAAAATATTATATATGGTATATTTATATCTATATTGAGTCCAGAAATTGAAAAAAACCTAAAAATATGAAAAAGAAAAATAAAAAAATCAGAAAGCTCCAAAATCCAACAAAAAAATAGAAACACCTTTAAAAAATACCAAAAATACATTTTTCTCTTTTATAATTATCTATATATTATTATGAATATATTAAAATTAATTTGGGAATTTTTGGAGTTTATTTTATATTTCTAAACCCAAATTATATTCGGCTACCTATTTAGTCCTATATTAAGGACATTTTTGAAATTAAAAATACATAAAAATTAGAAATATTTCAGAAAAATAAAAAAATTAGAAAAAAAATTAAAAACAATTATATATATATATATTAAGTATTTATGTCTATATATATCTGTATACCATATTACTTCTTTCTCTCTCTTCTTATATATACATCTCTTTATATATATCTTATATATCTTATATAAATAAATATATATATATATATATTTATATTACTAAAAATAAAAAATATTAAAAAAATATAAATTATAAAAACAAAATAAAAATTATAAAAACAAAAATATAAAAAATGTATAAAATCCAAAACCCACAAAAACAATAAAAGGACATGAACAATTGATTGAATAATTGAATGATACATAATATACAACCATTCGCCTCCCAGTGTTCGACCTCTACATGTACTTACACCTATACACATTTACATGTAGAGTTATAATAAATTTTAACTCCACGTTTTTGGATATTCATTGCATATATTATTGTGGGTTAATTGTTGATTGATTTGGGTCTTTTGTCGGTCGCCTCAACGACTGCGTTCCCGCTTTGTGTGGAATGCAAGACCGATAGAAAATCTCAGTCATCAGAGAGCCATGTGCCTGATCCTAAGTCGACACTCAAGTGGGGCGATCCCCACACAACCACGGAGAACATCGTTCATTTACACATGCGATACTTCGATCAAAGACCGTTGTAAAGATGATTATTACATGAACTTCAATAAAATGCAAGAAACATTTTTTTCTTCTTCGATTTTTTTCTCCAAAATTTGCTTCTACGGCTCCTTATAGCGGAAACTCCTGCACGCCACCTCCTTGGTCACCAAGGGCCCTACCACAGAAGAATGCATTAGATATCAATCGAAGAAAGATTACTGATGCAAATAACAACATGACCTAGGAATCAGAAATTAACATTTAATTAAATAAATAAAAATTTGAATAAAACAAAAGATGAGCCATGTCCCTGACAATGGTGCCATTTGACGAAACCAAAATTCAGCCTCTTAAAAATGTCATTTTCATGCGTTGTAGTTAGGCTGAATCGGATGCGCCAAAGACCACCTCATCATAATTATCAATTAACAAGAAGGAAGCGGTCGATTTATTTTACATGGGCAAGCCCAAGGTCAAACTCAGGGACTCGAGCCTCTTAAGTATTATTTAGACTCTTCTTAATCCAATTAATCAAGGAACTAGAAATACATAGGTCAAAATGCACATGAAGACACGAACAAATGCAAAAGGAAACATGTAACGGATATTTTTATTTGCATTTTAATGTGCAAGGAAATGCAATGTTATAATGATATAAATATGCTCGAATTATACAAAATATTTTACCAATTAAATAGTGGTCGAATTCAGACTCAAATCATGAAGCAAGTTCTATTAATGAAATGAGACAAGGCATGAAAAGTTGAATATGAGGGAAACTTGGCTATGAAAATGATGCATCAAAATTCACAGCATCAAAATAGAGATCTAAGCATGCCATTAAGAAGATAATGAAATAAGCTTCGAAACGCCACTGAAATCAACTGAAACGGAGCTCGGATGCTCAAGATATTCACGAAAGAACCAGGGGCACAAATGCAAGAAAACATGAAAATAAAATAGCAAACAGGTCCCTAGAAGGACCTAAAAGGAATTAACAAAAGTTGCGAGGCCTTCCCTGTATATTACCCACATGCGTTGGGGTATAATTGAAATTATTAAAACCCACAGTGGTACTATTGCAATTTACCCCATGCGCACATGGGATGGCACGTGATTGCTGGACATGTATGCAATTTGAAGAAGCTCGAGGGGCCTTATGCAAATTTCTCGGCCAGTCACGTGACCGTGCACGTTAGGGCGAGGTTCGGGAGCAATGAAGGCTCGGAGGAGGTTCGGCGCTAGCTCGGGCGTCGACTCGGGCTCGGAGGAGGTTTGAAGCTAGCTCGGGCATTGACTTTAACTCAGAGGAGGTTCAGAGCTGGCTTGGGTACCCCAAGGCTAAAGGCATGGAGAGGAGGATCGGGGTGATGTCGTAAACTACTGAAGATCGCCCGATCTTTGAGATCAGACGGTAGTTGTAGCTTGTAGTGGCGGTGATGAGGTTGAACGTGAGTCATCCGATCTTGAAGATCGGACGGTAACTGTGTGTCGCGCGTCCCTCCTAGCCGCCACCTCCTACGGCGAACGTGGTTGTGCTCTGGCAACGTCCTCCTAGCTCCGCCACCTTCTAGCATGCTCAGTGAAGATCCCCAGTCGCTCCTGAACAACTAGATAGCTGATGAAAGGACTCAGCTACTCGGGTTAAGGTATAAATAAGGTCATTGCGACCTGAACCGCGAGGCTAAGTCAATCAAGAAAACAAAGACCACCAAACACGAAAATCAAGCAATCAAGCACAAATAGCGGTCTCGCTATTTTATTTTACCTGGTATAGTTACCAAGGTCGAACACAAGGAGCACGGTATGCCTAGGCTACGAAGTAGTCAAAAATCCAAATAAAATAAAGAAAATAAAAAAATGGTGGATTTTATATTTTTCAAATTTTTTGTAATTTTTAAAATTAAGAAAGAGTATTAAAGGAATCAAAAAGTCACAATCAAGCAATTATTTAAGGTAACAAAATGCTCAAAAATTCAAACAAAAATATTTTTTGGATTTTAGAAATATTCAAGTGTTTTTGTTATTTTTCTTGGATTTTTCTGATTTTTAATTAATTTTTAAAAATGAAAGAAAGACAAAAATGCTAAACAGTGTGCAGCCAGAATCTAAAGCCACTTTAAAAATACTTAAAATGCTATCAAATTCGAGCTATAATTTTATGATAAACTATAAATAAAAACCTAACTAAAAAAAAGAAAAAATAATTTTTTGAGTTTTTAAGAATTTTTTATGATTTTTCTTAGGTTTTCAATGTTTTTTTAATTTTTAAGGTTTTTATAAACGCAAATTCAACAAAAATTGGACTGAAATCAAAACAAGGCAAAATACACAAGCAGTTTAGAATTTTTTAAGGGTTTTTAATATTTTTAATTGATTTTTAAAAACAGGCAGTGGTAATTTTTAGGGTTTTTGAAATTTAAAAAATATTAAATGAAAATAAAAAGCAACCAAAAATTCAGGGAACTTTCTACACCATGGCAGGAGCCATGTATCGAAATTTCGTGATTTTGGATCAAATTTGCTATTTATTCAAAATAAAATAAAGCACACCGTACACAGGGTCTAGTTTGCAAAGAAAACATGTTCTAGGGGCTAAATGATAACACACGTAAAAAGCTCAAGGGCCTATCTGCAATTTTCACACAAATTCATGCACATGTCCTAAATCAACATGCACAGGGGTATGGATGCAAATACTGAAACTAAAAGTTCATTAAATAACATATACTAAAATCAGTGCAGTACATGCAAATAACCCAGAAAGCACGTGACTTAGCACATGTTACCACACAATAAGGACTAAAATATAAATGTCTAAAACTGTAGGATCAAAAGTGTAAATTACCCAACTGTGTACTTTTTTATTTTACAGACTAAATAATAAAGGAAAATAACTGCAGGGGTAGCGGAGCAAATTACCTAGCCGCTCGTGCATCGCGCGTGGGGGGACAGGTGGCGCGCTCTGACTAGCTGACGACGTGTGGCTCTGGCTCGTACACGTGGCGAATCCAATGGCTGTCCGGAGGGTGCGAATGTGGGCGTACGGAGGCCATTAGATGTCAGATCTAACGGCCTGAGAGGTGCAGGCTCTGGACGGCTATGATGCGATCAGGGCGACGACGATGATCCAACGGCAGAGAAGGATGCTGGACGAACTCCGCCTGGGTGAAGTTCACCGGAGCACCGGCGGAGATCCGGCACTCCGATGGACGATCGGACAACGGTGGTTGACTAGCAAAGCCCCTCCGCGCCGGGTGGATAGGTCCGATGAGGTCGTCAATGGTCGGATCTCCTGGAAGGGTACTGAGACCTGGACGAGCTCCGGCGAGGCTGGATGAAGGCAATCTGGGATGTAACCACGTACGCGAAAACCTGCAGAAGAAAGCTCAGACTCGGAGGGACACTCCGATCAGGGTTATTTGACCTAAAATGAAGGGAAGTGGCGGTGGATGGAGTTGGGTGTTTCGGCAAAGCGGCGGAAGGAACCTAAGCCTAACCTTGGCTCGGATAGCCAAGACTCGGGTGATCAGGTCACAGGAGAAGGGTGACGGTGATCAGATGAGTCGATCGGAGCAGGCGGGTCGGAGCTGGCGGAGCGGCAGATGAATGATTCGAAATAAATGGAACTAGGATCGAAATGGAAGCTACCTATGGGTCCTATCTAAATCCTTAGATCCAGGGGGTGAAGTCGGACTGGGTCTTCACCTCGACCTCACTGCGGAAGGCGAGGGAGGCTCGTCGTGGCGGAACTCCGACCACGAAGCTCGAGCATCAGCTGCAACAGCCTTCTCCAACCACCAAAGGCTCCGTCCGATTGCTGTCACCAGGGGAAGAAGTCTAGAGTAGAAGGGAAGTGTGTGGCGTGAGCTACAGCTCTAGGGAATGGAATGAAGCATTTACAGGTCCTTCAAGGTGGCTGATAAGAATCGGATGGAGCGCATGATCCAAATATGATCCGTGACTCCCTAGGGATCCGCAAGGATCGCTGATCCATGGGGGAGAAGCGGGCCGTGAAATCGGGGCAAGAACGAGCCAGATACGAGTGGGATAATTTGGAGAAAATGAAGCGAAACTTGGATCCAGGCGCAGAATTGTCCGGGAGGGGATGTTGACCGGAGTCAACATTCCTCCTGGACTAATCAGAAAATAGATTGGTCAAAAATATTTGAAAAATAAATTTAAAATAAAAGATGATTTTATTTTAAAAAAATGTTCAAAATGAAAAATGTTTATTATTTTCTGAACTATTTTTTTGTTATTTTTAATTATTTTTATGAAAAATAATTTAATCTATATACATTATATTATATTATATACAAGTATAATTTACCTATGTATTTTATACAATTATTTTTATTTTCTTATTTTTCTATAAAAACCCCAATTTTATATTTTATTTATTTATTTCATATTATTTGGAGTAGAAAATGATTTTTATTTAATTTTTATTGGCTATTTACAAGTGTGAAAAAATAGGTGTATGGTATGTACATGTGTTATATATAAGGTGAGAGAGATGCTAGCCATGGTCTCTGCAAAGGTAAAAGACCCAACTCAGGGTCTGATAAATCAACTGGCTGCTGCGGTACCTGCTCGGTCACCTCAGGACTGGTAGAAGGGTGGTCTTGGGGGAGCAGGGTGGAGTCGAACTCAGGTTCAGAGAGCGGGTCTTGGCTCTCGCAAACCAACCTAGACGAATGGGCCGGAGTGCTCGAAAGCGGTGCAACCAGAGGCTGCCTAACGGACCTCCGACCCATCATCTTGATCTTGCGAATGAAGGCGGATGAGATCTGGAAAAGCAAACAAGATCGGTCAAGCAAACCCCCGATTCACCTACGCACTAAGAGTTGATAATCGTGAAGGTTCGGTCTTTTATCTTGTCAATTTTATTAGGTGATCAAATAGTCTTTCAGAGTGATTAAGCGAGCTGTTGGGAATCCAACACCCCCGGGATATTGTCCCGATCCAAAGCTAGATCTTTCCCATCCAATATAAGTTGCGGACCGTTTACCGGCTACCCGATCGACTCGCTCTGTTAAGGATATCACGACCTGCTTTACCAGAGACCGGAGCGATCCTCACTGGAGAACAACTAACTCGAGACCAGTAGTCTGAAGAAGGGTCGGATGTGGCTCTATCCTAGGGTGCGTGTCACTCTCTCGCTCATTCAAACCATACAACGAGGGGATTGCTCTCCTAAGACAAATATTTTGGTGAAGTGTCTTTTAGGTCAAGTTTGATTAAACAGTCCCAATTTTATAGTTTTTGTTTTTTAGGTATTTTTCAAAGCAAACAACGCCTAACGAATTTTCCGGTTCTCCTGATTATTATTAAGTCCAAAAATAGAGGGAGAAGGCGAAAAAGCCAATGCGCGACTAAACACGATGATGCATGCCGAGTAAGAGATGTGTACCTGATTCCAGATCTCTACATGCAAAGTGATCCGTGCATAATTAAAAGACAGAATGTAAACCTATCTAAATGATGCACGAAGAAATCAGCCTTAAACAGAAAATTTCTACTCGCGAAGCACAATAGCTAACGGGTCAACGAGAGGGGTTGGAGTCTGGTCTCTGATGCCGATCGGTGTCCGCCACAACGGATCCTGCCAGCGTTGTATATAGCCTCTAGCGACACGTGACCCCTCAGGTGATCGAGTTAACTTTTTTTTTAGTGAATTAATTAATAAGGTCCAATTACGATCTATAGGAGCATAAATGTAATTAGGGTTGAGCCTTAATAATTACGTCACAAGGCAAGTGAAAATCCTAAGTCTAAGGCTAAAACCTTCGAGAATCAAAAGAAAATAAAAGCGATCAAAACAAAACCAGCGAAAATCACGGTGAGGTCCCCCGAGCACACCGGTGCTCGGTGAAACAAACCCCGAGAATTCCACCAAGTCTTAGAGTGTTTGTCCACTCATGTATTATTACAACAATAATATGGTGCAGAAATAAAATCCTAAGCTAAACTAAACTAAAGCTCCCCACACTCCTGCTCTCCTCTCTCGCTCTCTCCTACAACTCTATACAGAAAAGAGCCACCTCCAAGTCCTTCGGGTACGTCGTCTTCCTTAAGAAAGCCGCCCTTGATCGTCGGGCCCTCGTAAGAAAAGTGAAATAGAAGATGTGTCAGTCCAACAATTATTATAATAATGAAAAATAAAATGAAATAAAATAAAATATATATATATATATATAAATAAAAACAAATAAAATAAAAAGATATAAAAACACAAATAAAACAAAATAAAAACAAAAACAAAAATAAAAAGAAAACAAATAAAAGAAAAATGAAGAAAAGAAAAAGAAAGCCGAAATAGAAAGAAAGCCGAAAAAGAAAGAAAGCCGACTACAGAGCCGTACTCCCCGACAACGGTGCCATTATGATGACAGGCCTCAGCTACTCGGGCTAAGGTGTTAATATGGTCGTTGCGACCCGAACCACGAGGCTAAGTCAATCAAGAAAACAAAGACCACCAAACACGAAAATCAAGCAATCAAGCACAAATAGCAGTCTCGCTATTTTGTTTTACCTGGTATAGCTACCAGGGTCGAACACAAGGAGCACGATATGCCTAGGCTACGATGTAGTCGAAAATCGAAATAAAATAAAATAAAATGGTTGATTTTATATTTTTCAAAAAATTTTGTAATTTCTAAAATTAAGAAAGAGTATTAAAGAAATCAAAAAGTCACAATCAAGCAATTATTTAAGGTATAAAAAATGCTCAGAAAATTCAAACAAAAATATTTTTTGGATTTTAGAAATATTCGAGTGTTTTTGGTATTTTTCTTGGATTTTTTTTATTTTTAAATAATTTTCTAAAAATGAAAGAAAGAAAAAAATGCTAAACAGTGTGCAGCAAGAATCTAAAGGTATTTAAAAATACTTAAAATGCTATAAAATTCGAGCAACAATTTTATGATAAACTATAAATAAAAATCTAAATAGAGAAAAAGAAAAAACAATTTTTTGAGTTTTTAAGTATTTTTAGTGATTTTTCTTAAGTTTTTAATGTTTTTCAATTTTTAAGTTTTTTATAAATGCAAATTCAATAAAAATTGATTGAAATCAAAACAAGGCAAAATACACAAATAATAATTTTTTAGATATTTTTAGAGTGTTTTTAATATTTTTAGTTGATTTTGAAAAACAGAAAGTGGCAATTTCTAGGGTTTTTGAATTTTTAAAATACTAAATGAAAACAAAAAGCAACCAAAAATTCAGGGAAACTTCTACACCATGGCAGGAGCCACGTATCGAAATTTCGTGATTTTTGGATCAAATTTGCTATTTATTCAAACTAAAATAAAGCACACAGTATACAGGGACTGGTTTGCAAAGAAAACATGTTCTAGGGGCTAAATGATAACACAAGTAAAAAGCTCAAGGGCCTATCTACAATTTTCACAAAAATTCACGCACATGTCCGAAATCAACACGAACAGGGGTATGGATGCAAATACTGAAAAAAGTTCATTCAGTAACATATACTAAAATCAGGGCAGTACATGCAAAAACCCACAAAGCACGTGACGAAGCATGTATTAACACACAATAAGGACTAAAATGTAAATGTCTAAAATTGCAGGATCAAAAGTGCAAATTACCCTACTTTGTACTTTTTATTTTACAGACTAAATAATAAAGGGATATAACTGCAGGGGAAGTGGAGAATATTACCCAACCGCTCGTGGGTCGCACGTGGGGGGACAGGTGGCGCGCTCTAACTGGCTGACGACATGCGGCTCTGGCGCATACAAGTGATGAATCCAACGGTTGTCCGGAGGGTGCGAATGTGGGCGTACAGAGGCCATTAGATGTCAAATCTAACGGCCTGACAGGTGCAGGCTCTGGATGGCTATGATGCGATCTGGGAGACGGGGATGATCCAACATCAGAGAAGGATGCTGGACGAACTCCGCCTGGGCGAAGTTCACCAGAGCACCAGCGGAGATCCGGCACTCCGATGGACGATCGGACAATGATGGTCAACTAGCAAGGCCCCTCCACGTTGGGTGGACGGGTCCGATGAGGTCATCAACGGTCAGATCTCCTAGAAGGGTACTGAGACCGGGACGAGCTCCGGCGAGGCTAGATGAAGGTGAATTGGGACGTAACCATGCGCGCGAAGACCTGCAGAAGAAAGCTCAGACTCGGAGGGACACTTCGGTCAGGGTTATTTGACCTAAATGAAGGGAAGGGGCAGTGGATGGAGTTAGGGGTTGCTGCGAAGCGGTGGAAGGAACCTAAGCCTAACCTTGGCTCGGATAGCCAAGACTCGGGTGATCAGGTAACGGGAGAAGGGTGACGGTGATCAGATGAGTCGATCGGAGCGGATAAGGGAGGTTGATGATGCTCCGATCGGCGGGTTAGAGCTGGCGGGGTGATGGATGAATGATTCGAAATAAATGGAACTAGGATTGAAATGGAAGCTACCTGAGGCTCGTATCTAAATCCTTAGCTCCAGGGGGTGAAGTTGGACTGGGTCTTCGCCTCGACCTTGCTGCGGAAGGCATGGGAGGCTCGTCGCGGTGGAACTCCGACCACGAAGCTCGAGCGTCGGCTGCAGCGGCCTTCTCCGACCACCAAAGGCTCCGTCCGATTGCTGTCACCAAGGGGAAGAAGTCTAGGATAGAAGGGAAGTGTGCTGCGCGAGCTAGCTACGGCTCTAGGGAATGGAATGAAGCATTTATAGGTCCTCCTAGGTGGCTAATAAGAATCGGATGGAGAGCACAATCCAAAGATGATCCGTGACTCCCTAGGGATCTGTGAGGATTGCTGATCCATGGGGGAGAAGCGGGCGGTGAATATGGGGCAAGAACGAGCCAGATCCGAGTAGGATAATTGGGAGAAAACGATGCGAAACTCGGATCCAGGCGCAGAAAGGTCCGGGAGGGGATGTTGACCGGAGTCAACATTCCTCTTAGACCCATCAGAAAATAGATTGGTCAAAAAAATTGAAATATAAATTAAAAATAGAAGATGATTTTATTTTAAAAAATGTTCAAAATCAAAAATGTTTATTATTTTCTTAACTATTTTTTGTGATTTTTAATTATTTTTATGAAAAATAATTTATTCTATATACATTATATTATATTATATACAAGTATAATTTACCTATGTATTTTATACAATTATTTTTATGTTCTTATTTTTGTACAATTACCCCAATTTTATATTTTCTTTATTTCATTTTATTTGGAGTAGAAAATAATTTTTATTTAATTTTTATTGGCTTTTTATAAATTTGAAATGAATAGGTGTACGGTAAATATGTACATGCGTTATATACAAGGTGAGAGCGATTTTATTTTATTTTTATTTTATTTTTCTAATTTTTGTTTTATTTTTAGAAATATATACAAGGGAATATAAACATATTTTTATTTTATTTTTGTGAAAAATAAATATATACATATAGGAAGGAATATACACAAGGTTGAATGGCCCTATCTCTCTCTACTTATTTTATTTGGCGATCAGGCCCATATTGGGCCTTCTCTTGGGTTTATGTCACTCGATATTTATTCTAAATATTTCATTCTTTTTCTTTCATTCTTTATTCTTTTATTTTTGCACAAATACATGCTAATTATTAGTTATTAACAAATGCATGCCTATTGGTAGATTATTGTATTTACAACTATATGCATGGTATTTTGCCAAGATAATTAGCTAAAATAAAAGAATAAAGAGTGATGAATGAGTATTCATCAATAGCATTGTTGAAGCTTGGCGGAGCAGCTAAGACATGTGGCAGACATTGCTGCTACTCGTACGTCGGAGGAGAAGCTTCATGAAGATGCTCCGGTGATGGCTCCAGCCATTGATTAAGGGATCTTGCAATGTTAATGTAATAGCCGAAGCAAGATTTGTGAAGTGTTGTGAGTGCGATGAAGTGTTATGAGTGTGATGAAGTAAAGTGGGAGGGTCATGTGGGGCGGAGAAGCAGTTCACCTGGTTGTCCCCTATGGCAAACTTGGCGGAGAAGGGGGATAGAGTGGTCTGAGGTTGTGGAAGAGGGAACAGATGAGTGGAGTTTTGCGCGAAGATGGTGGAGGTGTGGTGATGCTTGGTTTATGGTCAATGGAGGACGAAATTACATGGAGAAGGCTAATTAAATCGGGAAGTGGAAATAAAAACAGAGGAGAATCAAAGAAGCTTACCTGGTGAAAATTGCGGTTGACGGGCCTGTGTGCGGGCTTCTTGATGAATCCCTGGTCTTCGCTGAATCCCTACGACCATCGAGGACAGCTAGGCGAAGGTAGTGCTCCGCAGACTTGGCCTTTAATGGCCAGGGGTTGACACCGGGGGCCGCCGTCATCTTCGCGCCTCAACTGGTCCTCCCCCTATAAGGGGAGGAGGAGAGGGGCTGGGCGGAGCCCTACGTAAAGGTGGACAAGGTATGTGAGCGGTGGTGATGGCGTATATAAAGGTGGGAGATTGTGGTTCTGATGAAGACGAGCGTGACTTGAGAGGGATGTGTGGAGCAGATGAGAGGGAATCATGGAGGGAGTGGAAGCCCATGAGGATCATGGATGACTGGGCTTCAACGTGGGGTTGTCGGGCGGTGGAGATGATGGCTGAGAGGGTGGCGAGAATTGAAAGGGCACGTCGTGTTTGCACGATGGGAGACGTGGGAAAGAGAAGGGCTGGAGGAGGAAGACGAGGTCTTGGCCGTTGAATCTCACGATCCAACGACCAAGAGATGGGTGATCTAGAGCAGTGTGGATTAGATTGATGGATGGCGGATCGAAGGGCTCAAGGAGTACCACGTGGTGTGAAGAGAGAAGGGCAATAGCGGACGGTGGTGATGCGATCTAGGACTTGATCGAATGGTCGAGAATGGAGCGGTAACGTGAGGTGGTGATGAAGGCTCCAGGACACGATCGGGTGGTTACGGTCAAGCCATGTGGCGATAGGAGGATTAGGAGGTGGCGACCGGCTGTGATTTGATCAGGGAAAATGATCGAAGGGATAAGATTAAAGCGGGAATGGATGGTGCAGACCTGGAGCGCATGGAGGTGATCCAACGATGGAGAACGTGGGTCGCTTGGCGAGAGATGAAGCGGCCACGTGGCTCAACTTGAAGGAGCCACGTGGCGCAATCAGATTATTTGGATAAAACCGAGAAATATGAGGGAGAAAGAGGCTGAATTTGGATAAACTCAAAACATAAAAGTTGTGTTGACCAAAAACTGAAATGAGGTCAAACAAAGGGAGAAATATATTTGTGAGCATTTTTAAGGGTATAAAAGCACCACGATTTTAATTTTGTTATTTTTTTGTATTTTAATAGTATGACTCAGATATGAACAAGGATTTATCTGGTTTTGTTGGCACTTAGTCTAAATAAGAGGGTTAATAATTGTGAATTAATTTTAATGAAATCGGATTTCATCAATGGGAAGATTATGACAACGATGACGATGATGATGACAAAGATGGCAACAAGGAGTAGATGTGGATTGAATGAATAACTTTTCTCTATGTTAAAAATATTCCTTATTTAATATTAGTTATATGAGTAGTTAGTATCTAAGTAAGAACATTTCATATATATTTTATGTAAATTATTTTTATTTATTGTCTGACTTGTTTGATCTTGTTTGATATTTATGGTTGATAGTGGTGTACATGTATGTCTTCTTATTTTGGTTTCATACGGGGTGCAGGCGAAGGAGGTCAGCGACACAATATCAACATGTATTATTTTTTTTCTTGTTGTGACTCAAATGAGATGGTTGTGACCGTCCCATATAGTCTTTCAGACCCGTCCCATTAGTTAAGAGGAATTAAATGAGCTAGTTGTATTGGTCTATTGGGACTGTCGCAATTGTCCCATATAACATGAACCTAGTTCAGTGTATACTTGAAACAGTCATAGAGGAGTATATGGGATGGTCGCAATAGTCCCATATCTTCCTAGATGGGGCGATCAACACTGTCTCATCTAAAATATTAGGTGAGACGGTGGCGACCGTCTCATCTATGAAGATATGGGATGGTCACAGTTGTCCCATATAAGCACTTGTATGGAACGGTCGTGATCGTCTCACCTATATAGAAATAGATGGCACAGACATGACCGTTGCATACTATCTTCTTCCATCATTCGGGTAGACACCAAATGAGACAGTTATTGTCGTCCGATCCGAGTTTCAGGATGGCACATGGCTAGAAGAGATGGTAGTACGACCATCGCATATGCGCAGACAGGATGGTTGCCCATGCAAGCGAGACGGTAAGCGATCGTCGCTTGTTGTTGTCCAAGTTGTTGTGAACTTTATACTTTTAGATTAAAAAGGATTATAACATGAAATTTGAATGGATGATTCATTTTTACAATTTTGTGTTTTTTCTCCACTTATTTTTTCTCAATTTGGATGACCATAAGAGATACGATATTGATTTGGCCTAATCACATTCCGATTATTACATGAGGGGATATAAAGAAATCAATGGTCGATATATATTTCAGTAGTAACATTGGAAAACGTGTGTATTGATGTATTCAAAACTACTGATGATAAGGAAGTAGTTTATTATCATCATCGAATCATTAGAGGAATTCAGATGGTGTACTTCTTAGTTTGCTAATGGGCTTAAAGCTTATTGGAAAATTCCTCTATATGTGTATGTGTTTGTGGTTGTAAATATTTGGAATATAACAATGAACTAACATTAATAAAAAAACAAGAAGTGTTCATTCCATTAAATTTTATGTACTCAAGTTGGATTTTGGAAGAATAATGTTTAAAAGAGCATATACTGTTGAGACATGATTTTCGTCGCTCTGATGTTTTACACAAGGCGAGAACACTATCACTGTGGCGACCGAGCAAGAATCGCTGAACAAAGCAACAACTAACTCATAATCATAAATAGAGAAATGTGATGTAAATGTGGAGTTAAAATTTATTATAACTCTACAAAAATTGTGTATAGGTGTAAGCATGCAGAGTGTCGAACACAGGGAGCACACAAGATGGATTAGGCAATGAAATCCAAAATGTTCCTTTCTTGTCTTTTTATTTTATTTTTTTGGTTTTAAATTTATATTTTTTATAGATTTTTAAATATTTTTTATATGTTTTAAATTTTATAATTTTTATTTTTTATATTTCCTAATATTTAGATTCTTTTTCCTTTTTAGATAATATTATATATATATGTAATAATATGTATAACATAAATACAGTATCTAATAAACATATATAAAATATATGCAAAATAAGGAAAATACCCTAAGATACAGTCCTTTTAATTTTTTAAGGTTTTAAAATATTTTTTATCTTTAATTATAATAATACAAGTAAATATAAAATATATATAATGATGTAGGCTTATATATTTTAGATATAATTATAAATACTAAAAAATGATAAAATAAATATTTTTATATCTTTATATTTTTCTCTATTTTTTGAATTTTTGTATCATTTTTGCTAATTTCTTTGGATTTTCAATTGAATAAAATTTTCATATCAGTTACTTATATTAATAGAACAAATTGTTTTGGAATTTAAAAACATATACAAGGCTCAAAATTTTCTGAAACTATTTTTAGTACATATTAGATATAATAAACAAAGTATAGGAATAGAAATAAATAATTTTGAATTTTTGTAGATTTTCCACTGATTTCTATAAGGATTTTGGTTCTTTTAAATTTCTAACATTTTTCTTCTATTATTTTCATTGATTTTTAGTCTATAGTTACAACATATAGTAATAAATATGATCTATTTTTTTGAATTTTCGAAGATGATTTTATACATTTTTTGTATTTTTGAATGCGAACAGGAATAAATGCTCTATATTCAATTTTTAATAAATAGAAAAATAAAGAAAAATACCTCAACGAAAATATATGTAGTGGAACATGATTTTAAGGCATCTAACTTAATTCTCTAGGATTGTTAATGCATAAAGGATATTTCATGAAAAAAATAATAAAAAATGCAATGTCGTCAGGGACCTATTTGTAATTACTTAAAAGTATTCCTTGATTTATGAACCCCCAAAGAAGTCGACGTCCAATCATGCAAGAAATCAGATATTTCCAATTAAATATGCGCTGAGAGGGGTATATTTGCAATTACCAAAAAGTAGCAGGTCCTTAATATAATTTATCCAAAGTTTATAACAATAAAATTGAAAATACATGATTAAAATGAAATACAAAAAACCCAAGGGTCATCGTGCAAAATTCTTACCCCCTCACGCATACGAGCACATGAGATGACGTGGCGAGGGACCAATACGCAAATATCAGAAACTTAGGGGTCTTAATACAAATTTTACAAAAAGCATATAACTATAGAGGAATATTTTGGAGTAAATAAAAAATACAAAAGCTGGGGGTATATGTTGCAAAATACCCCCAAAGGAGCATAAGCCGACGGTTGAGATCTCTTTAGTTATACACTTGTCCGCTCCTCATTGCGCGATGTTGGTTTGCTAATGTGTGGTTGAGATCAGATCCCAGTGCTCGGTCTGATGGCTGCAAGGTGATGGATCCAACGACTATGACTTGACCAAGATATCCTCCTTGATTGAATGTGAAGAACAATTGCCCAACCTTGCTTAGAATCGTAAAATCTCTAGTCTCATATAAAGGTTCCAACTATTGAAGTGCTCTACATTATCGCTCAGATGATCCGTAGTTGGCGGGTGCCTCAGATGGGTCTGGGTCCCATCAAAAGAGGTCTGAAGCTCGATGATTCATGGAGGCATGTTTTTGATGTGGACACCTCTAAGATGGGGTCTTTAGCACCTGCAAATAGAATATAAGAACTGGCATGGTACATGGGAAGATGCTGGCTTTTATTGGTGGCTGATCGGGATGGAAATGGGGTGGCAGCGGGGACATCTGGTGAATGACGAAGGAGGGACCTCGGGTCTTTGATCCAAGAGCATTCGAAGTGGACTAAGTGGTCAAGCAGGTGGAGAAAATGACATGAGAGGTGGTCGAGGCAAAAGGAGCATTGTAACGTGGCTGTAGGTTGCGAGAATAGTGGTCGGAGAAGGAGTTTTGCAAACTACAAGACCAAATATCTAAGCTAATGTAGTGAAATATAGCACAAATAAAAAACTAAAAACTAAAACTGAACCTCAAAACTACCTAGAATTATTGTTACAATATGGTCCTCGACCGATAGATGAGGGAGCTGGGAGGACCATCGGGCGGAGGTCACCGGCGTTTGTGGATCGACTTTTCTCGTGCCTACAACACATTGCAAACTCAACTACGTGGGAGCCGTCACCTCCTGCAGCAAGCCTGGACTGAATTTGAGGGGTTCAACACTGAGGAAAGGATCAAAATTTGAATGGAGTATGGCGAGGGATTATGCACATGGGTGGTGTTGATTCGGGGATCGGGCTTGATCCAACGATCCTCCAATCAAGATAAGATGTGCGCGTGAAAGATATATGATCAAGGAACAAAAGATCAGAAGGAACCGGGCTATAAAAATGAAAGAATTGATGGGGAGAATTCGAGGAGGTTGGGGGTATAGGTCCGACAGATGCAAACCTATGAGGGACGGGGAGTTGATCGAGGTCAACACAGACCCGCTCCTTATTGGTCTATGTAAGCCAGAATAGGGCAAAATAAAATAAAAATTCCTTGTTTATTCAATTTAAAATATAAAATAATTTTTTTTTAAATCATGAAAATGTTTATTATTTATGTAGTATTTTATGGTAATTTTGAATTATTTTTTCGAGTTAATTTATTGGGTGTTACTTTTTACATGTAAATGGATATGTATATTTATCTATATATAGTGTATTTATTTTTTTTCTATTTTATATTTTATTATTTTATACACTTATTTTATATATTTATAAATTATTTGAATACACATAAATATATTTTATTGTATTTTCTGAAGTTATTTGTACCTTCAAATAAATATGTATATATAATCTATATATATATTGCAAGTATATTCATCTATGTATAATAGTATACTTATTTATTTTATTGTATTTTTATGGTTTTTTATTTTAATTATGTACATACATTTAAAAATTATTTACAAAGTTATAAAAACATTAAAATTGAAAATGTCAATAGTAAATAAATTGATTATTTTATACAAGTATATTGCACATTGTGGGCCCAAAAATTTTGCATCTTGACTTCAAATTAAATGAAATTACCTTCATTAAGTAGATAATTTAATTTTATGAACAACAAAGTTAGTTTGGTGAATTTTGAGTTAATATGGAGAAGATACTGGTGTGGAAAGATTTCTTTGCGGATTTTAATCTGAGCTCCACATTGTGTACTATTTTTATGTGAAATAAATTTTGTATTTATATATATATATATATATTTATTTATCTACAAGCTTCATATTTAAAGTTTATTGATTTGGTGTAGAAATTATAAAGAAGAAAATTGGTCCCAAAATGGACATATTGAGGAATAAAAATTAGGGTTTTTATTGTGATTTTTGACACTTATCTCCCCCTACCTTATTCCTTGTCAAACAAGTCAAATATTGACTTAGTCTCGAGGTTTAGGTCATTCAATACATTTCATATTTTATTCTTCTTATTTTTTTCTTTATTCTTTTATTTTGGCATTAAATACAATAATTTACACACTATTTATAGTATAAATAACAGATTTATTTTGTACAAGCTAATTCTATTTACATGCATTTAGTTAGGGTTTAAAGGTCAAAATGAAAGAATAAAGGTGATGAATTGGAGATTCATCACCCCCTATACTTGCCTTTGATATTGCCTAGCAAACACTTATGCCTATAAGTGTAGAAAAAGACAATAAAGAAAAGAAAATGAAAATAAATTTAATTGATTTTAACTCTTGAACTTATCTTCACAAAATCAAAGTTTGGAGCTCAATCAGACCTTTGAGAAATTAAGTTTGGTCGGAACCTCGATGGGAATCAGACTTAAAACACAATCGCCTCTAAGCACCACAAAACTATGCCAAAGCCTCCTCAAAAACCAGGTCAGAACAAGTTGATGTCATACACAGTCCCTTATGACTATGAGTCTATCTTATACAGTCTCGGTGATATGTAGCTCCTCTCGGCCGAAGGGTAAAAGACATGCTTCTCCAACATGGTGACCCTAATTCCCCAATCCAGCAACTCTTTCTTCGAGAAGCGAGGTATTCCCTTCTAAGTTCAAGTGCAACCGGCTCAAGAAGAAGAGGTGGTGAAGAGAATGGACGATAGCTAATGTAGCTACCTATCCTAGGATGTTTGACCAGTGTAGCCAAGTCATCCGGTAGTAGGCTCACATGTATATTTGACTTTGAATCTCAAGCTTGCTTAAGTAATACATATATACTCTGACGGGAATTGATTTTTCCTTGATTTTGGCCCGTCTATTTTTTAGAGTTTTTGATTTTGCATTTTTTTTCAAAATTATTTACAACAGCATTTATATAAGGACTTTTTCCTCTTGAATCAGTAGACTATCCCTCTTTTGAAGCATTACTGCAACCCACAACATCTTGTCATTAGACCTCATGGCTACTGGATTGGGTTGGGGCACAATGGCCATGGACTTGTGACTTCGTATGTTTCCATTCGCTTGTGCTCATGCTGACAAATCCAGCCCTCTACCACTAAAATTCAGTTGAGCAAAGTGTAAGGTGCATGTGTGCAAGTTAGGTCACTATCGACAAGAGTCATGTGTGTTATGAAATATTCTACTTAGGCAGTCAAGAAGAAACTGAATCTAGTCTTGTGGTCTACAAGAATTAAGTCCAGTAGACCTAAAGTACCTCAATTCTCGTCCCTATAAGGTTCATGTGATTAAGTGGATTAAGGTCCAATCGAGCTCCAATCTTCGGATTTAATTTAGACTAGTTTGATTGTCATGATCAATACGAAAAATGAAAATGCTATGTATAATGAAGGAAAATCTTTTTGTGAAGCAATTTTCTGATTTCGAACTTTTTATGGATTTTTGAAAAAGTTTTGCACTTTTTTATGTAGTTTTTTTAAAACATTTTACAAATTTTTATGGGTTTTTGAACTTTACAAATTTTTAGGGATTTTTGAAAATTAAAAGGAATAGAAATATATGCAGCAATTTACAAAGGAGTGCATCTTTATTTTCAAGAATTATGGTGTATTTTATAGATTTGTCTATACAAGGTTGTAAAGGATCCTTATTTGTCAATTTTGATAAACAATTTTACAAACATTTATAAAATTTGAAAATCATTTTGCAAAGATGTTTCAAACAGTATGTATAGATTTTTAAAAATATTTTTGCAACCATTTTCTATGTCATTTGCAAACCAATTTTCAAAAACTTTTATTTACATAAATAAAAGGAGTTTTTGTAAACAAAGTTTTTACAGAGGTTTGAAAACATTTTACAATAGGTTTTCCATATGGTTTCAAAAGATTTTTCAAATATTTTCCAACCATTTTCAAATCATTTTGCAAAATATTTTCAACCAGATTTATCAATCAATATATACAAAGAATTTTAAAGAATTTTAGACATATTTTTACCGATATTGTTCTTTTCAAACAATCAATTGTATTTTAGTCATATTATTCAAAAATACAAAAGTGCGAGTTATGGTTAAAGTATATACAACATATATACGAATCCCCTATACTTAGCTTGAGCTATGTCCTCATAGGTCAGAGAGAAAAAAGAGAAGACATAACTTGTACTGAATAAAGAAAAATCTATACTACAATGACTAAAAAATGAAAGAATGAGAAGTCGATTGTGCCCCTATACTTAGGATCAATTAATTCTAAGTATAGCAGACTATATACAACATGAAGATAGGGTCAAGGGTACGATTAAACATATCAACAACTCGACCTATCTCCCCCTCTACTTAGGGTGAAAGGTACCTAAGTATAGTCAGGAATATCAACAAGAGAGGATACATGAGAAGGGATCGAGAAACTGATAGAAAAAATATTGTAGCAATGTATGCATCAATCCCCCTATGCTTACGGTTATAGAACCCTAAGTATAGACAACAATAAGTGTGACGAAATAGAATGAAGAAAGAACACTTAGTCTGTACCCCCTATACTTAGGACAAAACATGTCCCTAGTATATACATAAACATCAGACAGTTGATCTGGGTTGTGGGACAAACGGAGGAGAGAAGGAATGGAAGACGAAACACGTATATACGAGAGGTGTGGATTGTTGAGGTGCCTCTCAACGATCGCTAGACTTTACGCCCCTAGCCATGCGTCAAGGTTAGGATAACAATGTATCAAGGTTCAGGATGGCATTAGTCAGACAAATATTGTACTCTTGCCATCATCCCACAATAAGAAAGATGGCGTGGTCAAAAAGACACATGTATATGCAATCAAGTGGGTGTATACCACCGAGAGAAGAGAATCGAAAACTAAACCGAGGTTCGGTGGTTCAGAAGAAATCATCGGCTTGGAAGAAATGGGGTGAGCGATTAAAGATGACAAAATCAAACATGGAGAAGGATGGATCGGTAATGGAATACTCCATTAATCATGGTCTCATAAAGATAGGAAGAGTAATGATCAGGAGTCTCTCTAAGCAATTGGGCATCCATTAGACATATGCTCGAAAGATCAGAGAAGCCATCTAATGCCATAAAGCATGGCTCATCCTCACGAGGGTCGTTGAGGAGTGCAAATGCAAAGGAGTCACAAAAATCATATGACTCGGTCTTTGCAGTCGACAGAACGGTTGCACAATCAATGGGTGAAACTGAGTACCTAGAAAGTGTTGCATCCACATGCAGAAAACCCTCGGGACGTAATGCAAGTTGATCAATGGAAAGAGAGGTCATGCTAACATTGAAACTCTCATCCTTGAAAAAATGATCACGCCCATTGATCGGGAGGATGTAGGGTTGATAGGAGGGGCTAAAAAGATGGACATGTGAAAATGGTTGTCCTCACTAATCAACATACACTAGAATGACTTAGGATATTGATAGAAATTAGTAATGTGGTCCATGGGGATCCATACATCAGGGGGAGGAAAATAGATTGGTTGGTAGGATGGGTGGCACAATGCGGGTTCTGACTCCGTCTCCTGAAATACCGACATAGGTGGTACAACAAGCTCTTGAAACAAGACATGCGGAACCGACTCAAGGGTTGGTTTTGGGAAATGGAAGCACATAGCATTGTTATCATCTTCCTTAATCTATATTGCTTCAGAGATCACATCCTTAACCTGGTGTGCAATAGAAGAAACCTCAATAATAACATCACACAAATCAGATCCAAAATCTACCAAAGGAAGCACACTCATTCCAACCTCAAGTTTGCCCGGCTATAAAATATCAACAGTCCCCTCAGTACGGGCCTCATCATACTACACAACATGCCTAAGGGTAGAAGAAAGTGATAAAGGGAACGAGGAGGGTGGGCGAGACATATGAGACAAAATTCTGGATAGGACTCGAACCACACGAGGATTGAGGTCAAACAACCGGATGAGGCAAAACTCTCATGAAGAGAGTGATCTTGGGTTGGACTAGGGATACAGACTCTACGATGATATGGGTGAAAATTAGCTGCAAAATTGAGCTGGAGATAAGGATAACCCATGAACACGATGCATATGATGCTAAACAAAAAAAATGACTCAAGAAATGAATATAAGAAAAGATGAAAAGTAGAAAAGAAGAAAATAAGAAAAAGACTCGGAGACTAATAACTTGAAGTAAATACAAATGCTCTCAGATTTACAAGCGGTAATCAACCACAAAGAAAACTCCAATTCACCTACTTGATACAATAAAGACCATGAGAGGTCAGTCAATTATCTTTTCAATTTTAGAGTTGGGTGAACTTCAAATAGTTATGCAAACTCACAGATGTAGTCTCCTAGAGTGGTTGTGTCTAGTTGGCATTGCACACCTACTAGATCACAAGGACTTTCTCTACGGTGGAAGGCAAGTGCTTGTAGCAAGTAACTGGAACCAAGAGCCGACCCAAGCGCTTAGGGCACAAGTCCATGGATGGGGGCTCTAGTCCTTAAGTGTACATCCCTCGCTCAGTCTGAATACAACATGTCTACAATGAGGGAGTTTCTCTTCCCAAGACATTGAATCAAATTAAGGTTGATTTTAATCTCAAATAAAATTAGGCGTCCCAATTTTATTTTGATTGTCACTTTTTTTGGATATTTTTCATGCACGATGTCTAGCGAGGTTTGAATTCCAAAGATGATCAAAATAAGAGGAAGAGATAAAAAGCAATGCAAGCGATAATCAATGGTGTATGATAAGATAACGATGCTCGACTTGCTTCTAGATCTCTTCGTGCAGGATGCTAGAAAAATTTAAAATGCTATATGCAATGCAAGCTAATGAAATCATCCTAAAATAATAATCGATATTAATCATGAAGAATAGATGCTAGGTAATCAGAAATGGAACCCAAATATCCGGTTTAGGAGACTTTTCAGTGTCTGCCACAACGATTCCTACTAGCGTTGTATAGAACCTGTCTTGATGCTCAATTACAAATTAGAATATTTAACAATTATTTTAACTAAGTCAAAGCGAAGATCTATAGGCACATGCAATAATTAGGGTTGCGAACTTAATCTATTGAGCAAGTAATCCTAAGCTAGTGCTCAATCACACAGAACAAATAAAAAAGGAAAAAAACTCAAAACACGGGAAACAAATAAAAGAAATGTGCAAAGTCATGAAAAATCCGACAAGGCCCCCAAGTGAACAATCACTTGGGCACTAGACCTCGAAGTGTTGCAGTGTCCTAGAGAGTTTAAGTTATTACAAATTCTAATATCTCTCTCTCATTTTAAATTACAAAATAAAAGAAAAATACAAAAACAAAAATGGTATTGTCTTGAAAAATTCTCCAAGTTTTCTCCTGCTACTCTCTCTTCTCGGCTTGTGCTAAAAAGCTGACTCTGTGTCATGTGGGTCCATAGGCTTCTTAGAAGTACCTTACTCGATCTATGGTCCCTCGCAACAAGATCAAATAAAGAATAGGGTAAGACAATTCTATAGAAAATAAACATATGAAAACTAAACAATAAATAATGAAAAAGGAAATAGACAAGAAGGGAGATATGCAATCTATGTGATGTTGCTCCCTAACAATAACAAAATTGGTTAAGACAGAATTTTCGTTGGTCTGATGTTCTACACAAGGTGAGAACATCGTCGTTGTGGCGACCGAGCAAGAACCGTTGAACCAAGCAACAATTAACCCACAATCAGAGATGAAGAAATACAATGTAAATGCGGAGTTAAAATTTATTTGAACTCTACAAAATGTGTGTATAGATGTAAGTGTGTAGAGTTTCGAACACAGGGAGCACAAAAGATAGATTGGGCAATGAAATCCAAAATATTCCTTTCTTGTCTTTTTATTTTATTCTTGTGGGATTTAAATTTATATTTTTTATGGATTTTTATTATCATATTTTTTATATGTTTTAAATTTTATTATTATTATTTTTCTTTTTATATTTCCTAATTTTAGTTGATTTGTCTTTTTAAAGATAATATTATATATAATAATATGTATAATAAAAATACCTTATACAATAAATATATATAATATATGCAAAATCAGGGAAATACCCTAAGGTACAGTTCTTTTTTATTTTTTACGGTTTTAAAATACTTTTTTGGCTTCTTTATGAATAGTAATAATACTAATGAATAGTAATAATACTAATATAAGTAAATATAGTTATATATAAGGACGTAGGCTTTTATATTTATAGATATAGATAAACGTACTAAAAAATGATACATTTTTTATCTTTTTAATAGTTGTCTCTGTTTTTGGAATTTTTCTTATAATTTGTGCTAATTTTTTTGGATTTTTCATTAAATAAAAATGTCAAATCAGTGACTTATATTAATAGGTTAAATTGTTTTGGAATTTAAAAATAGATAAAGTCTCAAATGTTTCTAAAACTATTTTTAATATAGTGGATATAATAAACACAAAGAAATAGAAAAAAATATTTTTGATTTATTTAGATTTTTTAGTAATTTTTATAAGGATTTTGGAGCTTTTTATTTTTTAGTGTTTTTCTTTTGTTGTTTTTAGTGATTTTTGGCGTACAGTTACAGCATACATTAATAAATAAGATCTAGTTTTTTGGGAATTTTGGAAGATGATTTTATTTTTGTATTTTTAAATGCAAATAAGGAACAAATGCTCTATTTTCGATTTTTAATAAATAGAAAAATAAAGAAAAATACCTTAACAAAAATATAAGTAGTAGAAAACATTTAAGGAATCTAACCTAATATTTCTCGGATTTATAGAGAATAAAAGACATTTAATAAAAAATAAAATAACAAAAAGAAAATGCAATGCTAGCAGAGACCTATTTGAAATACCTAAAAGTATTCCTTGATTTTCGACCCCTAAAAGAAATCCAGGCCAATCATGCAAAAAACCAAATATTTCCTATTAAATATGCATTGAGAGGGGTATATTTGCAATTACCAAAAAGTAGCACGTCCTTAATAGAATTTATCTAAAAGTTATAACACTAGAGTTCAAAATTACAGGACTAAAATGAAATACAAAAAGTCTAAGGGTCCCCTTGCAAAATACCCACTCCCTTACGTGCACAAGCCTATGAGGTGAAGTGGCGAGGGACCAATATGCAAATATCAGAAACTTAGGGGACTTAATACAAATTTTACAAAAAGTATATAACTATAGAGGAATGTTATTGGACTAAATAAGGAATACAAAAGCTGGGGGTATATGTTGCAAAATTACCCCTAAAGGCGTGCAGGTCAACGTTTGAGATCTCTTTACTTATACGCATGTTCACTCCTTTTTGGATGTCAGTTCCCTGATATGGGGCTGAGGTCATATCCCAACGCTCGATCTGATGGCTGCAAGGCGAGGAATCTAACAATTATGACTTGACCTGGAGCTCCTCCTTGATCGAGTAGATGCTACTGCTCAGGAAGAACAATGAAGAACAACCGCCCAACAATGCTTTGAATCACAAACTCCAGTCTGAAATGATGGTTCTAACTACTGAAGTTCTCCACATGATCACCCAGACGATCCGCAGCTGGTGGGCACCTCAGATGGGTTCGAGCCCCATTGATAGGGGCCTGGAGCTCGATGCCTAGAGGAATGTTCCTTATGTGGACACCCCTCTGATGGGGTCTTAAACACTTGCAAATAGGATAGAAAAACTAGCAGGCTAGTGATGAATCTCCATTTCATCACCTTTATTCTATCATTTTGACCTTAAAAACCCTAGATAATGCATGAAAATACCCTTAATTTGCATAAGCTAACATTCATTCCTTGTTGTATAAATTATGTATAAAATAATGTTTTTAATGCCAAATTGTAGAATAAAGAGAAGAAAAGAAAAATAATAAAATACCAAAGGTATGCTATGACCCTAAACCTCAAGACCAAGTCAAGAATTGAGTTGGTCGATAAGGAATAAAGTAGGGGAGATAAGGGCTAAAAATACAATAAAAGTCGCATTTATTCATTCCCAATAATTCATTTTGACACCCATTTTATTATTTACTATTTATTCATCAAATAAAGAAACTTTGTACATGAAAGTTGTTAAGAACAATGTATATAAAAATACAAAATCGAGTCTGTACAAAAATAATACACATAGTTCATTTTATACATAAAATAAAAGGCAAAATCTCAACTTCACATGCCTATATTTTTTGAATAAAAACTCAAAACGTATAAAATCATGTCTAATTGTATACAACTTTTAACAAGCTATTTACTAAATGTAGTTTCAGAATATTTGGGGCTAAGGTGTGAAAGGTAGGTTTTGGACTGTCATTGTATAATATACACGAATAAATATTCAATTTATTCATTCTTTATTTTTATAATTTTATATTTTTTTTGCACATCTTATTTGTAACGTATGTACATATTTTAGATAAAATAAAACCACAAATGAGACATAAAATAAAATAAGTATATAAAATACATACGTAAAATACATATACTTATCAATGTGTATAAATAAAAGTGAATCTTATTCTTTAATTCTTTTATTCGTCCATATTTCTATAATCTTGTAAATATTATTTATATTTTATTAAAAATTATAAATCTAAAATAAAACCAAAGAAAATACATTAAAATAAAATATAATAGAAAATACATAGAAAAAATACATATATTTATACCTACATAATCAATAGTTATATTTATTTAAGTGTATATATTCTATCATAAAAATATAATTAAAATATATTTTTATACATAAAAATAAGTTATAAATATATAAATAATAATATAAAATAATAAAATAAAGTATCAAAATAAAAAATAGCCAAAAACATAGATGAATATATCTGTAATTGTACCCCTAAAAATTACCTACTAATAAATAGCCTCAAAAAATAAATAAAAATCATAATAAAATACTACATAAAATAATAAATGTTGTTTATTTATAATCAAAAATTAATAAAATCGTTTACTGTATGGGTAAAATGGGGCTGCCCCCTGGGAGTCACCAACTTGGCTACTCCCACCCCTACTTTTCCCTCATTTTTTAATTTATTTGGAAAATATAAATTTGTATGTTCATCACTATATCCCTCTAACATTCTATTAAAATTTCAGCAGAAACAGAGACTCCTAGGCCCTCCATCCAAACGTCATTTTTTTAACGGTCGTAGGATTTTTTAAATCGACCTTGTTTGGATGGAGTCCGTAGGAGTCTCTGTTTCTGAAGAAATTTTAATAGAATGTTAGAGGGATATAATGATGAATTTACAAATTTTTATTTTCCAAAGAAATAAAAAAATTGACGGAAAAATAGGGGTGGGAGTAGCCAAGTTGGCTACTCCCTGGGGGCAGCCCCATTTAACCCTTACTATAATTAATTAATTAATTTCGATTATTTTGGACTACTTTGTCCTATAGCGGTCGATGTGGACCATTCACATCACGCCCTTTGTTGACCGCAAGTCAACTCTCCCTCCAGGCCTTCTGACTCGTTAGAAGTGACAACTCCCCATTTTCGTCCCATTTTTCTGCTCGATCCATTGATCAAACACCCTCGATTCCTTCACAAGAAATCATCATTGATCCTCCATGATTCATGCCGGCCCTTTTTGACTTTGTGTACATAGCCTTGATTCTTTTCAATCAAGCTGTCAATAAGGGTGCCCAACCTTGTTTATAAATAAGTTCCTATTTCTTCCTCTTCCTCTTTGGTCACTAATACGAATCTTAGAGCCTTGCATCTTCATATAGGGAGAATCCTCGTGATAGGAGGAGTTTGCTTATGGTCTAGATCAGCTCTAGGAGGATGAAGGTGCACCCACGGTGGCCGTTCGTCCACCCTGCTCCCTAAGCTCCATCTCAGGTATAAGAGTTAACCTTAATCACTTTCTAGATAGTGTTTAATTCACGCATTTTAATTCTGCAATTAGTTTAGTACTTAGTCTATTGATTTAGTGTGATCAACCTATTTCATAGTTCGTCGGAGCCCCGCTCCGGCGAACCCCATCCTTTGTGTTCCGCCGTCTATCGACCTGCCAATAGCCTCCATACCATTCCCCCACACTGCTCCATTCTCTTCCACACTCCACTCACCCAAATCCTGCACGGATCTAGAGATCGAGGTCTCTCCGCCGCCTCACCTGAGGTCTCTCCTCCCCACTCTGTTGTTTGTCTTTACCCACAAACAAGGCCCCATGACCATTCGTTTTCTCGCACATAACTTTCCTGCAGGGTACTGGAGGACCAATGTCCCTTCTGGGTTGATTTTGATCTCAAGTAAGGCACCTAGAGCTCCCACCCTTAAACGAGCTCGACTAATTTCATTGGAGCTCCAGGAGCCCTTTTGACTATGCCATCTGGTGTGGAGGAGTCGTTGCTCTGTTTTGCCCCTTGTCCGAGCCTTCCAGACGACCAGAGGAGCCTAAGAGGACGGATCAAAGCTTGCCTCCGGCGTGTTCTTGGTATATTCTTCCTGAGTCCTTATTGGTCGTTTGATCATGCCATCACACCAAATCTTGTCACAGCCATCCGATGCGCTTTGTCGCCCGCCATCAGATCAGGTTTGGGATCTAATCCCAAGCGTTCATCGCTGAAGCATCGTTCGTTGTCCAGATGATGACACGTGTTTAAGTGAAGGATCATAACCATTTGACGGAGTGCCTAATAAGGGTAATTAGCATACTTACCCCCTCCTATTTTTGTATTTATTAACTAGTCTTGTAAATAATATATGCAGTGTAAATAAAATAGGTGAATTGCATGCCGACCCTTGTACTTTCTGTATATCTTATTTAGGTCCATGCCAGGTCACCTCACCTGGACCTCCACGTGAGGTGGCCATTTTGCAAGTATACTCCTATGACTTGTCGTATTTGTGTTTGGTCCAAGAAAATTTCATGTACTTTGTATATTTTTTCAAATTTTGCACAGAGGCCCCTCAAATTTATTTTATTTACGTATATGCCTCTCTTAACCTTTGTATTTTTGTGTGCTTGTTGGATTTATTAAAAAAAGCTATTGTTCTCCAAAAATCATGAAAAAATAACTGTAAGCTCATGACTGCTTGTAGTTTCACATCATGATTTTTATTTGTAATTTTGGACCTTTTTATATACTTATTAAAAATCATTTAGAGCACAAACAGTACATGTCTACAGTATAAAATACAAAAAAAAACCATAAAAATGTTTCTAAAGAAATCCCCAAAAATATATATTGCTTATTTATGCATTTTTAGATTCGGATAAAAAATCATTAAAAATAAAAAAATAAAAATATTAAAATAGAAAACCCCTAAAAACCTTGATAATAATATATAAAATCCCTAAAACTCCAAAAATATATTTTTTGGTGCGATAATTCTCCCTATATCATTATCTATATATTAAAATTGATTTGGAAAATTTTGGGTTTAATTTTCTATTTTTAATTTCCATTTCAATCTCGTCCAATTATTTTACCCCTGTTTTAGGCTATTTTTGACTTTAAAAATATATAAAAATTAGCAAAATTCATTAAAAATTACAAAAACAATAAAAAAATTATTTAAAACAAAAAGATATTTATACCTACAATTTTTAGATATTTTTAGTTGTATTTATACTTATATTATATGTCAATATATATAATCTTATATGTCATATATTACTTATTCTAAAGAAAAAGAAAATAGAAAATATAAAAATTCAAAAAATATAATACATAAATATAAAATTAGAAACAAAATACAAAAATACAAAAAATATAAAAAATCATAAAAATTAAAATCCACAAATATATATGTATATGCATATAATAAATGACATGGTTATACACAATACGCTTTGTTTAAATAACCATAGGCTACTGATTTTGCTCTCTAAGGTTCGACCTCTACGCACTTACTTGCTATACATATAGTTGTAGAGAATAATAAATTCTGACTTATATTTTTTCATTGCTTAATATATTCGTGGGTTGATTGTTGATTGTCTAAGGTTTTTCGTGGGTCATCACAACAATCGTGTCTCCGTCTTACGTGAGAAATATTTTGACCCTCACAAATTCCTTGGTCATCAAATGACGTTGTTGCTGGGGAACAATGAGCGTAGCCTGTTTTTGTCATTTATCTTATATAGTCGTTATTGCTTATTCATTGATTTGTTGATGAAATTAATAATTGATTTATTTTGCACATGTCCATTCATTTATTTTTTTGAATATAGCTCATTTTAATTGTATTTGACTATTTGTGTTAATATAAATCTCTTTGTGACTTTATTGCGAGAGCCCGTCATGTGAGGACAACTTCTGGGGAGTCTGATGGAGACAAGCTTAGTGGAGATTGGTCTTCGCCCCTTGACCAGTTGGAGAGGCTACAAAGGAAGTAGGGAGAGGGGACTTAGCATAGAGATAGTTTGGATTTAATTATTTATTTATTGGTGAGAGTGATAATTTGAATTTGCAATAATTAAGACTTGGACTCTACTCTCCATAAAGAGGTCCAGTGCTTGGATGTTTGTTCATTGGGGGCCTCATCACAATTTTTTGTATTTTATCACCTTCTTTATATTTCATTTCCCAATGTTTTAAGTTTTCCGTCTTTCTTTTCATTTGTTTTGCATGCATGGAGCCCCTAGACTTAGGTTGATTACCTTGGTAATTAGGTCCAAACCCTAACAAGAATGCATGTACCTATAGTCTCTTATGTTTGGATCTAATCAAATTAAAAACTGTTAGTTATTTAAATTTGAGACCGCATGCGGAGAGTGGTCGTATACAGCGCTTGTAGGACCCATTGTAGCGGGCTCCGATCAGCATTGAAGATCGGACCTTAGTCTCATTTTTGAATAATTAACACTTGGTTCTTCACAACTAATATCAGCTACTATTTAGGGTGAATTTGTCGATTGCACACTGCCATGTAGATAGGTTTAAAAATTCTGTTTGGCATACCCCATGGAGAGAGCTGGGAAGCACTATAAGTCCTCTAGCTCAGCATGCATCATTAGATTCAATCATGAGTTTTTCGTAATTGAATCAACTTGCATGGCTTTTTCGCTATCTCCCTCTTATTTTGAGCACCTAGGACTTAAATAAAAATCTACAAAAATGTTAGGCACTTACATGAAAAAAGATCCAAAAGAAGTGAAAACCCAAAAACTTAAAATAACAGGGCTGCTAAATAAACTTTGACCTTAATTAAAATTCGTAGTCTTGGGTTCATAAAGCGCTCATTGTTTTCAAGTATATTAGGAGGGAACCAAAACCCCTCCCATGAGCGAGGCACGACCTGCTAAGGATTAGAGCCAAACACTCAGTCTGTAACTTCCATGTGTATCGCCTGGATTTTTGAGTAATGGCGCTTCTATCGTACGTGACCAAGTAGGGCCTTGTCAGCAATGGTGTTCCCGCCTTGTGTGGAACATTGACATGGTCTGAAGTACTGAGCTTAGGCCATGCCTTCAAGGGTGTGTCTATCTCATCAGTTTGCGTCCAAGTAGGTTCTTGCACGCTCACTGGTGATTTTGTTGCGAGCGAGGATCGAAGTAGTGGTTTCACCTATCTATGTCCTCTCTCTTTTTTTGGTTGAGTAGGGATCAAGGAATAGTTACAAGGGCCTCAAAAAATGCAAACTACAACTTACAAAGGAGGAGGACAAGTACGGGATACTTTTCTGGTATTACTCTCTCTCCTATAGGGTTAGCGTGCTACGGACTTGTTAAAAGATATGCTTGAAATAAGAAATCTCAAACTGAAAAGATATAAAATAGTTGATCCTTCACGATTTCACATAGCATGAGTTGGTGAACCTAATTTTATATTGTGTTTATATGGATCTAGATTAAGGTTCAAGGATCGAGTCCTGCGTATTTGCGCAAATTTTGTTATGTGTGTCTTCCTTTTGACCCCTGCTTAGTTTGAGCTTTTCTATTGTTTTACACTCTATTTTGTCCTTCGTTGACCACCGTATCTTTCCTCCAGCATCGATGTCATTTCTAATTCACGATGACGATCTATGGATTGTTCAGTCGGGACTCTGCCGACGCCCACATCGATTCCATAGACTCGACATCATCAATAATTCGAGGCGATTTCCGAGAACCCAGTCTGAAATTTGTGGGCCAATCTATAGACTCTACTTCTTCTTTTCTTTTCCCACTGATGAATCTGTGATTCATCACTCTAAAAGTCGAAAATAGAGCTTTGTTCCTGAGTAAATAGCTGCATATTTCCATTTATATTGCATAATTAGCATTCATGCATGCATTGATAACATCTGTATTTTAGCATTCATATTTGCATAAAATAAGAAGCCAAATTCACTTGTAAATATTCACCTGTATATTAGCTAAAATACCCTACTTGTATATATTTTATGCTAACTCTGAATCCAATAAAACCAACTCCTTAGTGTATATATTACTAACACTAATTAAAGAAAAATATCAAAAAAATACTAACTTGTAAAATTGACCAATAAAAGACGAATCCAAGTCTGAGACCGTGAACCTTCAAATGCACATATATCTCTCATACAGTCTCCGAATTAGGTCTACTCACTTTTAAAGTAATATACATTCAAAGACCTTCGAAACAAGACCAATTTCGTTAAAATTGGAGCTTGTATGCAAAACTTGGGTTTTGGGCCCCTTTTGTATATTGTACATATTGACCGTTTTGCTCCTGGATTTTATCTTTTTATTTTCTTAATTATTAAAAAATCCAAAAAAAATAGATTAAGTTGTAAATATTCTTTTTATATTTTTTATATTTTTATTTTGATTTTTCTCTCTTTTAAAAATGACAAAAAAATTACAAAAGGAAAAATGCGATATTTTATATCTATAAGGTACCACCCAAAAATATATTTTTGTACATATAATCTCGTTTGATTTTTGGCCCTTCATGAAAGTTGTAGATATCGGCGAGACGAGCAACTTTTGTGTTTACCACTTTTTGATTTAATCCCTTTTGTTATTTCTTTTTGAATTTTCTTTATATTTATTTTTGAATTTTCTAGGAGTGACATGTGGCAGCTCCTGGAGCCGGCACATGTCACCCCATTATTTTATTATTTTCGGATTTATTTTATTAATTTCGGATTTATTTTTTTTATTATTATTATTTTAATTATTTTAAGTAGCCTACTATATTACTCTATTATTTTATTTCTTTTAATCCCCTTTTACCCCTGCTCCTTTCTTTTCCCCCACTCCAAGCCACATCTTCTCCACTTCCTCCACCATTTTCTCCACTCTCTCCATCTCTTCTCTAACTCCCTCCCTCCTCTTTATATTCTCTTCTCCTCATTCATTCACCTTCATCCGCCATTCCGTGTTCCAACGAAAAGAGAGCGAGCTTGGAGTGTTCCCGTCGGTGACAGCGACCTAACATCATCCTCGAGCAACGACCTCTCCACGACGAGATCCGAGGTGGTACTAACCACTTCGTCGCAGTCATCCTTCGCAGGAAGCAACTCAAGCTTCGGAGGCCGCCATCTCCTTGAAGCGACAACCATCGGAGTCGAAGTTTATCTCCTCCTCTACAGGCGACAACATCCACCCGTCACATGTAAATCCCTCAACTTTTCCTTGTCAATTTTTTTATCTAATATTTTCATTATTGTTGTTTTAGATCATCATAAACCACCACATCATTCTTTAACATCATTTTTTACCACCAAAACATTTTCATTCACCAACATCATTCATCATTGTCATCGTATTTTTTTTACTTCATATACCTTCATTGCATCAACACACCATCATTACACTACATCATACTACACCACTTCCCTGCGTTTTTATTGCATATTCATTCCCTGTTTACAAAAATATAAAAAAATTACAAAAAAAACAAAAAAAATAATAAACAGGGAACAGAGGAAGCCGCGGATCCGGCCACCAGCCACGGTCGTGCTCCTCCTGGCCGGCACCACCTTCGCGAGACCCTCGAGCCCTCGCCGCCTACAGCAGGCGGCTGCCACGCCTCTCCGCCACGCGAGGTCTCCCCTTGACCCCTCCAGCAGCCAGCGTGGCCCCCTCGCCGCCTTTGGCCATCGTCCTCCAGCCCATCACAGCGGTGCCGCCGCCCTCCTCCAGTGACCTCCGCCGGCCGCCTCCGAACGCGCGCCACCCGCGCGCTGCTGCGCTCCTCCGCCCTGCTGTGAGCTCCAACCGCGGCCCCCCACTGCTCCTGTCCGCGTGCGCAGCCACCCCTAAACCTCCGCGTGTGGCTGGGCACCCTCCGCCCAGTTCGACCCGCAGCCGTCGTGCGCACCGCTCCGGTGAGCTCTCCCCTCGCGGCGCTGCGCCGCCCCGCCAGGCCACAAGCGACCCCACGGCCGTTCACCTCCGCCCGCACCTCGCGCAAGGATCCTCCGTGCGTGCCCCCCTCCAGGCCGCGCTCCTCCCCTCACGCACCTTTGTCAGCACCACTCCAGTCGCAAGATCCTTGCCGCCTTGCGCGCGGTTGCGGCGCCGCCGCTCGCTGTCTTGCGTGGCCGCCTCCCCAGCTCGACAGGCGCTGCCGCCCCCTCCCTTGTCACACGCCACCATCCTCGTGCCGCCCTCTTGCGCACAGCCGCGCCCCCCGCCGTCCCTCAAGGCCGCCGCCGCGCAGCTTTGCCGTGCGCGTGCCGTAGAGCTCGCGAAGCCCTAGCCGCCTCCTGTGTGCCTGTGTGGGAAGCAAGAAAAGAAAAGGTGTATTTTTGTGAAATTTGCATTTTCGCCTTCTCACGTATTTAAAATTGCAAACAAGTCCTTGTGCACTTTTTCTTTATTAACTCTCATTTTTTTTGTATTGCATTCATACCCCTACATTTGCACGTTTATTTAGTCATCATTGTGTTGTTCATTTTTAATTCGAAAAATTGCATTGTGTAGCATAACTCTTGTTCTACCATTTTATCATTTATTTGTATTTTTCTGATTTGCAGAATATTTATGGAATTTAATTTGACAAAAATTGTAATATTTTGCTGATTTTGATTGATTAATTGATTGCACATTATCTGCTTATCGAAATATCTCTGAAAAATCATCATTGGTAGATATAAGTCTATGCTACAACATATCCAAAAATCACACCATTTGCACGTACAGTTTGTCTTAGAAAAATCAATTTAGTGAAAACCTTAATTGATTTTTCATTAATCAATCGTAAAGTGTTTTAACGAAATTCAAGTTGATTTGGATAGCTCTTAACTAGGCCTATTTGGATTAATTTTGTTTCTTAAAAATATCATCGTTTGTTAATTATTAAAATTGGTTTAGTTATTTTCACTAAAGTCTGCATTTTTCATTATTCGTGCATCTAAAAATTACAAAAAAATTAGGATAGCTTAATTTCATCTCATTTCATAATCTGGTCAAGTTTCATAATTTTTGGAATTAATTTGACTATTATTCTGATTTAACTCATAATCTGGCCTGATTTTGCATGTGTCCTGCATAAAAAACCAAAAAAATTTATTTCCTCTGAAAATCAAAGCTTGGAAATTTGCTTCGAATCTACCTAAGGAGATAGTTGCCTCCTTGAGTTCGACCTTGGACTTCCACCAAGTAAAAAATTTGTTGCTCGAGATTAACTTGAATATAATTAAAAGTGGTTTTTTATTCGATCTCATTATCCGACTGCAACGAATATTAATAATTAATTTGGACATTAATTTGCTCGAATTAACAAGGGTAGTGGGACGCTTATCAAAATGGCACCGTTGCCGGGGAGGCACGGCTTAGGTTAATTTGCAGTGATTTTTAAGTGTTTGATTTTCTATCCCCGGGTAGTCTGACCCCCGGTTTTCTTGTGAATATTTTCTCTCTTTTAATTCTTTGCATTTTTTCTGTGTCACTCTCTGACCTCAATTTGTTTCTGTGCGAGGAACGCGAGGAGTCGAAGACGCTTCGAAGATTTGGCATTGTAATTTATTGAGTGCATAGAGAGGATTTGTACTTTTATTTTATTTCTTTCTTTTTTCGCATCATTTCTAGCGGTTCCCGTTTGGGTTCTCGCGCGTGTAAATATAGTGAAACTGTGTCCCCGTGTGCTGTGTGGTTGAATGGTAATTTAGGCTTGCACTAGCGGCTCCTCGAGCCAATCTAGGAATTGCTTGTGCTCGTAATTTCTAGGACCACACAATCACTTAAAAGACGCACTTAGACCGCAGGACTTAGCCAAATCAACATGTTCTTCACTCGCTAATAGAACCGCTTATCTAGGAGCGGATTTTTCGCTTGCATTTGCATATAGTATAAAACGGTTTTCAATTCTGTTTTGCATCCTGCATAAAAAGCGAAAGGATCACTGTAAGTCTTCTTAACTCAGCATCCGCATCATCGTTTTTCGTGCATCAGCTTTTCTCAATTTCCCCCTCTGTTTTTCAAACTTAAATTAAACGGAATTTGGGACTGAAAGATAGGCGTGCTGTGTGGTTGGACTAACAAAGTGATAACTTAACTTAAAATCGGGACTACTAACATTATTGACAAAAAATTCAATAAAATTTGGAAAAACTGTTTGCGGGAGACTAATCCCCGACCTTGTTTTCAGGCTGAGTGAGGGTACTTGAGTGTGTGTGAACATCTTAAGGCAGAGCTCAAATCCCCGCCTTCCATATCACGTTCCGACTAATCCTAGCAAATATCATAAGTTGAATTTTTAAGGTTCACTGACTAGTACCAAGTAGCCTCCGCTGTCTCAGGTAGATAGGGGTGAAATTGCGGTACTTCGCGACAAGTTGCCAGTAACCCCCCGGGGTGAAGTTCCGGCCTTGTCACCTCCGCCTGCTTGCAGGTAGATAGGGGTATGGTCTTTGAATCCATTAACTTGGGATAGGAGCGAAGAAAGGAAGGACCGACGGTATCTTAGGCGACAGGTTAAACAGGGAAGACGCATCCGGCTCTGAGCCGACTTCCCTATAGGTCGTGTAAATCCTTGCTATCTTGCTTGAAAAATCACACTTAAAATTAACAAGATTAATTGGACTCGGTTTCGAGTCCTTCACTGTGTTGAGTGTGAACTCGGGATTTGCTCTTGTATTTGTCTTTGTGTTTGTTCGTGTGTGTTCCTGTGTAATTGCACATTTTCTACCTCCATCTGCTTACAATTATCCTTTCCTCTTCAAAGATGTCGGGATATTGGTCCCCATACACTGTGACCTCTGGTCAATCCTCCTCGACCATATACCGTTCATCTTTGCCTTCTCATTCTTCCATGTATCCTCCGCCATCCATGGGAGATCCTTACCCGTGGTCGGCTCCACCTCAACCTGATTATGAAGTCAGAATTTCGACTGACTTCTCCATTTCTTCGCATTTCTCACCTACTCCATATTCTAACACTTTGGATCCACTTCCCTCTTTGGCTGACTGTACTTATTCTCGAGAGCTTACACGAATCAAAGAATCGAACGAAGAGCAAGCCACTGCTGAGACAGATGATTGGCAAAACTATATGCCCCCACATACTTCATTTTCACCTCAAGTATGGACCATACAACATTTTACATATACACATCCTGACTTGACCTTAGGGCATAACTTGGTCGACCAAACAACCTGAATGGAGAGGCATGTATATAATGATTTCCCAGACTTGATTGACTTCAGTGATCAAGCTTCCATTAACCAGCCTTCATGCCACACATTCGGAGAGCCTATACATTTACATGAGTGGACTCATGAGCTAGACCTACAAGTCCCATGTTCTTTGACTCCATCGGATGAGGCTCCGAGCAATATCTGCCATTCGTATGATCTATACTTGATCCGGGATTACATGCCAGAGTATAGGTATGTTGAGTATGAGACCTCAATATCTCAGCAGTATCCTCCAGTTGAGCATAACTCTTCCATGATTTGTCATGAGAATTTTGTGGAGGCTGACATCTCTAGACTTATCAAGAAAAATGAATCATTGGGTAACGAGTTGAGAGATGTCATGAACATATTGCACTCAATTTCTTCCAGCTTGGGAATGATAGTGGAATAGGAAGTAAGTAGATCTGATGTTGAAAACCAAGCAAGCATTAGGGAACCCACACCTTTTGTACAACTGGAGTCCATTCTACCTCCCTCTTCTACTAACCACTTACCCTCCAATCTAGAGTTTGACCATGCATTTATCCAAAACACCAAAAAAATTGAAAAACCAAAAAATCATATAAAAATTGAAAATGAAAAAGACCTAAAAAAATTGGATCTTGCCCTAAGGTTAGCACTCGATGAAGAACTGATTTTTAATCTTCCCTTAATAAAGGTCATAGATCACTTTCCCGACCTCAAATGATTTGTGAGAAGTAAATTGATGCCCAAGAGGTCGGGTAATAAGAGGACAAGGACTGAAAGACACATAGTGTCTATGGCCACCTCCTTGGTAATAGGGAGAAAGACCAAGAGCCGTAGAGTGAAGCGGTTGCCCCGAGTTGAATGTGAAATCAAAAACACCATCTTTACCCATGCAAGAATCGATGATGACTCACCGATAAATATCCTCCCGACCTCTGTGTTTGACAAGCTCAAACTCAGACCACATAAGAAGTCAAGAGAGATCGTTCAGCTGGCTGATCGATCCATCAAACGGTTGAGAGGAAACATTTCAGTCATCGTTACTTTCCAAGGTGCTTTACTCCAGGTGGACTTCACAATCATTGACATTGAGCACTGAGGAGAGTTTTCCCAGTCTCCGATTATTCTCGGGAAGCCATTCTTAGCCTTGGCTAAGGCGACTATAGATTGCGAGACTCGGGAAATCGATTTTACAGCATTGGGAGCGCTTCAACCTCAACCATTCTTTGATAAACTTTACTCTAAGGTGACCCGCACATCCGCTGACAGCCGTGACCATCGAGAGGAAGATGAGTCCCACCTCTCTACTACACCTGAGAGACTGATTGTTCGGATGACCATTGGATCAAAGACTCCCCACACCTCCACTTCATCAACTGCTTGCATCAGCACCGTGACAGCTTCTAAGGAGGACTCACGACCAGAAGCTATGATTGAGTCGGACACAACATTTGAGGATTGCCTTGATCATTTCAATGATCCGACACAAGAGCCCAATAATGCCAAGCCAACTGAGACAACTAGCTCCTTCCCGAGACGCGTGCTAACCCTTCAGGAATATTCCAATCTATATGGTGACTCGTCTGATGAGGAAACCATGGTCAGTACCGCACCACACCCTGGACCTTTAAAGGAAACAACAAAGACTAAATTGACTCCACATAAAAACACGGTTGCTCCCTCTTCTAGTCGCCTATCTAGTGAGAGGAAGTCGAGAATTGATTCCTCGAGATGTTCCCCTGAACCTCTCAAGGCGCGTCGCTCTCATCTACCTCTTAATAATTCAGGTTCTAGAAAACTGACTAGGAAAATTTCCTTCAACATTTTAGAGAAGGAAGTTTTAGAGGAATCCTCGTCGGGTCCGGACAAGGTGATTTATATGAGTGAGCTCAGTTCGGCTGTTCTTAAGCCGTATCCAAGCAAGCAGCCGTGTGTCGACCCGACACCTTACTATTACTCATCTGAGGACAATTCCGACAACGACACATATGTATATTATCCACCTCCTCGCGTCCGCAAGAAGGTTCGTCACAAACCTTCTTAATCCTTGTATATTCTCACTCTTTCTTGTATATACTTTCTCTCCCTCCCTCCCCAGTGATTCGAATCACTCGCCCCGGTTCCATATCATATCATGACTATACTTAGTATAACTAGATCCTAAGTATAGGGGGGAGAGTGACCCGCGTCTATTCATTGTACATCCTCCAGATCACATCGGTCCTTATACTCACTCATGTCTTATACTTAGGCTGACCAGAGCCTAAGTATAGGGGGGACCGATGCCCGCCGTGTATATACCCCTCCACTTCCCCTCTTAACCTTGTCCGTCCCATTTTTTATCTTCTTCTACACTTAGGCTGGCAGAGCCTAAGTATAGGGGGGCAGGACGACTTCTTTACATTTTTGTTCTTGTAGCTCTCCTACGCTTAGCACGAGCTATGTCTTTTTCCTCGCTTTTCGTGCTCTGAGGACATAGCACATGCTAAGTATAGGGGGCGTGTATATATTACATATATACTTTACCCGTAGCTCGTACTTTCGTGTATTTTCGTGTATTTCTGTATATATTTTTCAATAATTACAGGTGGGTAAAAATTGAAAAAAAATTGTATACATGTATAATACTTGTAAACCTTTTGTAAAAATTGAAAAAAAATTGTATACTTGTATATTGTATAAACACTTGTATAATCTGTATAATACTCTTGTAAATTGTTGTAACATGAGAGGTATAACAAAGTTTTCAAAAACAAAAACAAAACAAAAAAACAAAAAAATAGGCTTATTATTTACTTTTGCATATCATCCTTGCATTCAAAAAAAAGAGTCTTGCATTTCATTCATCTACATAGCATGTCATCTACATCTCATCTGCATATCTTGCATATGCAAAGTGAAAAGCTAGTGGGTTCTGAACCAAGTTATGAGTAGATATTGAGGATGGACCTGATTTGACCTTAATCCACCTAATTTCAGAGGAACCTTATAGGAACTGGAGTTAAGATTTCTCAGGTCAAGTGACTTAATTCTTTGAGTCCACAAGTCTATGTTCACATGACATCTTGATTAGTCTAAGTAGAATATCTCGTGCACGCGCATGATTCTTTTAGATAATGATCTAACTTGGACAAGCACAATGCGCGTAGCTCTTCATTGATGAGGTGGTGAGGAGGTAGAATCCTTTAGCTTGGAGTAGCACACGGGTGGAAACATCCGTCCTCCTCTAGGGAGGGTAGTGCATCTCAACCTAGTCTGGTGGTGTTGACATCTAAGGACAGGATGATGTGGGTTGCAATAATGCTTAAAAAGAGGGATAGTCTACTGGCTCAAGAGGAAAAACTCTTGATGTACATGCTGCACCTTGTATATAGTTCAAAAAAAAGAGAGAAAAAAAAAGAAAAAAAATGCAAAAACTCCAAAAAAATCAGACAGGTCCAAGTGAAAATAAAATACCTGTCGGAGTATGTATATTAGCAAGAAGTCTGCAGCTGGATGACTAGGCTACACTGGTCAGACATCCCGGTATAGGTAGCTACATTGGCTACTGTCCATTCTTTTCTCTACCCCCTCCTCCTGAGCTGGTCGCACTTGAACTTAGAAGGGAATACCCTGCTCCTCGAGGAAAGAGTTACTGGACCGGGTTATTTGAGCTACCTTGTTAGAGGAGGCTGGTTCTGAACCATTTCTAATGTGGAGAGTTACATTTCACTTACACAGTACAAGTAAGAATCATAGTCATCAGAAATTTGCGTCTGAGGATTTGTTCTGACCTGACTATTAAGGAGTCTTGAGTAGAAGACTTGTGGAACGTGAAGTCTGTTAGGTCTTAAGTTCAGGTCCCAATGAGGTTCCGCCACACAATTAATCCAAAGGTCAAGTTAAGCTCCATTTTCAACTTTTGTTCATGACCTTGGTATGGAACCCAAAATCATTTCACTCTTGCATTTCATTTTAGTTGCTCGGGGACGAGTAAGGTTTAAGTATAGGGGGGTGATGAATATGTTATTCATCACTCTAAAAGTTGAAAATAGAGCTTTGCTCCCGAGTAAATAGCTGCATATTTACACTTATATTGCATAATTAGCATTCATGCATGCATTGATAACATCTGCATTTTAGCATTCATATTTGCATAAAATAAGAAGCCAAATTCACTTGTAAATATTCACATGTATATTAGCTAAAATACCCTATTTGTATATATTTTATACTAACTCCGAATCCAATAAAATCAACTCCTTAGTGTATATATTACTAACACTAATTAAAGAAAAATATCAAAAAAATACTAACTTGTAAAATTGACCAATAAAAGCCGAATCCAAGTTTGAGACCATGAACCTTCGAATGCACATATCTCTCTCATACAACCTCCGAATTAGGTCTACTCACTTTTAAAGTAATATACATTCAAAGACCTTCGAAACAAGACCAATTTCGTTAAAATCGGAGCTCGTATGCAAAACTTGGGTTTTGGGCCCCTTTTGTATATTGTACATATTGACCGTTTTGCCCCTGGATTTTATCTTTTTATTTTCTTAATTATTAAAAAATCCAAAAAATAGATTAAGTTGTAAATATTCTTTTTATATTTTTATTTTGATTTTTCTCTCTTTTAAAAATGACAAAAAAATTACAAAAGGAAAAATACGGTATTTTATATATATAAGGTACCACCCAAAAATACATTTTTGTACATATGATCTCGTTTGATTTTCGGCCCTTCATGAAAGTTGTCTATCTCGTTGAGACGAGCAACTTTCGTGTTGATCGCTTTTTGATTTAATCCCTTTTGTTATTTCTTTTTGAATTTTCTTTATATTTAATTTTTGAATTTTCTAGGAGCGACATGTGGCAGCTCCTGGAGCCGCCACATGTCACCCCATTATTTTATTATTTTCGGATTTATTTTATTATTTTCGGATTTATTTTTATTATTATTATTATTATTATTTTAATTATTTTGAGTAGCCTACTATATTACTTTATTATTTTATTTCTTTAAATCCCCTTTTACCTCTTCTCCTTTCTTTTCCCCCACTCCAAGCCACATCTTCTCCACTTCCGCCACCATTTTCTCCACTCTCTCCATCTCTTCTCTAACTCCCTCCCTCATCTTTATATTCTCTTCTCCTCCTTCATTCACGTTCATCCGTCATTCCATGTTCCAATGAAAAGAGAGCGAGCTTGGAGTGTTCTCGTCGGTGACAGCGACCTAACATCATCCTCGAGCAACGACCTCTTCACGACGAGATCCGAGGTGGTACTAACCACTTCATCGCAGTCATCCTTCGCAGGAAGCTGCTCAAGCTTCGGAGGCCGCCATCTCCTTGAAGTTGATGACCATCGGAGTCGAAGTGTATCTCCTCCTCCACAGGCGACAACATCCACCTGTCACATGTAAATCCCTCAACTTTTCCTTGTCAATTTTTTTATCTAATATTTTCATTGTTGTTGTTTTAGATCATCATAAACCACCACATCATTCTTTAACATCATTTTTTTACCACCAAAATATTTTCATTCACCAACATCATTCATCATTGTCATCGTATTTTTTTTACTTCATCTACCTTCATTGCATCAACACACCATCATTACACTACATCATACTACACCACTTCCCTGTGTTTTTATTGCATATTCATTCCCAGTTTACAAAAATATAAAAAAATTACAAATAAAAGCAAAAAATAATAATAAACAGGGAACAGAGGAAGTCGCGGATCCGGCCACTAGCCACGGTCGTGCTCCTCCTGGCCGGCACCACCTTCGCGAGACCGTCGAGCCCTCGCCGCCTGCAGCAGGCGGCTGCCACGCCTCTCCACCACGTGAGGCCACCCCTCGACCCCTCCAGTGGCCAGTGTGGCCCCCTCGCTGCCTCTGGCAATCGTGCTCCAGCTCATCACAGAGGCGCCGCCGCCCTCCTCCAGCGACCTCTGCCGGCCGCCTCCGAACGCGCGCCACCCGCGCACTGCTGCGCTCCTCCGCCCCGCTGTGAGCTCCAACCGCGGCCCCCCACAGCTCCTGTCCACGTGCGCAGCCACCCCCACACCTCCGCGTGTGGCTGGGCGCCCTCCGCCCAGTTCAACCCGCAGCCGTCGTGCGTGCCGCTCCGGTGAGCTCGCCCCTCGCGGTGCTGCGCCGCCCCACCAGACCATAAGCGACCCCACGGTCGTTCACCTCCGCACGCACCTCGCGCAAGGATTCACCGCGCGTGCCCCCTCCAGGCCGCAGTCTCCCCTCTTGCACCTTTGTCAGCACCGCTCCAGCCGCGAGCTCCTCACCGCCTTGCGCGCGGTTGCGGCGCCGCTGCTCGTTGTCTCGTGTGGCCGCCTCCCCAGCTCGACAGGTGTCGCCGCCCCCTCCCTTGCCGCATGCTACCATCCCCGCGCCGCCCTCTTGCGCACGGCCGTGCGCCCCGTCGTCCCTCATGGACGCCGCCGCGCAGCTTTGCCGTGCGCGTGCCGTAGAGCTCGCGAAGCCTTAGCCGCCTCCTGTGTGCCTGTGTGGGAAGCAAGAAAGGAAAAGGTTTATTTTCGTGAAATTTGCATTTTCTCCTTCTCACGTATTTAAAATTGAAAACAAGTCCTTGTGCACTTTTTCTTTATTAACTCTCGTTTTTTTATTACATTCATACCCCTGCATTTGCACGTTTATTTAGTCATCATTCTGTTGTTTATTTTTAATTCCAAAAATTGCATTGTGTAGCATAACTCTTGTTCTACCATTTTATCATTTATTTGTATTTTTTTGATTTGCAGAATATTTATGAAATTTAATTTGAGAAAAATTGCAATATTTTGCTAATTTTGATTGATTAATTTATTGCGCATTATCTGCTTATCGAAAAATCTCTGAAAAATCATCATTGGTAGATATAAGTCTGTGCTACAACATATCCAAAAATCACACCATTTGCACATACAGTTTGTCTTAGAAAAATCATTTAGTGAAAACCTTAATTGATTTTTAATTAATCAACTGTGAATAGTTTTAATGAAATTCAAGTTGATTTGGATAGCTCTTAACTAGACCTATTTGGATTAATTTTTTTTCTGAAAAATATAATCATTTGTTAATTAATAAAGATGGTTTAGTTATATTCACTAAAGTCTGCATTTTTCATTATTTGTGCATCTAAAAATTACAAAAAAATTAGGATAGCTTAATTTCATCCCATTTAATAATGTGGCCAAGTTTCATAATTTTTGGAATTAATATGACTATCTTTCTGATTTAACTCATAATCTGGCCAGATTTTGCATAAAAAACCGAAAAAAACCAAAAAAAAATATTTCCTCTGAAAATCAGAGCTTGGAAATTTGCTTCGAATCTACCTAAGGAGACAGCTGCCTCCCTGAGTTCGACCTTGGACTTCCACCAAGAAAACAATTTGCCGCTCGAGATTAACTTGAATATAATTAAAAGTGGTCTTTGATTCGCTCTCATTATCCAACTGCAACGAATATTAATAATTAATTTGGACATTAATTTACTCGAATTAACAAGGGTAGCGGGAGCGCTTATCACCCACCCAATAAATCGATATCACTTTTGTCCCACATTCGTCGTTGTGAATGAGAGTCGATTACACTCTACATCTTTTTCATTCACAACAATCTGAGATTGACCCTAATTCCTGATTCATCTTGGCAGCTGGAAATCAATTTCAAGCGATCTGATTGGGACTTTTTCATTTCAAATAGAAGCCATCACCAGTCCTGAATCTGAACACCGAGTTCATTTCTTCAGACTCAAACCTGGAAATGGCACCTCAGGGAAAGGGCAAGGGACAACCACCTCCTCAACCTGAACAGGGTCAGATGCCATATCAGAATCAGGTGAATGCTTAGTTGCTGGATTCCATCCAAGCCATTCAACAGCAACTGACCGCGCAGACCCATACACAGATTGCATTCCTGGAAATGTTGAACGATGTGATGAATATACCTACAGGAGGAGGAGATAGGCCAAGAGGAGGAAGGGGATATGGATCCCATGATGATCCAGACGAGGGAGAGATGGAACAAGGAAGGCAGAAACCCATGCTAAAGGAGACATATAATCCTGGAGACAACCAGATGATCGAGTGGATCCGCATATCCTGGAGACAACCAGATGATCGAGTGGACCGCATCCCACGGGTACATGCTCACTTTGATCTCAAGCCTCAGTTCCTCTCTCTTCTACCATCATTTCACGGGAACACCAATGAGGAGCCGTACATTCACCTACAGTAGTTCTCACGCATCTGTCATACTACCAACTACCCCAATGTTCCCTTGGATGTAGTAAAGATGACGACATTCTCTTTTAGCTTACAATATAAGGCCCTATACTAGGTTAATCATTTGGGAAAGGTTGTGATGATGTGGGAGGAACTGAAATCCACCTTTTGGCACAAATTCTATCCTCTCAGTTGGCTCAACCAGATGCAATCCAGGATCAGTAACTTCTCCCAGGATGCCCAGGAGACCATTCATGAAGCATGGAAGTGATTCACAAACCTGTAGGAGAAGTGCCCACATCATGAGATACCGAGGACCAATCTGGGCCAACACTTTTTCAGGGGACTGAATGTTGAGAGCTAAAAGCCCATTGACGCAGCCTGTAGGGGATATCACTTCAATAAGGATGAAGATGTAGTCTGGCAAATTTTTGAAGAAATGGTCGTAGGAGAGGCCACCCTCTCTTCATCACGTGCGTACTAGAAACAACCTCAGATCTTCCAAAAGCAAGTACATATGGTAGCATCTCGTGAGGAGGAGAGAGATGAGAGATGCAACCTCAACATCATCAGGGGTCATCTCTCAAAATTTGACATCATCGAGAAGCAGTCACAAGATCTCTAGAAGTTCTCTGTGATTGAAAAGAGGATGTAGCACTTAGACAAGTTGGACCAGATCACCAAGCGATTGGAGTTGCTGGTGAGCACCATCTGTTCGGTCCAGTCAGCGGCACCATCTACAAAAACTCCTGCTGAGAAGAAGGACGAGCCATCACCACCACAACAACCTCTAACTGAGTAAGTGGCCATAGGCAATCCAATACATGTACAACATGTCGGTGCCTGATTAGGGCCCCCGTAATAGCATATGGTGGTTTACTAGCCAGACTTCCTTCTACCTTGTGATCCAGCATTCACACCATCGCCATTGATCCAAGAAGTCAACGGTGTATGGACCAATGATTCACAGCTAGCCCATCCTGCCGGACACCCACAAGGCCAGAAACCAGCCAACAGGGCTTACCACCAACCCCAGGGTGGTCGGTATCAGCAGTCCTCTCAACCTCCACCTCAATATCTCCAGCCTCTGCATTACCAACATCAATGGAGGCAGAATTAACAGTATGCACAGCTGTAGTACCACCAGTCACAACCGTATCACCAGTACATAGTTGCACCATCACATCAGTACCATCCTCCCTCCTATCAACAGTATCAACTTCCTCCACCTCCTCAACTCCACCAGCAGTCTCAGCCTCAACCCCACAACAATCAGCCACAGTGTGGTCTACATGTTGAACCTTCTGAGGCAAGTCCTATGAATCCTACCTTGATTGCTTGGCCCAACTTGTAAAAGGCCTAGCAGATATGACGAAGAAGTTAGACGACCTGACTGCTACCAAAACTTCTATTCCAACTTAGGTTGAAGCAAATCCCAATAGCTTCAAATGTAAAGAGCATGTAGAATGTGATGTCCAGTCTATGCTTGTAGAGTCAAATGATTGTAATATTGATATATCTAATGCTGTCACTCTCAGGAGCGGTAGAACTTTGCCTCAATCTGTTGCAAGTAAAGGGAAGAATAAAACTATGACAGGTGAATCATCATCCTTTGCATCAGTCGTGCCAGCTACAGGGACAGGTGAGGAAGGAGGAACCATGCCAGTTGCCACTCATCCCCACCACCATCAGAAAAAACACCAAAAAATTCAAAAAATTTAAAAAGATCAAAAAGATGGTCGAAGTCGACGTGAAGCCAAGCCAGCCATAGAGGAGCCGCCAGCAACAGTCAATCCTACACCAACCGACAGAGCAGAGGCCGTACTTTTTCCTTGTCCACAAACACCAGCATCTTCACCACCAGCTTGTACTCCTTTTTGTGATCCGGATGTAGAAAATATTGTGGACAAGGATTTTGTGTAAATAATAACTCTATTTTTTATTTCAGTTTCGCGAATATTCCGTTTCCTCAAGCAATAGAAAATTCCAAAAAAATCAAAAAGAAAAAGTGCATTATCATGGAGTTGTGGATATAATTATTAATAACATGATTGTTGAGATTCCTCTGATGAAAGCCATGGAATACATGTCCGTTGTAAAGAAAGGTTTAAAGGAGTCATGTACAAACAAGCGTCGTCCAACACACAACAACAGATGCCGACATGTAGGGAAGCACGTTCCCACCATGGCCACAGTCGTAGCCATCAACAATCTCCCACAGAAGAAGTAGGACAAAGGAGCACCTTTGATCAGTTGTGAGATTTTTGATCAAGTCATCGAGCAAACCATGCTTGATAGCAGTTCTTCCATCAACCCCATGCCCTCTTCACTATTGCAAGAATTCTGGCTAGTTCCTCTCAAGCAGACACAAATGATCCTTCATTTTATTGATCGATCCATTAAGTGACCCCGAGGTCTTTTGGAATACGTTGTAGTAAAGGTGCGAGATATGCAGTTTCCAGTCGACTTTGTAGTCCTTGATATGGACTCCCCCACCCTTACTTCAGTCTCCTATTATCCTAGGCCGGTCATTCCTGCACACTTCAGAAGGTATGGTGGATTATGGGTCTGGAAAGATTACTTTCAGCTCGAACAACAACAGAATTACAATAGACATGATCAATGAACCTAAAGTCGTAACAGATGAGAGTCATGCAGCACCATGTGAAGCAGATTGTGACTTCATTGTAGAGTTCAGAGATACACCACTCTCGTTGAATGACCCATGGACACAGGAAATCCTCTTTCTCGAGGAGGACCTGGAAAGCACAGTCGATGCAAGCTCCGATGATACTTGGGTGATAGAATCCACTATGGTGATGCATCTCTTTGATTCAGATGATTCACTCCATCCTGAACACAATGAGTCATTTGCAGATCTGTTTGGCACATCTTCAGAAGATCAGCAAACCACTGAGGTCAACACAAACTCCAAAGATCAGGCAGATCGTCCTCCAACCAGAATAGTCTCTAAAGTTACCGAGAAGCATGCCAGATTAGAACATGTACTGAAGCCACCTCCAGCAGGCCTCAAGTATACTTTCCTTGCGGGTGTAGAAAACATGTATCCGGTCATCATCAACAGGCTGGCCCCGAAACAAGAATCTCGTCTCCTTGAGGTTCTAGAGAAAAATCGCAAGGCACTTTGTTGGCATGTTTTAGATCTCTGCGGGATAAATCCTGCTTTGTGCTCACACCACATCTACCTGGAAGAAGATGCCAAGCCGTCCTATGAGTTTCAAAGAAGAACGAACTCGAATCTGAGGGACATCATCATGAAGGAATAATTCATGAAGTGGTGTGACGTAGGATTCATTTATCCCATCTCCGACTCCAAATGGTTGAGCCCACTCCATGTCGTTTCGAAGAAAATAGGGCTCATTGTGGTTACAAATGACATAGGAGAGTATATATCTAGTCGAGTACAAACATCATGGCATGTATATGTTGACTACCGCCGCCTCAATGCAACAACCAAGAAGGACAACTTCCTCTTGTCATTCATTGATCAAGTTCTGGAAAGATTAGCTGGCAAGGAGTTCTTCTGCTTTCTGGATGGGTGCATTGGGTACAACCAAGTGGCAATCACCCCTGAAGATCAAGAGAAATCCACCTTCAGTTTCCCATTTAGCACTTATGCTTTCAGGAGAATGCCCTTTGGATTGTGCAATGCACCAGTGACATTCGAGAGATGCATGCTTGTAGTCTTCACCAAGATGGTAGGCAGTTTTCTCGAAGTGTTTGTGGATAACTTCTCAGTCTATGGTGATAGCTTCGATTCTTGTCTCAAGCACCTGAACAGAGTACTTCAGAAATGCTATGAAGTCAATCTGGTATTATCATGGGAAAAGAGCCACTTCATGGTCACGGAAGGGATTATGTCGGGTCACGTCATTTCCAAACGTGGCATGGAAGTTGACCTAACAAAGGTGGATGTGATTGCAAATCTAGAGTCACCTCAGACAGTCAAGAATGTGAGGTCATTTCTGAGACATGTGGGATTCTACAGAAGATTAATTAGTGATTTCAGCCGCATCGCCCGACCTCTGATAGAATTATTATGCAAGGAGATGGAATTCAATGTTGATCAGCAAGTTCTCCTTTCATTCACTCGTATGAAGGAGCTAATTACTCAAGCTCCAATCCTACAGCCACCAGATTGGTCTCTTCCTTTTGGGTCATGACGGATGCGCCATACTTTGCAGTTGGGGTTGTTCCAGGACAAACGAAATACAAGGCACTCTATGCCATTCATTATGCCAGCAAAACATTGGATGAAGCCTAGAGAAACTACACTGTGATAGAGAAAGAATTGTTGGTCGTGGTATTCGCCCTTGAGAAGTTCAGATCCTATCTCCTTGGATGAAAAGTCACAATCTACACTGACCACTCTACTATCAGATATTTAGAGAAGAAGAAGGATGTCAAGCCTAGACTTATCAGATGGATACTTCTCCTCCAAGAGTTCAATTTGGAAATCAATGACAAGCCTGGAGTTCAGAATGTGGTAGTAGACCACCTCTCAAAAATTGAGCAGCAAGAGACTCTACTGCGCAGTGCACCCATCGCAGACACCTTTCTTGATGAGTCAATTCCGTTCGTGGATTCAGTCCCTTGGTATGCTGATATTGTCAACTACCTCGTCTCTGACGTAGTTCCACGAGAATGGATGAAGATTCAGAAAGACAAATTCTTGTCAACAATCCATTGTATTTGGCACAGGTGCATTCCCTAGGCAGAGCAGCATAGTGTCCTCGAGCATTGTCACTCGCTCGAATCTGTTGGACACCACTCTGGAAACAGAATGGCAGCGAAAGTATTGCAGTATGTCCTCTAGTGGCCTACACTATTTAAGGATGCAACAACATTTTTCAAACGATGCATTGACTGTCAGCGATTAAAAGGAACCCTTACAGCTCATGCCCATGAAGATCATTCAGATCGTAGATTCATGGGACCCTTTCCTAACAGTTAGAGATACAAGAACATCCTTCTTGTCATTGATTATGTGAGTCGTTGGGTTGAAGCTATCCCCTCTCGAGCTGCATACAACCGCACAGTGTGCTGCGTTTGAAAAAAAATATCATCTTGCGGTTCAGGATTCCAAAGATACTAGTATCAGATGGGGGTAGTCACTTCATTAACAAAGAGGTCAAGAAACTAACGAAGGTGTACGACATCGAGCACCGAGTCGCATCTCCTTACCATCCTCAGACCAACGGTATGGCAGAATTATCTAGTAGAGAAATCAAGACGATACTTCAGAAGCTTGTCAAGTCGGACAGGAAAAATTGGTCCTGGCTTTTGGGTTCAGTCCTTTGGGCATACCGAATTGCTTACAAGTCTCCGTTGGGCATGTCACCCTATCGCCTTGTGTATGGAAAGACATACCACCTACCAGTGGAGCTAATTCATAAATCATTGTGGGCAGTTAACATTTGTAATTTGGACTCACAACAAGGTGGTTAGAAAAGGAAAGACGATTTGAACATGCCCCTGGAATTCAGATACTATGCATATGATAACACATTGATGTACGAGGAGAAGGTTAAGCGTTGTCATGACCGTCACATCAAATGAAAAACCATCGAGACTGGATAGAATGTGTGGTTATTCGATGCAAAGTTGAAAATCTTCCCGGGCAAATTAAAGAGCAAATGGACAGGGCCATTCAGAGTTCAAGAAGTGTGTGACAACGGAAGTATTGTGATATCAGAATTGTCTCCTGACGCACAACAATTTGTCATCAATGGCCAACTTCTGAAGCCTTACCTTGAACATGACACTTTCATGGTCGTTGTCGATTCTATCCAAGTACTATGCCTTGAAGATACATCCACAACACTTGCAGCATCACAAGATTTAGATAATGCCACTCAAAAACACTTCCTTTAAGTTTTCATCTTTTCTTCTTTTCGTTTTCAGTTGTCGTTATTAAAATATATATATATATATATATATATATTTTTGTGCTACCCCTTTTTGTCAGTCTTCTATACTTAAGACGTATTTTGTCCTAAGTATAGGAGGTGTGCACCTCGATTTAGATCAATATTTTATCCTCTCCACTATCTCCTCTTCTTGCCTATACGTAGGGATATCTTACCCTAAGTATAGGGGGAGACAGTCCGAGACGATCCGTTCATTCCCACCCTTGACCCTCCTTGCTTTGTGTAGATTATGTTATACTTAGGATTATTCGATCCTAAGTATAGGGTGGACGGTCGACTTCTCATTCGAGTATCCATTCCCTCATTCTTTATTCTTTAGACTTTAATATACAAAGTACGAGTTATGTCTTCTCTTTTTCTCTCTGATCTATGAGGACATAGCTCAAGCTAAGTATAGGGGGGTCGTATATACCACATATATACTTTAACCATAACTCGTACTTTCATATTTCTAATAATAATTTATGGCTAAATTACTTTATAAAACAACACATATTCCATTAAATTCATTAAGATCACATATAAAAATATACATATTATTCCTTAAATTTTGCACATATTTATGAAAAAATCTGGCGAAAATACTTTTGCAAAATGTTTAAAAATAGTTTGAACATCTTTTTGAAAAATCTCTTGAAAGTTGTTTGAAAAATATTTTGTAAAATGTTTTCAACTTTTGTAAAAAAAGGTTTTTTTCTAAAATTTCTTTTCTTTGTGTGAAATAAAAATGTTTGAAAATGATTTGCAAATGGTTTGAAAAATGGTCGCAAAAATATTGTAAAAAATCTATATATACAATTTGAAGAACCTTTGCAAAATGATTTTCAAATGTATGTAAATGTTTGTTAAAATTATTTGTAAAAATTATTTTGGACTATAGTTTTCAAAATCGTTTGAAGAAGATTTTGAAATAAGTTTGAGGAGTATATACATCACACTAAAAATCTTTATAAATATGATCATTTGTCCCTTGTAAATTCTTAAAAAAACAATTCTTGTAAATATAAGATGCATCCCCATGTGAATATTTGTACCTATTTTATCCAAAATCTTCCATTTCAAAAAATCCCAAAAATATTTGTAAAACTAAAAATACCAAAAATATTTGCAAAATCTTTTTGAAAAACACAAGAAAAAGTGCATTTGCATCATCTTTTTCAAAAATCCATAAAAAGTTCAAAATTTTGAAAATTGCATCACAAAAATATTTTCTACATAGCATCTGCATAGCATTCACAATTTTTTGATTGAGTTTGATAATTGAATGAGTTTAAGTAAAATCCGAAGATTGGAGCTTAGTTGGACATTAAATCTACCTAATAATGGGAACCTTATAGGAACCAGAATTGAGGTACTTCAGGTTTAGTTGACTGAATTCTTTGAGAATTGTGAGACTTGGCTCAATGGATTCTTAACTGCCTAAATTGAGTATTTTGGAGCAAACGCACGACTCTTGTTGATAATGACCTAACTGTGACACCTGCACCTTTCACTTGGCTCAACTCAGTTGGACTGGTGAGGGGATTGGATTTGCCGATATGAGATGCACACAAGTGGAAACATTTGTCCTTATATAGGGAGGGGAGTGCATTCCAACCCGTCCAGTAGCAGAGACGTCTAAAGATAAGAGAGTGTGGATTGCACTAATGCTTCAAAAGAGGGATAGTCTACTGGCTTAAGAGGGAAAAATCCTTACGTAAATGTTGTTGTGTATAGTATTTAAAAATACATACGCAACATGCAAAAACTCCAAAAAAGTGGACATGCTAGACTGAAAATAAAATACCTGCTGGAATGTACATATTTGTATAGTCATTAAGCAAGCTTGTGCTTCAAAGTCATTATATGTGAGCCTGCAGTTGGATGACTTGGCTACACTGGTCAAGCACCCAAGGATAGGCAGCTACACTACCTACCGTCCATTCTTCTCTTCACCAACTCCTCTTGAGTTTGTTCTCATTTTAACTTAGAAGGGAATACCCCACTCCTCGAGGAAAGAGTTGCTGGATTGGGGAATCATTCGGTTGTCATGCTGGAGAAGTCAGTCTCTTTGTCATTTCAGTTGGGGAGAGCCACTATCACATACACTGTGCAAATAAGATTCATAGTCGTAAGGGTTTGCGTTTGAGTTGAAGTATTCAGACCTACCTATTAAGGAGACTTGAGTAGAGTTTTAGGATTCTCGAAGGCAGTTGTATTTCAAATCTGATTCCCAATAAGGTTCCGCCCGCACTAAAATTCCAAAGGTCCGATTTAAGCTCCAAACTTTGATTTTGTGAAGACAAGTTTGAGAATTAGATTTAATCCACTTTCTTTTTCTTTTCTTTGTTTTTCTTTTCTGCACTTATTGCATAAGTGTTTGATAGGGACTAGCAAAGGCATGTGTAGGGGGTAATGAATCTCCATTTCATCACCTTTATTCTATCATTTTGGCCTTAAAAACCTTAACTAATGCATGAAAATACCCTTAATTTGCATAAATTAACATTCATTCTTTGTTGTGTAAATTTTGTATAAAATAATGTTTTAATGCCAAAATTATATATAAAAGAGAAGAAAAGAAAAAGAATAAAATACCAAAGGTATGTTATGACCCTAAACCTAGAGACCAAGTCAAGAATTGAGTTGGACGACAAGGAATAAAGTAGGGGGAGATAAGCGTAAAAAATACAATAAAAGTCACATTTATTCATTTCCCAATAATTGATTTTGACACCCATTTTATTCTTTATTATCTATTCATAAAATAAAGAAACTTTGTTTAGGAAAGTTGTAGAGAATAACATAAGTAAAAATACAAAATTGAGTTTGTACAAAAATAATAAAGTGTTCATTTTATACATAAAATAAAAGGCCAAAATCTCAACTTCACAGACCCATATCTTCCTAATAAAAACTTAAAACGTATCAAAATCACCTTTAATTGTATATAACTTTTGACAAGCTATTTAATAAAGGTGGTTTCATAATTTTTGGGCTAAGGTGTGAAAGTTAGGTTTTGGACCCTCATTGTATAATATACCCGAATAAAATATTCAATTTATTCATTCTATATTTTTATAATTTTAAATTTTTAATTTTGTATATCTTAATTTTTGAGTTTATTTATTAGAACAAAATAAAATGACAAATTAAACACAAAATAAAATAAGTATATAAAAAACATTGGTAAAATACCTATACTTATTAGTGTGTATAAATAAAAGTGAATCATATTCTTTAATTCTTTTATTCATCTATATTTATATACTCTTGTAAATATTATTTATATTTTATTAAAAATATAAAGCTAAAATAAAACCAAAGAAAATACATTAAAATAAAATAGAGTACAAAATACATAGACAAAATACGTAAATTTATACCTACATAATCTATAGCTATATTTATTTAAGCGTATATATTATATCATAAAAATATAATAAAAATGTATTTCTATACCTAAAAATAAGTTATAAATATATAAAATAATATAATAAAATAATAAAATAAAGTATACAAAATAAAATAAAATAACCAAAAACATAGATGAATATACCAATAAATATACCCCAAAAAATTAACTACTAATAAATAACCTCAAAAAATAAATAAAATCATAATAAAATAATACATAAAATAATAAACATTATTTATTTTATAATAAAAAATTCATAAAATCATTTACTATATTTAATTAATTAATTTTGATTATTTGGACTCTTTTTTCTTATAACAGCCAATGTGAACCCATCAGATCATGCCCTTTGTTGAACGCAAATCAACTCTCCCTCCATGCCTTCTGACTCATCAGAAGTGTCAACTCCTCGTTTTCCTCCTATTTTTCCACTCGATCCATCGATCAAACACCCTCGATTCCTTCATAAGAAATCATCATTGATCATCCATGATTCATGTCGGTCCTTTTGATTTCATGTACATAGCCTCGATTCTTTCCAATCAAGCCGTCAATAAGGGTTCCCAACCTTGTTTATAAATAAGCTACTCCATCTCCCTTTTCATCTTTGGTCACTAATCTGAGTCTTAGATCCTTCATCTAGGGAGAATCCACGTGACAGGAGGTGTTCGCATGCGATCTGGATCAGCTCCAGGAGGACGGAGGTGAACCTACGACGGTCGTCCGGCCACCCTTCTCCCTGAGCTCCCTCTCAAGTATAAGAGCTGACCTTTATCGCTTTCTAGGTAGTACTTAATTCATGCATTTTAATTTTTGCTATTAGTTTAGTACTTAAGTCTCTCAATATAGCGTAATCAACCCATTTCGTAGTTCGCCGGAGCCCCACTCTGACGAACCCCATCCGTTGTGTTCCACCATCTATCGACTCACCAATCGCCTCCACACCTTTCCCCCGCCCTGCTCTTCCACACTCCACTCACCCATATCCTGCACAGATCTGGAGATCGAGGTTTCTCTGCCGCCTCACTGGAGACCTCTCCGCCCCACTTTGTTGTATGTATTTTCCCACTAACAAGGTCCCAGGACCCTTCGTTTTCTCGCATGTAACTTTCATGCAGGTACCGGAGGACCAATGGCTTTTCTAGGTCTATTTTGATCTCAAGCAAGGCACCTGGAGCTCTCACCCTTGACCGAACCCGACTGACTTCATCGGAGCTCTAGGAGCCCTTCCGACTACGCCATCTGGTGCGGAGGAGCCGCAGCTCCGTTTGGCCCCTTGTCTGAGCCATCCAGACGACCAGAGGAGCCCGAGATGAGGGATCAAAGCACTCCTCTGGTGTGTTCTTAGTATGTTCTTCCTGAGTCCCTCTTGGATGTTCGATCATGCCACCGCACCAGATCTTGTTGTAGTCATCCGATGAGCTTTGTCTCCCGCCATCAGATCAGGTTTGGGATATAATCCCAAATGTTCATCGCCGAAGCATCGTCCGCCGTTCAAATGACGACACATGTTCAAGTGAAGGATCAGAACCGTCCGATGGAGCGCCTAATAAGGGGTAATTTGCATACTTAGCATCTCCTATTTTTGTATTTATTAATTAGTCCTGTAAATAATATCTGTAGTGTAAATAAAATAGGTGAAATTACATTTCGACCCTTGTACTTTTTGTATATCATATTTAGATCCATGTCAGGTCACCTCAAGCGGCGCTCCACGTGTGATGGCCATTTTGCAAGTATACTCCTATGACTTGTCATAGTTGTGTTTGGCCTAAGAAAATTTCATGTACGTTGTATATTTTTGGAAATTTTGCATAGAGGCCCCTAGAATGTTTTTAACATATATGCCCCGGCCAGCCATTGTATTTTTTGTGTGCTTGTTGGATTAATTTAAAATAGCTACGATGATCCAAAAATCATGATAAAATAGATGTAAGTTCATGATTGCTTGTAGATTCACATCATGATTTTAATTCACAATTTTGTACCTTTTTTATATTTATTAAAAATGATTTAGAGTACAAACAGTCCCTGTATGGAGTATAAAATACCAAAAAAACATAAAAACGTTTCTAAAGAATCCCAAAAATATATATTGTTTATTTATGTATTTTTAAACTTCAGACCAAAAATCACTAAAAATAGAAAAACAAAAAATCTAAAAAATAGAAACCCCCCAAAAAAACCTTGATAAAAATATATAAAATCTTAAAAACACCAAAAATATATTTTCTATGTGATAATTCTCTATATCATTATCAATATATTAAAATTGATTTGGAAAATTTTAGGTTTACTTTTCTACTTCTAATTTCCATTTCAATCTCGTCCTATCATTTTTATGTTTTAGGCTATTTTTAACTTTAAAAATATATAAAATTAGCAAAATTCACTAAAAATAAAAAAACAAAAAAAATCATTTAAAACCCTAAAAATTTATTCTTGCAATTTTTTGATAATTTCAGTTGTATTTATACCTATATTTTATATTAATATATATAATCTATCATATCCTATATTACTAATTCCAAAGAAAAAGAAAATACAAAATGTAAAAATTTGAAAAAAAAAAAGTATTATACTTAAATATAAATTAGAAAAAATATATAAATACAAATAATAAAAATATAAAAAATCATAAAAATCAAAACCCACAAATATATATATACATATAATAAATGACATGGTTGTACATAATACGCTTTTTTTATAAATAACTATATGCTACTTATTTTTGCTCTTTGAGGTTCGACCTCTACACACTTACTTGATATGCATCTAGTCGTAGAGAATAATAAATTTTGACTCACATTTTTTATATTCATTGCTTAATATATTCGTGGGTTGATTACTGAGTGATTGAGGTTTTCGTGGATCGCCACAGCGACCGTGTTTTCGCCTTGTGTGAGGCATATTTTGACGCCTCGTAAATTCTTGGGTCATCAGGCAGAGGGGAAGATGCGAGCTTTTATTGGTGGCTTATCGGGATGGAAATGAGGTGGTAGCGGAGAGGTCTGATGAAAGGCAGAGGAGGGACCTTGGGTCTTCGATAAAGGAGGATTCAAAGTGGACTAAGTGGTCAAGCATATGGAGAAAATGATAGGGGCGGTTATGGAGGCGAAAGGGGCTTCAGAACGTGGCTATAGACAGCGAGATCAGTGGCCGAAGCAGGAGCTCCGACGAACTACAAGACCTAGAATCTAAGCTAATGTAGGGAAATAAAACACGAAACAAAAACTAGAAATTAAATCTGAACCTAAAAGGTATCAAGAATTAATGTTACACTATGGCTTGACCTATAGATGTGGGAGCCAGGTGGACACGGGGCGGAGCTCGCTGGCGATGGTGGATCGAATCTCCCCATGCCTACATCACGCTGCAAACTCGATTAGGCAGGAGCTGCCACCTCCCACAACAAGCCTGGACTGAATTTGAGGGGTTCAATATCGAGGAAATGATAAAAATAAAATGGAGTCCGATGAGGGCTTATGTACATGGGTAGTGTTGATTCGAGGATTGTGCTTAATTCAACGATCCTTCGATCGAGATAAGATGTGTGCCTGAAAGATCTATGATCGAGGAACAAAAGTTCAGAAGGAACCGATCTATAAAAAAGAAAGAATCGATGGGGAGAACTTGAGGAAGTCGAGGGTATAGGTCTAACAGACGTAGACCTATGAGGGGCAGGGAGTTGATCAAGGTTAACTCAGACCCACTCCTCATTGGTCTACGTAAGCCAAAAGAGGAAAAAACAGAACAGAAATTCCTTTTTTTATTCAATTTATAATATTAAATGATTTTATTATTTTTTTAAGACATGAAAAATATTTATTATTTTATTTAGTATTTTATGGTAATTTTCATTTATTCTTTCGAGTTAATTTATTGGGTGTTACTTGTTACATGTAAATTTATAGGTATATTTATCTAGATATAGTGTTTTTTATTTTTATTTTTATTTTCTATTTTAGATTTTATTATTTTATACCTTTTTCTATATATTTATAGAGTATTTAAATAAGCATAAATATATTTTTATATTGTATTTTTCTGAAGTTATTTGTACCTTCAAATATATATATATATAATGTACAAGTATATTGTAAGTATATTCATCTATATATAATAGTATACTTATTTATTTTATTGTATTTTAATGGTTTTATTTTATTTTAATTATGTACACATATTTAAAATATTATTTACAAAATTATAAAAAATAAAAGAATGAAAAATATAAATAATAAATTAGTTTATTATTTATACAAGTATATTGCACAATGAGGGCCCAAAACCAAACTTTTGCATCTTAACTTCAAATTAAATGAACCACCTTCATTAGATAGATAATTTAATTTTATGAATAATAAAGGTGAGTTTGGTGAATTTTGAGTTCATATGGAGAAGATATAGGTCTAGAAAGTTTTTTTACGATTTTTTTATCATGAGTGCCTAGAGTGTCTAGGGCACAGTATGCATTTATTTTTAAGTGAAATAAATTTTGTATTTCTTTATGCATTTTTATCTACAAGTTTTATGTTTAAAGTTTATCGATTTGATGTATAAATAATAAAGAATAAAATAGGTCCCAAAATAGACTTATTGGGGAATAAAATTTAGGGTTTATTGTGATTTTTGGCCCTTATCTCCTCCCACCTTATTCCTTGTTGACCAAGTCAAATTCTTGACTTAGTCTCAGGGTCTAGGGTCATTCAATACCTTTGGTATTTAATTTTTTTTCTTTTATTTTATTTATCCTTGTATTTTAGCATTAAATACAATAATTTACACACTATTTATAGTATAAATAATAGATGTTATTTGTACAAGTTAGTGTTATTTGCATGCATTTAGCTGGAGTTTAAAGGCCAAAATGAAAGAATAAAAGTGATGAAATGGAGATTCATCAGATACATCTTAAGATTATGCAATAAAAATGTTAATAATATTATCAACAGTTTCTTACTTAAATGGAAAATGATATCTTTTTTATCAAGACAAGATTTGATATAACTATGTTGATCTTAAAAATAGATTAACTATTATGTCTAAATAATATATATACCCAGATATTTTGAGCATGTATTCAATTAATCTATAGAACAATTTATATTACATTTTCCATCACTCCATAAAAATTGTCTCATGGAATGAATAATTTGTATATTTGTTGTCATATCATTCATTGTTAAATACATAACAATGAGTACCGCTAGTTGTAAAGTTAACTTTGTTTTATATGCATCAATTAATTCGTATTCGCTCCTATAAGTTCATGTAGCAATAACTTAACTTACTTATTGAAGATAAATAACTTATCTACGAAAAATATAATAACGGATAATAAATTATATGCTACCTTAGGTCAGTTTTATTGTAATGTGTAATGTTTCTCTATAAAATATTTATTTTTTTAAACATGACTATAGGTATTTTTGCACCAGATATTAACTACAAAAAAATAACCTAAGGTATAGAATAATTTGAATATTTATTACCATATCCTTTGATGTTAAAGCTATAATAACGAGTATGATTCATTGCCAAATTCTCTCTTTTTGGAAGTAGCAACAAATGTCATATTCGTTGTTAAAGGTTCGGGTAATGATGATTTATCTGCTGACCTATTCGTTAAAGTTTCTTATGATCATTTATGTGTATAATGGGGTTGCTCCTTGGGATTTTCAAATTGGCTTCCCCCATCATTTTTAAATAAATATACATATCGAGAAAGTATATAAATATCGAGAAATTATGTTTAAAAAAACATTGTTTCTAAAATTTTGAATGTATATGCCAATACGCTATTGTATTTTCTATTTTCGCAATGACATCCATATCTATTTAAAAGTGGACACTACAAAAAATGGGTTAATAATTTTTTTTAATGACACTATATCATCTATTATTAAATATGAGACAATGATATTATGCGTTGAGAAAGTGCTTGAAATTAGCGGCACATGTTCTGTGCATTGTTATATCATTACTGACTGTACATATAATAATGTTCAGTTGTTCCTATTTTTCAAAATATTATCGTGTTACCGTTATTTTTTATTTTCGAATTTAATCATCGCTAATTTTTTAGTTCAAAATTTTGTGAGGATTAGCTCATTGGGAAACAAGAATAAAAATTCTCTAAAAAACATTTTAGATTAGCTGTATTTTTAAAACGTGGATAGAACCAAACCCCAAGACGATATCTGGAAAAATGTGGATTGGGCCCACAACCTGAGAACTTTACAACCAACATACCAATGCATCATAAATCGATAAATCTGGCAAAATTATGCTTTCAAAATGAAATGCAAAATGGTACATGATAACTTTATTAAAATAAATAGAGCTAAATTTAGGGTTCGACATCGAGACAAACAATTACCAGCAGTCATTGTTATATCTAAAACAATAGTTTATCTAATTTTAATAAATAAACAGACTTTTTTTTTTCATTTTATCTATTTATGACATCGAAATCCAATGGGCAAGGATCTTCTAGGGTTTCTTGGATCGGATTTCCGATCGAACTATTCGGCTAGTTAAATTTATCTGATGCATGAAAAGTAAGCAGCAACAAAAGCATCAAGATTGTCAACGACTTCTTCGAGTTGAAGCCAGTGCAAGAGAGGAGAGCGTGCACATATTGTTCTCCAACCCCTTTCTACTTTAGATAAAAGGGCTTAATGGAGCCTCATGCATAGGTCCAGTAATAGATTAGAACCAAATAGTATAGTATTATATTTCTTCATGATTCAAATTGACAATTTCAACCTAGAAAATTGACATCTCAGTAGACGATGATTGACGTTGAATTTCAACGTTAACAAATTATGCTTCCACATTTTGATTATGTTCATCATGAATTTTATTGAATGATCTTTCGAATGGATACGATTATAACACATTATGTAAATTAAAAAATACACTTCCTTTCTGTTAGCTATAAGTGTGCCCACACAGTTTTAGACAAAAGTTTCTAAAATGGGAATAAGATTCGCTATCTCTATCAATGAGCAGAATGGACAAAACGGCGCCAGAAGATGTATAGATGATGCAACAATACATTGCTAAAGCCGTGCAGCTTTAATCGGAGTTTCTTTTCTTATTCCAAACCTTTAATAGTTTATAGGAACAAGAGTGCGTGCTTTCTTCATACTTCATGAGTTTCCATCACATCATCTTATACCATTTTTGTTATTTGACTTGACTCTTTCACCTAAAGCCATGCATTGCTTTCAAGCAGATGTGGGGAATCTATACACTAATATATTGAGATGCGGCTTAGTGCAATCCAGTCGCATGATAACCCGTAAGAAGCAAAGCCTTTGAACCTGATGCTTTTAGGTTTTCTTCCCAATTAGAGTATCATAATGATAAATGCACCTGCCCCCTGACTTCCACCACTCCACCCTAAAGTTACAAATAGGGCAATGCAATGCAATGATGTGAACGTCTCACTACCAAACATCAAGTGATTATCATTATAAATGCCCCCAAGTCACCAAGTCACCAACGCATCTCATCTATCCTTCTCTCCAACACACAATGAAACTAGTGTGGAACTCATTGCTTCTCTTGTTCGCGGTTGTCTTTAGGACGACCGATTCGACTAGGATTGACTCGGCATGCCTAAACACCTTATATCCAGATGTATGCATGTCGGCACTCGCTTCTGTCACCCTTGGCACAAAGAAGACTCCTAGGGAGCTCTTCGATGTCTCCGTCAGGTTTGCTATGAGTCATGTTCATTATATTCTCAAGTCCGCCTACAATATCACCTTCTCCCCGCCCGACCCAGCCAATGATTGCGTTGAGCTCCTGCACGACACGTTAGAGCATCTCGCGAATGCCCTCCATCTGAGTGCCAGTGATGATGACATCCAAACATGGCTCAGTGCCGCCATGACCAACCAAGCCACATGCTTGGAGAGCCTAGCAATGAAACCCCCCTTTAAGATGGCAACAAAGGAGGTCGTGATAAACCAACCAGTATATCTAGCACAATCAATTAGCAACTCCCTAGCACTCTTTCGGTCCATGAATCGCAACCGAGGAAGCCATAGAAAATTATGGTCCAATGCTTATCCTAGGTGGTTATCGATTCAAGATCGCAAGCTTATAGAGGCATCTCAGGAAGAGATCAAGTTCCATGCAGTTGTTGCCGTGGATGGTTCAGGGACACATAAGAGCATCAATGAGGCCCTGGCTTTTGCTTCACTAGCAAGTGGCAGAACGGTAATACACATCAAGGCAGGAACATACCACGAGTACATACGAGTTCCAACCAAGCAAAAGAATGTCATGCTCGTTGGGGATGGTAAGGGCAGATCAGTTATAGTCGGAAGCCGTAGCAATAGCGACGGCTGGAGCACCTACCAGTCTGCAACTGTTGGTAAGCTTCAACTGACGAACTTAAGCACGAGATTTTACAGTTGTTTTTATATAAAATTAAATCAAATGAACCCTCCTAATGCAAGTGGTAGTTCGTATTGTATACATTGCTTGATATAGTACTTTATATTTTCTTATTCAATTTTAGTTATTATCCTGGTAGATAATAATAAAAGCAATATTTCAGCAAAATTAATGTCATATATCCCCCAGTCCATCAATCAACAGATAATAATTTACTGCAATTAGTTTACTATTTTGGAATGATTCACAACCATCCTGACGTTTGTAGAACCATTGGTTATACAATTTAGCAGAGATTGAATTCGTTCAATTGATTATAACTTGTCGGCTGCTAATGCTATCCATTAAAACGTCTAGAAACTGACGCAAACTCCTTTCTTATTTGAACAGGAACTAATACCATCCTCTTATCTCACGATAAAAAAACTTGATCACATGATAAGTCATTCCATGCTAAGCAGTCACATCATTATTAAAACATTAATTATATTTTATATGCAATAGTTTATCTCTAACTTAGCATTAAACAAAATAAACAAACAATAATATCTCACTCATCATTTATCGCACCTTGTTCCACATCTCTGTCGTCCAAACAAATCCTAAACAACCATCTCACGAACGACAACAACTTTAACGACTTGTATGGTTAAGTTTGAGAAATATATTGTTATTCTCCTCTATCTATCGATCCATTCAACTATGTGGTAATCTTTTCATATCTATGGACGAACCAAACCAAATTGACCCACACTCATCTGTCACAAATAAGCATTAAACTATACAACTAACGTAATATAGAATCTATAACAAAGCAATAGAAGTATTTAGATTCAATAACACAAAATTTGGTATATCTATACTTACAGACAAACATTGTAAATATATTATGAAATCGTACCATTTTCATAGATTTTTTAGAGATGAAAAAAATCAACCTCACGGATTCAATTATGCAAATATAAATTAATGGGTTCAATAACGTCTACAAGGCAAAGAACGGGTTTGTAGGCCACCACCACTAGTTCAGCCAAAATGGGGTTTGTTGCAATAATTGCATACCTAATCAGCCAGGTGTTTTTATATATCAATCTTTTGTTATATAAAGTTGATCTCTTTGGTCCATCCCAGCTGGCATGGGGGCCGGATTCATCGCCCGCGACCTGACCATCATCAACGACGCTGGTCCCTCGAAGCAGCAAGCCGTCGCACTCCGCGTCGGTGCTGATCGTGCTGTGATCTATCGTTGCTCCATCCAAGGCTACCAAGACACGCTCTACGTCCACTCGAACCGCCAATTCTACACCCAAAATGACATCTATGGCACTGTGGACTTCATCTTTGGGAATGCGGCCGCGTGCCTTCAAAGTTGCAACATCTTCCCTCGGAAGCCCGATCAGGGTCAAAGGAACTCCATCACGGCGCAAGGACGACAGGACCCGAACCAGAACACGGGCATTGTGATTCAAGGTTGTAGAATCGCAGCTACCCCTGAGCTAGCAGGCATCAAGGGGCATGTGCCGACGTACCTTGGTCGTCCATGGCACAAGTACTCGAGGGTGGTGATCATGCAGTCATATATGGATGATTCGATCAACTCCGCCGGTTGGGAGCCGTGGTCAGGTTCTTTTGCAACATCAACACTTTACTATGGGGAGTATGCAAACACTGGACCTGGTTCCTCGACCGCTGGAAGAGTTAGATGGGCCGGAGTTCATCCCACTCTATCGACCTCAGAGGCGGCCCAATTTACGGTGGCCCGGTTCATCGCTGGGAACACGTGGCTTCCGGGGACTGGAGTTGTTTACAAGGTCGGTCTCTAATTGGGCCTTACCGTTCCTTGATGCCCATAAAGAGGATGGTAAGGCCCAAATGTACCGTACAGTGTTTTATAAGTTGTAATGATTTTGATATATAGCATATTGCAATAAGTGATAATAATGAAAAGTTGTATAAATATTTAAAAAAAATGTAGAAATTATAGAATGCTATTGCTTTCTTTTTAAATGACTAAGTAATGTTGAGATTGTTAAAATCAAAATGTGGCCACCTGTCTGCTATGATAATAAACATAATCTGTGATGAATAATGGAACAAATCCTCGAATTATTATTGAAATATTGAATGTTTTTTTAATAGTAGGCCTGATAGTTTCGGAGGTCCGGAGTGTCTTTCTTGGTATTCAAATCCAAGTCTTTTTAAAGTGTACAGATCATTCCTTAGATTCTATTGAAATGTTGAATGTGAGATATCAGAATGAGGAAAGTAGGGTTGAGAAGGCACGAAGAGTTCTTGCTAATGAAGTTTACGTGTAAGGTAAGCAACTCCTTCCGTCACTATTTTTTGGAATAAGAAAAAGTAAATGAATTCGTTTATTGTGTTTTCTTCTAGCTTAATTACTTTATATTATGTTATGTGTCTTTTCATATCTTAATAGTAGTACCGTATGACTAAGATACGTGTATGTCTTTTGCTTCTCTCTAACCCTTGCAAGAGTACAGGTTAGGTGTACTTAGCGGGGAGATGTTATATTTCTCGAACTCTTACATGTATGCATGAATAACATTATTTGAGGGGGGGATTTGTGACTTGTGAAGTTTTAATACAAAAGTCATAATTGATTTCTATACAAAAGACTATTCAACATAGTTATTTTTACAGGATTAACATTATGATGCATATACAATACATCATTTACATAACTACATCAATAAAAAAGATTATTGTCTACCTAAGAATCAGAATTACAGCAGTCGATTTGCACAAGCTACTGATGTTGATGTCCAATACAATGTGTCGTCAAAGCGCACCTTTTACTTTATCTTCGAGTCAATTTGTAATAACATACATTATAGTAGTTATTTATAAAATTTTAAAGCAAAAAGATATTACCACAATTTTATGTATTTATATACTTTTTGAGCTTCTCATGTGCCGGTATACTACTAAATGTACACGAGTGTTACATATTTTAAGTATTTTTGCACAGATACAAGACCTCTTGCACCGATACAAGTACAATTACATGAATTGGTATCTTTGATACACCAGTACACACCTTAATATGTTCAATCACTAAAAGAAAAAGCAGATTTTGCGACCACAAGTTTGCTACCACAGTAGGTGCCTTTGTAGTCGTAATGTTATTAACAACTATATTGCGACTACTGTGCTACCACAATGTACTAGTAACAATACTGGAACTATGTTATGACTATTTTGTAGTCGTAGTCATGGTAGCTAATATTGCGACTACTCTACCACTAAATTGTAGTAGCAAGTGTAGTAGCAAATGAGAGTGAAATTTCCATAGGCACGTGCTCTGCTCCCATTCTCAATCCCCAACTTGTCTTTATATGTGCCCTACTATTTCGAAAACCAAAAGAAACCCTCTCCTCTCTGGCCTCTCCATTGCGCTAGACACTCTCCACCGCCGCACTCGAAAGAACTCCTTTTGCTCTTCCAAAGGTCATTCCCGCACCCCTCTTCCTCTTCTTCATTTCCATCTAGGATCCCAATCTAGGTTTTCATGGTGTTGAGACATCTATGGCTTGTGCAGAGTTGAGGTTCTAGGGCTCCCAACGGTGAAAATCTCTTCCTACTATTTTTGTAGGATTTAGAACTTGTATACCTTTAGCAACTTTTCCTTTGCTATTGTCTCATCTTGTCGTTAGATTGTTAGAATCCTGCACAAATTGTCTTAGTTTTTTAGGTAAGATCTTATTTTTTTGACCCAGTCACATTGAATCTATTCGAACTTCTTCTGAAACAACCCATTCACATTTGTGTGTTGAGACGTTTGATGATTGATTGAAATTTTCGAAGAGAATGTTAGTTGATTCTTCAAGATAAGTTTGCTATACTTTATTCTCAAACTCCAAAAGATTCCTATAAAGGTCGTTCTTTGAGTTATTCATAATGCCATCACGTCCAGATTATTAAATTTTTAGCTTCTGTAGAATTCGACGTACATCATTTATTTTTAGATTATCTATATAATATTTTTTTTAGATCGATTCGTAGAATCTAGTCCAAGGAAATGCGCTGTAAGATTCTCGTGTATTTGTGTTAGACTTGAACGCAGTCTGAAATATAATCTAAAACCTCAATAATCACTTGATGATCATCTAATAAACCACCAGACCCAATCGAGGGCTTGTATACATAAATTTTCTTTCGGGAGGTTGACCGGGCTGAACAGATGGACGGATCAAGATTCAAGTCATCTCTAAACTGGCAGTGGACTTTAGTATGAAATAAATGGGAGGACAGAACTTTAGATAGAGTCCATTTATAATGAATGATGTGCATATATGATAGATAACAAATGAGATATTATTTCTGAAACTTTCTATGCTTCAGACTACTTTTCACAACAACTCCAGTAGTGAAATCTGAGAGAAGCGAAAGAAAAAGAAAACGTCTACAATGAGACAAAACAACATATGCATGTACGATCTTAGTTTATAATTTATTCTTGTTCTTTTCCTTTGTTTTCCTAATCCATAAGTGTGAAGTCGCTTCCCGATTAAATATTTTCTGACAGAGGAGAAATATGTGATAAGGCTTTGGGAGGGAACTAATCATGCAACCAACGCAAGGAAAAGGATTAATATTTTAAACTTGGACAAAGAAATGTGGGGATGATTCCATGCAATTGTCTCTGCAATAGAGTGAGTATACACTATACAGTGACATATTTATGTATCCTTTGTCATATTGTTCATTAATAAATATATAACAAAGAATACTATTGGTTGCGAAATGATTTTTTATACCTAAAATTAGCATTGAATGACATAGTTTTTTTCTATATCATTATTTATATTCCATAGAAGAAGTATTTATCATTACAATTTATGCTAATCATTATTATCTTTTCACCATGGTTACTGTAAATTTTGATGATATATAGGACCCATTACTGGTGATGATATAAAACCCTCAACTCCTCGAAGTTGTAAAGGCATTAAACTACCTCATTAGGAGATAAAAGCTTCTTTACTAGATCCACATAGGTTTCTTAGCTCGATGTTCGATGTTCGATGTTTCAAGAGTCAATGGCCGCTTAGTCTTCAAACTCCTCCTTCATTCCTTCATTGCTGCTAGGTTTCTTTCCTCTCCTTTTTGATTTTTTTTGACATTTTGCCCATCCTTCGTGAATGTAAGATTCCAATCTTGTAATATTTTTTATAAACAAATTATACATACTCTTGATATTTAAAACTTATTATTTGTACAATAGATATGGTCTTGAGAATCAGTATGTTTATCATATCATGTTGTGTGCATCTCCTATGAAGTGCTTACATACGTGACTGATCCTTTTCATCTATACATGTTTTATATAGATAGTCCAAATTACATGTGACTTATACGGTCAACGTGGATGATCATGTATTTAGATCACGACTGTCATGTTTTTATGAAGAAATATTGCCTTTGCTTTTAGATGTTTATTGTCGAAAGGAGTTACCGATGTCCTAATAGAGTTGGTAACTTCAAATATATATGCTCTACCAAGTTGTTAGTTGAAGATATTACAGCCCTGAGGAAAGCGTGGTTCTTATACTCTGCAACCTTGGGTAGGTATTTGCTCCGACCTTTTTTGACTCGATGGAACACTTAATGGTGCATCTTCCCTATGAAGGTAGAGTTGGTGAACTAGTTAAATACCGATGGATGTCTACATTCGAGTAAGTATTTAATATTGTGCTATCTAATAATGTATAGTTATTACCTATAGGGATATATTTTTCTTGAAGAGAAAGATACGCAATAAAAATAAGGTTAAAGGATCAATAATAGCGCAATATATTTATGAAGAAGTAGCCAACTTTTGTTCTAGATATCTATTGAACGACTTTGAAACTATCTATAATCGTTTAATGTGAAATGAGTATAATGAAAGTGAAAGTGTATATGGGATCTCAATCTTCCTTACATATGGTCGGCCTTTAAAAAAAGAAAGCGTCGCATGATGATCTCTCAAGAGTAAGAAGCTGTCGAGTTTTACGTTCTGGATAATATAGATGAAGTGACACCTTTTGTGGAGTATGTAACCATATCACATTGTCTTCGGAACATAATATAAGTATGTCAATTCTTACACTTTCTTTTCTTTACACAGGGAATACAGGGATAAAATAATGACAAAGAATGATTTATTTACTGATGAAGAAGTGATTGGTAAATTTAGGAGAACATTCTCATCTTAGTTTAAGGAAAGAGTGAAGCTTATTTATCCAACACATTATAAATTCAAGATTATAAATGATCTAGCTCTCGGTCCCAGTTATATGGTGATGTCGTATGGTAGTTTTTTTAGCCAATGGGTACAGATTTCATTGCTTGGACACGGCTGACGGTTTAACCACATATAACTCCGACATTATAGTTAAGGGATAGTGTTATGCTGAGGATAGCCTGAACTACTATGGGGTTCTCGATGAAGTGCTTGAGTTTGAATATAATGTGTTATCCCATAAGAAACTCTTCTTATTTTCGTGTGATTGGTATGGTCGACATCATTGTGCAATTGTTGACCACACACATGATATTGTAGACGTCATTCCTCAAAAATATATTTGAAGATTTGAACCTTTTGTCTTTAGTTCGCTAGTTGATCAAATATGTTATATATCGATGGTTGGGAAAAAGTGAAAAAGAGATGATCTTCTCACGGTATTGAAGAAGATGTCACATAGTTATATCGATTTATAATGAATAATCAAATGTAGATGATGTATCAAAAAGTTTTCTTATTTCAGAATACGAGCCACCCCAAAATAATTCATTATACTCTTAAAGTAAAGACTACTCTCGACTTATATTTTTATGTTGATTTTTTCACTTAAATTTATTTGTCTAATGATTATTACAACAACAACAACACACAACAACAACAAAGCCTTTTCCCACAATTAAGTAGGGTCGGCTTAATTGATTTTCATACAGGAAATGCCTATGACCTGCTGTCCAGATTCTAGAGGGAGCAGTTCACGCAAGGATGACCATCATACCTAAAAAGTCAATCGGCTAGAGGCGGTCATGAAAGCGTTCCACACAGGGCAGGACCAATAGTGTCGTTGAGGTGGCCGCGCTCGATTGACTGACAAATTCAACAATAACCCCACAACAAAATAATCAATCAATACAATTCAAAGTGATGGGTCAAGATTTATTATAAACCATACTAATAAATGTGCATAGTTGACAACTATGTGTAGGGTGTCAAATGTAGGAAACACATGGGAGTAGTAGGTTTATTATTTATTGCTAAATAATAAGGTGTATTTATATATACATATATGTGTATGTATGTACGTAATATTTACTCAACGTATTTGTGGGTTTATTAATTATTAATTTTCTATATTTAATTTTTATTTATATTTTTAACTTTGTATTTTTTAAAATTTTTAATTTATTTTTTTTATTTTTAATTCCTTTTTATAATATATAATGAAGGTATATATACCACTTTATATAATAATATGTATAATATATGATATATATGTGTGATATATATAATAAATGGGTAAAATGGGGTTGCCCCCATGGGGGAGCTAACTTGGCTCCCCCTGTCCCATTTTTCCCATTTTTTATTTTTTTTTTGAAAATTCCTTCCGTGGATTTTCATAAATATATCCCTATATTATGTCATTAAAATTTTGTTCTAAACTGAGACTCCTACGGCCTCCATCCAGACGGGGTCGATTTTAGCAATTTTGTTACCGTTAAAAAAGGCTGTCTGGATGGAGGCCGTAGGAGTCTCTGTTTCGCATGGAATTTTAATGACATAATATATGGATATAGTGATGAAATTCCATAAAAGAAATTTTCAAAAAAAATAAAAAATAGGAAAAATGGGTTGGGGAGCCAAGTTAGCTCCCCCTAGGGGCAGCCCCATTTAACCCATAATAAATATAATAAAAATAAGAAAATACAAATTAAAAAAGTCATTTTTAATGATTTAAAATATATTTAAGGTATTTATAATAATTAATAATAATATAATCTATATATAACTATATATATGTATATAATACAATATATGGTATTCTATTTATAAATATATCCGTAAATAGTCTAAATTTACAAAATAAATTATTTTTTTGTGTTTTTCAGATATTCTTATATTTTGGTATTTTCTAATAACTTTAACAATTTTTTTGTATTTTTAAAATCTAAAATACCCCAAATCATGGATTAATTAAATAGACCGATTGTAGTGAGAATTAAAATTAGTAAATAGGTTCAAATTTTCTCAAAATTAATTATATATATTAAATAGTATATATAAAATTATAGGATAGAAACTAATTTTTTGGGTTTTTTATAATATTTTATATTTTTTTAGTAATTTTTTTTATTTTGATATTTTTTTTAAATTTTTGGTTTGTAGTAATAAAATATGGTAATAAATAGTAGGTGATTTTTTGGAGTTTTTAATGAAGGTTTTAAAATTTTTATTTTTTTAAGTCAAATAGGGAGAAAATGTGCTCTTTTTATTTTTAATAAATATAAAATGTAGATGAAATACTAAATAAAATGTGTGGCATGAATGCGCATGTCATCATACATTTACATCTATTTTGCACAATTTTTTGAGCATGGTAACTATTTATAGAAAATAAAAATGCAAAAATAAAAATCAATGAAGCTAGCTTGGGCATTTATGCAATATAAATTAAATGCGAGGGGTCACCTACAAAAACACCAAAACTTTTGAACTGCAACTTGATTTTTATATATTAAACTGCAAATACAAAACCAAGAGAGATACAAGCAATATTTACTCAACTTATGTGGGGGCCATGTGAGCGGAGCTGGCATTGGATTCACTTGCAATATTTGAACATTCTAGGACTTTGTTACAATTTTTCCATAATTTTTTATACACACAAAAGTATTTACAATAATATTTATGAAATAGAAAAAAAGCAGAGGAGGCTATGTAATTTACCTACTTAAAACCTCATTCATCAGGCCGTTGGTTGAACGCCACATGGAGGATTGGAGGGCCCTTATTGCATACCCCTTCGATTTAACTAGACGACCCATATAAGATTTGGATCGTGCTCTTCATCGAACAGTGGGAGCAGGGTCTGGAAGAACCGCAAAGAACTCTAGCCTGGGGTTGCTTCGATCTTGAATTCCTTGCGACTCTATTGTCTCCATCGAGCTCCAATGGTTGCAAATGAATCCTAGGGGCCTTCTACATGTGCAGGTGGTGTCTGATGAGGCCTATATGGCCTTGATATCGATTTGGAGGAGGAGGATGTCCTGACTTGCACCAAAAAACTATACGGCTTGAGGGCTATCTCCTCGACCGTTTAATTGAAGTTGGAAGCAAGGGGGTGGAAATGCGAAGAGCTCTGGCTAGGGTCTGGATGAAGGAGGTCGATTCCCAGATCCATGATGGATCTGGGTTGGAAAGATGAGGGGAGCGATGGAGAAAATGAGGACAATCGATTTGGCGTGGTCGTAAGGTCGAAATACGCTCAAGAACATGAGAATTTGGCCTGGAGCTCGAGGTCCAGGTCAAAAGGGGGATTTTAAAAATTAAACCTAATTATGTTATTAAATATGAAATTAAAGGCAGGAATGGAAAGTAAAGCCTAAATATTACCTAGGAAGCAAAGAGATGTCCTCGACTCAGTCGATAGACCAAGGAGGCATAACCTACCAATTGTGCTCTGGTAGTGAAGGTGGATTGGGCTCCTCCCTTCTTCCTCCTCGCTGCAAACCCACCCTTCGAATCATGTTACTGGGGGAAAGAGCTTCAGTGGGTTTGAGGGGCTAAGAACGGATGTAGGAGTGATCGGGGGTAAAATGGAAAATAAGGTGGAGTTTTATAGGCAGGTGACAGGTGGAGTTCGAATTGGGATAACATGCCATGGTGAGGGAGTTGGTGAGCAAGGCAAGGTTGGTGTGGGAGTAGGAGGTGTGATGATTAGAGGGGTAGTGCACTCAAGGAAGAAGGAGGTGTGGACGAGCCGTGATAAAATGGAGAAAACTTCCTGCCCGTGAGTTTTGACAAGGCGGTTGAAGAAGGATGGACAGTTGACCTAAGTCAATGAACGGAAGCTTTTGGTTGGTCCACATGGACCAACTAGAAAACTCCAAGGTCAAAATTCCTTATAAATATAATAATAAATAACAGATTAATTAATTTATTATTAAAAATAGAAAATGATTATAATTTAATATAGTATTTAATGGCTATTTTTATTTATTTTTACAAGGTCATTTATTACAAGTTAATTTTTACACGTATAAATATATGTAATTATACCTTATTGAGTATATTCTATTTTTAATTTGCATTTCTATTTTATTAGTATATATAGGTATTTTTCATATTTTTAATTTATTTAATTACATTTTTAGGTATTTTTATTGTATTTTTCTGAATTTATTTACATCTTAATTAATTATATACATGTATCTCATAGTTATATATAAGTATATTTCATCTATACATTGAAGTACTTTATTTATTTCTTTAATTTTTTTGATGTTTTATTTTTTTATTTATAGAGATGTGTTTTAAATATATTTACGATTTTATAAAAAATGTAAGAAGAAAAAATATAAATAATAAATATAGTGAATATAATATACAAGTATATTGGACAATGAGGGCCCAAAACCTAACTTTGCCAACTTAACTCCAAATTGAATAAACCTCATTCATTAAATATTTATTTAATTTTATGAATAATGAAGGCGAGTTTGTTCAATTTTGATACAGTATGGAGAAGATATAGCTTTGCAATCTTTGCGGCTTTTCATTTTGTGTGCCCTAGATACATTGTGCAGTATTTTTCAGTAAATATGAGTTTATATTTTTCTTTATATTTTTATATACAATATTCATGTTGAGGATTTTGTTATTTGAGGTGTAAAATAACAAAATAAATTTCGCAAAATGCAAATATTGGGCAAAATAAACCAGGGTTTAATTTGTATTTTATGTACAGTTTCTCTGCCCTATCTCCCCCTACTTTATTCCTTGCCATCCAAGTCATCATGATGACTGGATCTCGAGGTCTAGGGTCACTCAGTGTTTTTGACACTTCATTCTTTTTCTTTTCTTTCCTTTATTATATTATTTTAGAATTAAATACAATATTTATATAGTATTTTCTATAGTATTTTGTACAATTTATTGAGTGCTTATTTTGGCAAATTGATGACATATACATGCATTTAGCTAGGAATTTAAGCTAAAAATAAAAGAATAAAGGTGATGAACTAAGGATTCATCAGTACATGTTGAGAGCGATTTTGAAGGTCTAAAATATCCCCACAAGGCAAATATATAGTGTCGTTGAGGAAACTGCTCAAGAAACTCGAATCAACCAAATAATTAACCCATAAATAGATATATCAATGCAAAGCAAAAATATGGAGTTAAAATTTATTATAACTCTACAAAAGATGTATATAAGTCAAGTACTATAGAGGTCGAACACAAGGAGCACACAAGATAGATTGGGAATCAAATTCCAAAGATTGTCCTATTAGTCTTTTATTGTATTTTTGTGTGAGTTACATATTTTTATATTTTTTATGGATTATATATATATATCGTATTTTTATTTTATATTTTTATATTTATTATTGTATTTTGTAAATTTTAATTTTCTCTTTTTTCTAGATATAAGGTAAATATATATTGATATATATATATTGATAAAAATAATGAAAATATAAAATAGAGATAAAATTAGGAAAATACCCTATGATACAGTCCTTTTTACATTTTAAAGGTTTTAAAAATATATTTTTGGTAATTTTAATAATAATAGTAGTTTAAGTAAATATAGCTATATAAATAAATGTAGCCTTTTATATTTATAAAATAGCTACAAATACTTCAAAAATGAAGAAATAAAATATTGCTTTTTGGATTTTTATGTTTTCTCTAGTTTTGTTAATTTTATCAGAAATTTTGCTATTTTTTGTATTTTTAATAGACAAAAAATAGGAAAACATTGAGAAAAAATATGTGGTCGACTTATTTTGGGATTTAAAAATAGATAAAGTCCCAAAATTTCAAAAAACTATTTTTAATATATAATAGGTATAATAAAAAATTACAAAAAAGAAATAAATATTTTTGGATTTTTGAAGATTTTCTATGATTTTTATAAGGATTTTGGAGCTTTAATTTTAGTATTTTTTTTGATATTATTAGGGATTTTTGGTCCATTGTTACAAAATAGGGTAAAAAACAAAATATATTTTTTTTAAAATTTGTCAGAACAATTTTATTATTTTTATGTATTTTTCAATGCAAAAAGGAATAAAATGCATGGTTTTTTAGTTTTCAAAAATTGGAAAATTTTTTTAAAAGGCCCAAAAAACTATTTGTAATTTCATATATGCTAAGGCATTTAAAATATTTTTCCTTGAATTTTAAAATTTGAAATGATATTTTTTATGAACAAAATACAAGAAATAAAAATCTATTTCTTAGAGGGACCAAATTGTAATTTGTGAAAAGTATTATTTAGTTCTAGAACCCTACTACAAAACCTATAGCTTAACATGCAAAATAGCCAAATATATCCAATAAACAACCCTGGTAGGGGAGCGATAGGTCCTTTGTGCAATTTTCTAAAAGGTTTAATACTGAAAATAAAAATTATAGGACTAATTTGAGATAAAAAAGGCAAGGGCCCCTGAAAAACGATAAGATGGGAGACGGTAAATAATGGCCTGACAAATAAGGCACACTGTCGCTAAGGCAACTACTCGAATCCTCTCGTTATTCAACAAGTAACCCACACAAATAATTAAGCTATTAAGAGAAAGAGTTAAATTTTGTTATACCCTACTAAGAATGTATAATGGCAAGCAAGTAGGGGTCGAACACAAGAAGCAAGGGAATAGAGCAGGCAGAATAAGAAGTCGATGAACAATTTATCTCTTAAACACTTGGCCAATCTTGGGTTTTTGGTGGGTTTTAAATTTTTTATTTTTTTATTTTTTTAATTTTTATATTTTTCATATTTTTATTTTTAATTTTTTGTTTTATATTTTCTTTTTACAATTTTATAATTTTTTAATTTATTTTCTATTAATACATATTTAAAGCTATATATAGGATATATATATATATAATAAGCAAGGGTTGATATAAAAATTCACAAAAATAATCAAAAAATAAAAAAAATAACTTTTTGGGATTTTCAATATTTTTTTTACTATTTTGTGCATTTGTAGAAATTTTTGACAATTTTTATATATTTGTAAAGTAAAAAATACTCCAAAATAGGGATAAAATTAATACCCAAAATTAAAATGAAGATTAAAAATAGAAAACAAAATACAAAATTCTCCAAATTAATTTTGAAATAAAGATAATAATAAAAAGAAAATTCAGAGATAGAAAATATATTTTTGGGATTTTTCAAGGATTTTTTATATTTTTATAAGTGTTTTTAAGATTTTCTAATTTTTAGAGTTTTCTTTTATAAGTTTTAGTGATTTTTGGTCTAGAGGTTAGAAATACATAAAAACCCAATATTTTTTTGGGAATTTTTCAAAATGTATTTATATTTTATGGGTTTTATTTTGCAAACAGGGATAAAAATGACATTTTTTAATTTTTAATAAATAATAAAAAGTTTCCAAATTGCAAAATAAAAAATAGGCATGAAAGTACAATGCAACAGGAGCTTATGTCTATTTTTTGGATTTTTACAGTAATGTATCTATATATATAAAATATAAGAAATAAAGAGAAAATGAAATACTAGCAGGGGCATTCATGTAAATATCAAAAAGTTAAAGGGTCTTACTATAAATTTACAAAACTTTTAAATGTAATTAAAAAGTTTCAGTACTAATACAAAATACCAAAAGATGCAGTGTCCTCCACGTAAAATGCGCAAACTCACGTGTATCGACACGTGAGCCATGCTGGCGGGGATCAAGATGCAATTATAAGAAACTTGGGGGTTCGGTTTGCAATTTTACCAAAAAGTTATACTTCGAATCCAAAATATCTGACTAAACAAAAATTAACCAAACCCACGAGGGTCTGATTGTTCCAAGGTTGGTTGGTTGAGTTATCATAGGACGAATATACAATAACTAAAAAGTTCTAGGCTAATATGCAAATATTACAGAAATTAAACAAAAGCAAATGAAAGTTTAAATACTAAATGATAAAATACAAAATTCCTAGGTGAAAAGCGTAAAATACCCAAGCAATGGCACGATCCGAAGGCTGTGCTCCTCCCACTTTCCACGCGTAGGGTTGTGAGCGTGTGATGACTGTTCACCCTGGACGGATGAGATTAGATCTCTGGGTGAGATCTGATGGCTCTGGGGCTCCGCATCCAATGGTGGTTGTAAGTTCTGGAATGGGGTCTTAATCTGACGGCTCAGAGATGATGGGGAAGAACAGCATAAGAACTCTGCTTTGGCGAGGTTCGATCCGATCTTCCTTCGTCGTTCGTCGTCGCAGGAGTCTAACAATGGCTCAAAATACTCCTAGGGGTCTTTCGCATCGGCTGAACTCCGGAGGAGCCGACGAGCTCCAGTAGGGGGAGATGGAGGAGCTCCACCTGCAGATTGACTTGAGGCACCAGGAGGTCCAGATTGACCCCTATCTTGTATTTCCTTGCAGGTTTTAGTAGCAAAAAAGAGCGGCAAGGTGAGAGGCGGGTTTAGGTGGCGAAATGAGCAGGATGTGAGGTAGATGGCTTCCTCTAGTGAGTGGCGGAGGAGGAGGAAGGTGGTTGCGTGTTCTGTACAAGAACACGATGAACGGGAGTGAGTCGGGCGGAGAGAAGGCGAAGCGGAAGATGATGAGGTGCGTTTGCGAGGTGGATGATGTCGGAGACGATCGGAATCGACTATCAGAGTTAGAGTTTCGTCGGACGACAATCTCAGGATTTACGCTAAGTTTGAGACAATCGACGGGAATGAGCTGCCCCTCTAAGCTACTACTATGATAGGGAATGAAAAGGACATAGAAATAAAGGGGAAAGCTCACTGGGGCTCGCATGGAACGAAGCTATGGGAAGAGATAGCGATGGAGATGGAACGACCTCGATTCGACACCAAACGCCATGCGAAGACCCGCTAGGTCTTCCTGCTGTCACCAGGAAGGAGGACGAGGTCTTAGATCTAAGTCCATAAGGTGGAAGAGGGATCAAAAAATGAAAGTTGAACTGAGATCGGGTTATATGCATATGGTGGCGAGGGGTCCAAGGGCGTGGAAATGCAGGCGCATCAGTGATTCTATCGTCGAGGAATCACACCCGCATGATTCACAGCAGAACAAGGTGCAAATATGCAGAAAAATCGATCCCAAATGAGGCTTGGATCGACTTGGAAAAAGGTGAGAGAGGGTCAAAATGCAGGTCTTACACCCCTATGCCTCGGTCAGAGGTTGACTGAGGTCAATTCGGGGTGAACGATGGTTGGTCCTCATGGACCAACTAGAAAATGAGACCTGAAAAAGATTTGGATATTCGATATAAAATAATAATTGATTTTATTAATTTAGATTATAAAAAATTATTTATTATTTTCTGAATTATTTTATTATGATTTTTATATTTATTTTTTAGAAGTTTATAATTACAAGTTACATTTTAGGGTTACATTATAGATATATTTATCTATGTTTTTATATCTTTTATTCTTATTTTGAGTTTTTTATTTTATTTTTTGGTTTATTATTTTAAAATATTATAACTTATTTTTATATACATAAAAATATTTTTATTATGTTTTTATTCTATAATATGTACACTTAAATAAATTGGTGTATTATTCATATAGGTATATGTATAAGTAATTTACCTATGTATTTTTTATACATAATTTATTTTAAGGGTTTTTTATCATTTTATTTTGGTTTTAATATGCACATATATTGTAAATAATATTTACAAAATTATAAAATTATAATTTTACAAAAAAATGAATAATAAATAAATTGATTATTTTAATCGGGTAAACTATTCAATAGGGGTCCAAAACCTAACTTTCACACCTTAACTCCAAAAAATATGAAACCACCTTTATTAAATAGCTTATTAAAAGTATATACAGTTAAAGGTGATTTTTTATATTTTGAGTTTTTATTTGAGAGATCTGGGCCTAGGAAGTTGGGTTTTTGGAATTTTATTCAAATCATAACTTTTATTCTATATATTATTTTTGTATGAAATATTTTTTTTTATTTTTATATATTTTATTATCTACAACTTTCATGTTCAAAGCTTCTTTATTTGAGGTATAAAAATTGGAAAATAAAATAAGTCCTAAAAGTGAATAAAAATGAATAAATAAAAAGGGTTTTTTATTGTGTTTTGGACCCTTATCTCCCCCTACTTTATTCCTTGTCGACCTATTCATCGAGATGCCCAGGTCTCAGGGTTTAGGATCATAAAATATCTTCAATATTTTATTCTTTTTTTCTTTTCTTTATTCTATAATTTTGGCATTACAAATAGTATTTTATACACTATTTACACAATGATGCATGGATGTTAAAATGCCCAAATTAAGGTATTTACTTGTATTTACTAGGGTTTTTAAGGCCAAGTTGGCAGAATAAAGGTGATGAAATTGAGATTTATCACCCCCCTTATACTTCCCTTTACTAGTCCCTAGCAAACACTTATGTAATAACTGCAGAAAAAGAAAAACAAAGAAAAGAAAATGGAAGAAATTGGATGAAGTTTAATTAACAAACTTGTCTTTACAAAATCAAAGTTTGGAGCTTAAGTCGGACCTACGGGTGGAACCTTAATGGGAATCAGAATTGAAATCCAATAGCCTTCAATAATCCCAAACTCTGTTCAAGTCCCGTCAATAGCCAGGTCAGAATACTTCAATTCATATGCAAACTCTTACGACTGTCAATCTGACTCAGACAGTGTATGTGATAGTGGCTCCCCTCAACTAAAATTACAAAGAGTCTGACTTCTCCAGCATGACAACCCAGTTATTTCCCAATCCATCAACTCCTTCCTCAAGGAACGGGGTATTCCCTTCTAAGTTCAAGTGACAACCAGCTCAAGAGGAGGGGATGAAGAGAAGAATGGACGGTAGCCAGTGTAGCTGCCTATCCTAGGATGCAAGACCAGTGTAGTCAAGTCATCCAGCTGCAGGCTCACTTGATTTGACTTTGAAGCTAAAGCTTGCTTGTTGACTATACAAATATATACACTCCGGCAGACATTTTATTTTCAATCAGGCATGTCCACTTTTTTGGAGTGTTTGCTCTCTCTCTTTTTTGAAATACTATTTATAGCAGCATTTACATAAGGAGTTTTTCCTCTTGAGCCAGTAGATTATCCCTCTTTTGAAGCATTATTGCAACCCACACTCTCCTATCTTTAGATATCAACACCACTGGACGGGTTGGGTTGTACTTCCCTTCCTAGACGAGGACAAATGTTTCCACTTGTATGTGTCTCATACGGGAAAATCCAATCCCTTCACCAGTCCAACTGAGTTGAGCTAAGTGAAAGGTGCAGGTGTCCAAGTTAGGACATTATCAACAAGAGTCATGCGTGAGCTCTGAAATACTCCACTTAGGCAGTCAAGAATACATTGAACCAAGTCTCATGATCCTCAAAGAATTAAGTCAACTAGACCTGAAGTACCTCAATTTCAGCTCATCTATGATTCATGTTATTATGTAGATTTAAGGTCCAACCAAGCTCCAATCTTCGAATTTTACTTAGACTTGTTCAATTATCAAACTCAATTCGACAAATGCGATTGCTATGCCAACACTATTTACAATACAGAAAATATTTTTTGTGATGCAATTTTCAAGGATTTTGAACTTTTTATGGATTTTTGAAAAGGATGATGCATATGCATTTTTTTGTATTTTTCAAAACGTTTTACAAAATTTTTTTGCATTTTAGTTTTGCAAATGTTTGTGATTTTTGAAAATAAAAGATTTTGGCTAAAAACTAGGTACAAATATTTACACGAGGATGCATCTTATATTTACAAGAATTAAGTTTTAAGAATTTACAAGGGGTAAGTTGTCATTTTTATAGAAATATATATACCAGTTAATAAAGAATTTTAGTGTGATGTATATATATTCCTCAAACCTATTTGAAAAAAAAGTCAAACAATTTTGCGAACTATAGTCCAAAATAAATTTTACAAACAAACATTTACACACATTTGAAAATCATTTTGCAAAGGTTTTTCAAACAGTATACATAGATTTTTCAAAATATTTTTGCAACCATTTTAAAAACCGTTTGCAAATCATTTTTCAAAGTTTTTATTTCACACAAATAAAAGTAGTTTTACAAACAAAATAATTTTTACAAAGGTTGAAAATATTGAACAAAATGTTATCCAAATAGTTTTCAAAAGATTTTCCAACTATTTTTCAAACATTTTGCAAAAAATATTTTTACCTGATTTATTAATTTGTAAATACGAAAGAATTTGAGGAATATTAAACATCTTTTTATTAGGTGTCTTTAATGAATTTAATAGGTATTTTTTGCCATAGTTATTAATAAAAATACGAAAGTACGAGTAATTGCTAAATATATACGAAATATATACGACCCCCCTATACTTAGATTGAGTTATGTCCTCATAGATCAAAGAAAAAAGAGAAGACCTAACTCGTACTGAGTATAGAAAAGTCTAAAGAATAAATAGATAAGGAACAAATAAACGAATGAGAAGTTGACCGCCCCCCTATACCTAGGATCAAATAATCCTAAGTATAGTAGACTATACACAAAGCAGGGAGGGTCAAGTGTGGGAATGAACAGATCGTACTCATATCATCTCCCCCTATACTTAGGGTAAGATATCCCTAAGTATAGACAAGAAGAGGAGACAATGGAGAGGATCGAAAAATGAAAGAACTCGGGGTGCACACCCCCTATACTTAGAACAAAGTACATCCTAAGTATAGAAGACCGACAAAGGGGGGCAACACCTTTTTAGTAGAAAAAGAAAAATGAAGGAAAAGAAGAAAAAAAGAAAAGAAGAAAAAAAGAAAAGAAGAAAAGAGATCTGAATATAGACGAAGAGATATGAACAACTCAGGGTGCACATCCCCCCCCCCCACACTTGGGATAAAGTACATCCTATGTGTAGCAATGATGAAGGGGATGACACCATTTTAGTAGAAAAAGAGAAGAAAAAAGGAAAAGAAGAAAAGGAGAAAAGGAGAAAAGGAAAAAAGTCATTCAAAAATATTCCGATTTGCTTTGTCTATGACTGCCGCTTCGGAAGTATTTATTTCATCATAAATCACTTGAATGGAGTAAACGACAGACATGAATGTTTCATGTTCAAGATAAGGCTTCAAGAGATGTCCATTGACCACCAATGGTTGTGCATCAACTGACAAACCAGATATCATTATGCTTCTGTTATCACGCACATGCGTCACGTGTACGACCCAATCCATTTGCTCTTCAGTTTGCCTGGAAAGATCTTTAATTTTGCATTGGACAACCACACCCTCTGACCTAGCTCAAAGGATTTGCGGTGGATATGCTTGTCGTGCCACTTCTTGACCTTCTCCTTGTACATCAAGCTGTTGGCATATGCATAATCTCTGAATTCTAACTATCTGTTCAGGTCTACTTTTCAGTTCTTCCTGGCTTTCTCAGAATCCAAGTTGCAGATATTGATGGCCCATAAAGATTTGTGAATCATCTCAATGGACAAATTACATGGCTTGCCATACACAAGGTGGTAGGGAGACATTCCTAGTGGTGACTTGTACGCAAATCTGTAGGCCCAAAGAACTGAATCACGCAGTTGAGACCAGTTCTTGCGATCCTGGTGCACAAGCTTCTGTAGAATTGTCTTTATCTCCCTGTTTGAACATTCATCTAAGCCATTGGACTGTAGGTGGTATGGTAAAGCAACACAATGTTCTATGCGGAATTCCTGAGTTAGCTTCTTCATCTCTCTGTTTATGAAATGACTACCCCCATCAGATATTAGAATTTTGGGAATTCCGAACCATGTAATGATGTGATCTCTAAGGAATCGACAGACAGTCCGACTATCGGCGGTTTGGGCAGGAATAGCCTCTACCCAATGACTCACATAGTCGACAGCAAGCAGAATATATTCATAGCCCTGACTGTTCGGAAACAGGCCCATAAAGTCGATGCCCCATACGTCGAAGACGTCTGATATCTGAATGAACTTCAGAGGCATCGTGTCTCTCTTTCCGATGGTGCCCCCCATCTTCTAGCAATTAGTGCAACATTTGACGTAGTCTTCTGCATCCTTGAATAAGGTATGCCACCAAAGGCCACTATGAAGAACCTTTGTTGTCGTTCATCTGCCTGAATGGCGTCCTCCATATTCTTGATCATGACAAACTGCAAGGACACTCAGAACTTCCTCCTAAGGAATATACCTCCTCTAGATGCAATCTGCCCCTCAAAAAATAGATATGGTTCTTCCCACTGGTAGAAATGGATTTTAGACAAAAATTTGTCTACTTTAAGCTTCGGACAATCTTGTGGGGTTCTCAGGGTCACAAGATAATTCACAATATCAGCATACCAGGGGAGTGAGGTGATTGACAAAATTGCCTCACCTGGGAAGGTTTCTGTGATCAGTTACAAGTTCAGCTCAGGAGATTCAGGCTCGAGAAGTCTAGATAAGTTGTAGTCCACCACATTCTTAACTCCAGGATTATCTCGAATTTCAAGGTCAAATTCCTGGAGGAGAAGGATCCACCGGATGAGACGTGGTTTGGTGTCCTTCTTCTGCTGTATGTACCATATGGTCGAATGATCAATGTAAATGATAACCATGGATCTGAAGAGATGGGATCTGAACTTTTCCAAGGCTAATACTACCGCTAGCAGCTCTTTCTCAGTGATTGTATAATTCTTTTAGGCTTCATCAAGAGTTTGTCTAGCGTAATGAATCGCAAATGGTATACTATCTTTCCTCTATCCCATCACAACACCGATGGCATAATCTGACACATCTGTCGTTATCTCAAAAGGCTATGTCCAAATAGGCGGCTGCAAGATAGGGGCATGAGTGATAAGTTCTTTCAACTGATTAAAGTCAAGGAGTACACGATCATCTACAATGAAATCATTCTCCTTGCCCAACAACTCAGTCAACGGCCTGGCCAATTTACTAAAATCTTTGATAACCTGACCTATTTGATGGTTGTTGGTGGCTCTAGCTTCTAAATCACCTCCACCTTGGCTGGGTCAACTTCCATTCCACGTTTAGATACAACGTGACCCAGCACAATTCCCTCAGTCACCATAAAGTTGCTCTTCTCCCACGAGAGCACCAGGTTTACGTCACATCACCTCAGTAATACTCAATCTAGATAATGAAGGCATTGATCAAAGTAGTCCCTGTAGACCGATAAATCATCCATAAGGACCTCAAGAAAATAGCCCACCATGTCAGCAAAAACTGCCAGCAAACACCTCTGAAATATGGTCGGGGCATTGCAAAGCTCGAACGGCATCCGTCTGAAGGCGTATATACCAAAGGGACAGGTGAACATGGTCTTGTCTTGGTCTTAAGGAGCTATAGCAACTTGATTATACCCAGAGTAACCATCCAAGAAGCAGAAGTATTCCTTCATGGCCAGTCTCTCAAGAATCTAGTCGATGAAGGGTAACGGAAAGTGGTCATTCTTGGTGGAGAGATTGAGTCTTCTATAATCTACACACACACGCCAAGATGTGGGTACTCTCATCGCGATCTCCTCTCCTCTGTCGTTATTCACGATAGTGATCCCTGATTTCTTTGGAACTACATGCAAAGGGCTCACCCATTTGCTGTCGGAAATAGAATATATGAATCCCGCATCGCATCATTTTTTAATTTCTTTCATGATAACCTCCCATAGGTTTAGATTAAGCCTTCTCTGAAATTCTCGAGAGGGTTTACTGTCTTCTTCAAGGAAAATGCGATGCAAGCACAAGGATGGATTGATCCCATGAAGATCCGAAGTTTTCTAACCTATTGCCTTGCGGTTACATTCAAGAAGCTCCATCAGACGAGATTCTTGATCTGTGGTCAGATGAGCATTGATAATGACCGGGTACATATTAGGTTCGCCCACAAGGAAGGCATACTTCATATTGGAGGGCAGTTGTTTCAGCTTAGGTAGAGTGGGAGCTGCTTCACTGGTGACTTCAGCTATCATAGCAGGTGGGGGGTTCTTTCGTCTGTTCAGTGTCCACCAATCTTTGTTCTACCTCTTCATTCAAAAATTCACAGAAAATTTTAATAATGTCTTCTTCATTGCAAAAATCTTCAATGATCTGCTCTTGGTCTTGAAGGCACATCATTTCCATATGAACCTCATCAAGCAAATCAGTAAGGATCTCATCATGGTCAACAAGGAGAAATTCGACTGCAGTTTCCATTTCTCCCTCAGGGTAGAGGAATTCATGGATCTCATGATCATCCATAAAGAGGTTGGTGTCTTGAATTTCTGCCAAAAAATTGCAGTCCTCAGCATGATTGATTACCCTCGCACATGCTGCAGAAGTTCTTTCTACAGGTCTTTCATCAGACACGACCTCTATCTTAATTTTTTGTCACTGGAGCCGAAGGTGATCTCTCCAGTGCCATAATTCACTACTGCATTGGCTATTTGTAGGAACAGTTGTCCAAGTATGATTGGGGTGAGGAGCAAAGGTGAGGAGACGTCCATTTCTAGTACGACAAAATCGACAGGGAATTGTATTTCCTAAACCGTGACAATCATGTCATCCAACATTCCTCTAGGCCGCTTGATGGATTTGTCTGCGAATTGCAGAATCATCTTTGTAGGTTTGAACGATCCTAACCCAAATTCTGTGAGCAGTGAAGCAGGCATTAGATTGACAGAAGGCCCGCTATAGAGCAAAGTGTGTTTGAACTCTTGATTGAACATCTGATAGCAACGAGCGGTGCTCCCTTGTCTGTCTTCTTGTCCGGGAGATTGTTGATGGTGTTGATTGTGGCCATTGTAAGAATATGCTCCTCAGCCTTGCCACCTTTGCTCCTGAAGTTGTGAGGATGAGGGTTATACCTATTTGTACATGCATCTTTCAGTCCTTTCTTCAAAGTTGGCTTGTACTCAAGAGATTTCATCAACGACATGTTCAAGACCAAATTCTGGATGATTTCCACAATGGCAGGATCAGACAAAGCATTTTTCAAATTTTTCATTTTTTGTGCTTTTTCATTGCTTTTGAAAAAGAAATATTTACATAAATCTAAAATAGTTTCATTCAAAATTGTGTCCATGTCATTGTTTACAAGTAGATGGTAAAAAGGTATAGAATCATCTACAATAGGTGGACCAAAAATTGCAGGATCGGCCTCTGGTGCTAGCTTTAGACTCACTGCAGGTGCAAAATTCTTCAAGACTGGATCTGGTTCAGTGCCACGTGCAGGCGTCTCCAATGCTGGTTGTTCTCCGCCGAGGTTGTTGTTGTCTTTTTGTACTTTTGTATTTTCTTCAATTTTGGTATTTTTCTGCAGATGGCATTCCTACAAAAATGCTACTTGGCCCTCGTACTGGCTAGACTGACGACTCCCCGTCAGATGAAATGCGCTTTCCCTTCACGGCAACCGATGGCCGCAATGCTCTACCGCTCTTGAGAGTAACAATTTTAGATATAAACAAATTGTTTCTACCTGAATCGGGCAGATCACTACAAACTACATGTTCCTTGTGTCGGAAATTGTTAGGATTAGCCTCGATATGGGCTGGTATGATGATTTTGGTAGTCGTTAGGTCATCTATCTTCTGGGTTATCTCATCCATATTCTTGACGAGTTGCTCTAGACAAGCGAGGGCTGGGTTCACCAATGCAACCTCAAAAGAATCACCCACTTGGGGCCTCTGGTGCTGATAGTGTGGGGAGATTGCTGTTGGTAACCCTGTGCAAAAGTGGTGGGGAGGAGGACGAGATGAATACTGCGAATAATGTTAAGAATTTTGATATGATGCAGTCGGCTGCTGCGGAGGAAAGCCCTAATGATGGTAGCCGGACTGCTGTTGCTGATACCCCTGCATCCATGTGTTCTCGTATTGTGGAGGTTGCTAGTTCCGGGGTTGGTAGGGCTGGAAGTTTCTCCCTTCCTGCTGCTGCTGCTGGTGTGGCCAGTTGGTTGAGTTCTGACCCTAGGGATGCCCCTGAGGATGAGTCAGATGCTGTTCATTTTCCCACACACCATTAATCTCTTGAATCTACGGTGGAGGTGGAGGAAACTGCTCAGAATAGGATGGTTGTAGCTCTGGTTGATAGACAACCATCTGGTTCTGAGATAACGGGGGCTGCTCTGGGACCTGCACGTGGTATACGTGCTGGACTGGTTAAGATTGTGAGAGACTCGGTTGAGGAGGTTGTATCTGTGATGGTTCCTTCTGCTCAGCGGGGATCTCTACAATGGCAGACACAGAGTTACAAGTGTTGGCATTCAGAGCACGGACTAGCTACTCCAGCTGTTGAGAGATCAAATTGAGCTTCTCCAAGCCCTGGGCTCTCTTCTCAATGACTGACAATTATTCAAGGTCCTGTGACCTCTTCTCAATGATGTCTACCTTATACAAGTGGCTCCCGATAATGTTGAGGCTGGAGCTCTTTCATCCTTATCTTCGGTATGGGTATCCATATTGACTGGCTTGTTGATGGTGGTAGGCATCTTCATGTATGCACGTGATGAGGACTGAGCATACTCTCCTTCGGCCATTTTCTCAAAAATGTTCCATACAACATCCTCATTCGTGTTGAACTACAAGCCTCCACAAGCAGCATCGATGAGTCTCTGACTTTCCAGTGTCAGCCCACCGAAGAAGTGTTGCACGAGACTAGTCTTGGGAATCTCGTGGTGGGGACACTTTTCTTACAGCTCCTTGAACCTCTCCCACGTTTTGTGTACGGTCTCGTAGGTTGCTGATAAAAGTTGGAGATGGAGGCACGCATCTGATTCAATCGTCCGAGAGGGTAAAATTTAAGCAGGAAGGCTGACTTCAACTCCTCCCAGGTCGTCACTACTTTTCCCAGATGATTGACCCAGTATAGGGCCTTGTCTTGAAGGCTGAAAGGAAAAGCAGTCATCTTCATCACCCCTAGTGGGATATTGGGGTAATGCATAGTGGCACAGATGCGACCAAATTTCTTGAGGTGGATGTAACGTTCCTCAATTGTATTCCCATGAAATATAGGAAGCAAAGATAGAAACTGCGGTTTTAGTTCAAAATGGGCATGGATTGGTGGAATCTGGATCCACTCAGTTGCGCGTCCCGCCCTAGGGTTGTATGTTTCCTTCAACATCGGCTTTGGCAACATTGATCCTGCCTCAAATCTTTCAAACATGGTCCAACCATAGACAACTCATCTCCAACACCTCCCTGATTTGGTTCATCCTCTGGTTCTAGTTCATCGTCCCTTCTGTTGTCCCTCTCGTCAACCACCTCCTCAAGTCATTCAGCATGTCCTAAAATGCGGTCTGGGCAAAGGCCTGATTAGTCAGTTGTTGTTGGATGTCCTGGATAGAAGCAAACAACTGATTGTTGACCTCGTTCTGTGTAGTATACTGCCTATCCCCCTGATCTGTCGACTCGGCTATTGGGGCTGTGGACCCTTTCCTCTTCCTGTAGGATCCATCTCTGAATTGGCTTGAACGTCTAGCTTGTGATCGGGTTGAGAAACTGCATGATAGAGTAAACCCTGATCGGTCTCTTTTTGAGAACCAACTACTGAGATGAATCTGGAATTAAGGTCAATCCCAGATTTTTGTGGATAGAGCATAGGATATTGACTAAAATCGATCTCCATTCACAAGGGGTTAATTCTGGGACAAGAGTGATCCCGGTTTATATGGAGTGGAAGAGCGTATTCGGGCTGCGAGTCCATCATGAACAGTGGATTTATTGGGTAAAGGCTAGTATTGAAGGAAGAGAGAATTGGGAAGTCCAAAGAGAAGTTTGCAAGATCCGAACTAACTTCTTGGAGATCGCCCCACCTTATTGTAGATGTTGGCGACACGGAATCGATGTGGGCGTCAGCAGGATCCCGACTAAACCATCCGTGTGACGACATCTTGAGAGGGTCAAAGGAGATAGATGATGAATGAAGAGTGCGGAGATAAATAAGGAATAAAGGAAGTATAAAACAATAGAAGCCTCTCAATGAGCAAGGGTCAATTAGGGAGGAGAACAAAATTACGCAAGTGCACGATGTTTTTGATCTTGACCTAGATAAGACTAATCAATCAAACCTCAAAATAATGGATTCACCAACTCGACACGTGAAGCTGTGAAGGTTCGGTAATTATCTTTATTGGTTTTAGATTTGATTTCATGTAATTTATCTTATAATGAGTCCTTAGAGCGTGATGCCTATAGGAGAGAGAGTACTGACGGAAAAGTATTACGTACTTGTCCTCCTCCTTTGCAACCTGTAGTCTGCACTTTTTAAGGTCCTTGTAACCCTTCCTGGATCCCTATTCAGCCAAACAAATAGAGGGAGGAAGCCGATAGGCGAAACCAATACTTCAGATCTTGCTCGCAACAGAATCATCCGTGAGCGTGCGAGAACCTACTCGGATGCAAGACGATGAGACAGACACCCCCATGAAGGCGTGGCATATGCTCAATACTTTGAACGAGGTTGATGTTCTACACAATAGAGAACATCATTGATGACCAAGCCCTACTTGTCTATGTATGATAGAAGCACCAATAGTTCGGAAATCCAGGCGATACACAAGGCAACCACAGACTAGGTTTTGGGCTCTAATCCTTACGAGGTCGCTCTCTCACTGGGATGGAGACCTTCCTATGCAACCTGAAAACAAATGAGGGCTTTGCTCACCCAAGGCAATGAGTCCAATTAATCAATTTTATTTAGGTCAAGTATTTTTAGCAGTCTCTTTTTTTAATTTTTTTTGATGTTATCACTTGCATTGAGTAGATTCAATACAAGTGCCTATCATTTTTTTATTTTCTTTGATTCTTATTTGATCTAAAAATAAAGGGAGATAGTCGGAAAAGCTACGCAAGGTGACACTAAGATGGAAATCTCACCTTAGTGCCTGAAGCTCAGTTAAAAGACTTATAGCGCTTCCTAGCTCTCTCCATACGAGATGCAAAATCAGAATTTATAAACCTAAACTAAATGCTGATATGCATACGGAAATCATCCTAAGTAGGCAATTTCTACACATGAAGAACCAAATTCTAAGTATTCAGAATGAAACCTAAGTCTGGTCTTCGATGCGATCGGTGCCCACCACAACGGGTCCTGGAAGCATTGTATAGACCTCTCTCGGCATGCGGTTTCAAGATTGGGTACTTAACAATTAATTAATTCTAAGTCAAAATGCAAAGATTATAGGTTCATGCAATAGTGGTTCATGTGTTTGACCTTAGACTACACGATCAAGCAAGCCTAAAAACTAAGGGCTCATTCCACAAAACAAATAGAAAAAAGGGTGGAAAACACAAAACTGTGGGAAACAAATAAAAAGAAAGCGATAAAAACTCGGAAAACACGGTGAGCCCCCAAGTGAACAAACACTTGGAATTTGGCCTGAGTGTCCAAAGTCCTGGGTACATGTATTGTTCCAAAAATGAATCTCTCTCTTACAAAAAAGTAAAAATCCTAAACTATCCTCTCTCTCTCAAGCTCCTCCTTCTCTCTCCTACCGGCTAGGGTAAAATAGTCGGCTCATTGTCCCAAGGTTGCGTAGGATCTCCTAGGTGATCCTTCTCGGTCCGCGGTCCCTCGTAAGAAGACAAGAGAAAAGATGTCAGACAGTTCAAAATAGATAATCAAATAAAGAGAGACGCTAAAAAATGGCTAAGCAAGTAAAAGAGATAAATTCTACTCTACAAGCTGATGCTCCCCGACAACGGTGCCATTTGAAAAATGATAAGATGGGAGTCACTAAATAATGGCATGATAAATCAGGCTTATTGTCATTGAGGCGACAACTCAAATCCTCTTCAACAAGTAACCCACACAAAGAATTAAGCAATTAAGAGCAAGAGTTAAACTTTATTATTCCCTATTAAGAATGTATAAAGGCAAGCAAGTAGAGGTCGAACACAGGAAGCAAGGGAATAGAGCAGGAAGAATAAGAAATCGAGACACAATTTATCTCCAAACACTTAGCTAATCTTGAGTTTTTGGTGGGTTTTTAATTTTTAATTTTTTAATTTTATTTCTTATTTTTTTATTTTTGTATTTGATTTTTAATTTTCTATTTTTATATTTTTATTTTTTTAATTTTTTTTCTTTCAATACATATTTAAAGCTATATATGGTATATATACAAAATAAGCTAGCGTTGATATAAAAATTCACAAAAAATCAAAAATAAGAAAACAAATTTTTTTTGGGTTTTTAATAACTTTTTACTGTTTTTGTGCTTTTTTAGGAATTTTTGCTATTTTTATATATTTTTAAAGTTAAAATTACCCTAAAAGAAGGATAAAATTAAGGGATTTTTACACCCATAACCTTGAGTAATTCTGTAATTATAATCATAACCCTGCGAAATCGTGAATTATACGAGCAACACTAGATAGTCACTCCATCTCACACCCATAACCCTCTGTTAGTTTCCCCATTAACCCAACCATATTATTGGGTTAATCTAACCCATGACCTATCCAACGGCTATTAAAAAATTCAAAAAATAGAAAACCCCAACTCCCCTCCCCCTTCCTTTCCCGACGCCCTCCCCCTCCCCCCCCCTCCCGCTGCTCTGCATCCGCCCTCATTCCCAGATGCCCTCACTCCCGCTGCTCTGCCTCTGCTCTCCACCCTCCTCTCCTCCAGCTCACCCCCTTCCCCGTCTTCCTCTTCCAGGTCATCACCACCCCTCCCCTTCTTCCTCCTCCATCTCGTCCCACCTTCACCTACCCCTCCCCTTCTTACTCCTCCATCTTGCCCCACCTCTGCCTCCCCCTCCCCTTCCTCCTCCATCTTACAGTTCTCGCAGTCGCACGTCACACTGGCCCGTGCTGCAATTTGATCTGCATCCAATCCAACTGTGATGTCCCCTTCTCGAGCTCCTCCAGCCAAATCGACCTCTCCCAAGAAGATAATCTCATCGTACGATTGGAAGATGGCAGCGGGAAGCAGGCATGGTCGAGCGGTTTGGCATCTATGGAACAACAACTCCATCGCAACCCTTCGGGATGATGACAACCTGGTCATCCGAAGTGAGGGGGCACCGGACCTAAGTATGGGACAATAACTCCATGAAGTTCACGTCATGGCTGAGTACGGCCGACCCTGCGAACGGAAAATACAGCCTCAGGCTCGATCCCCAGGTTGCGCGGCAGCTCGTGATGGTCGACAAGTCCTCCGGTCACATCCAATGGAAATTTAGGGTTGTGGACTGTAGACGGATTCAATGGAGTCGATCAGATGAGGCCTTTGTTCAAGTATGGATTCCACCTAATAGTCGATCCCGATAAGACCAACATACTAAACCTTGATTTCACATACATGAATGAAACCAAGATGAGATTTGTGTTGCAACCCAATGGAACAGAGATAACGTATGTATACGAGGACGGACGATGGAAGAACATATGATAGCAGCCAATGTCGGATTGTGAGTTTTACAACCATTGCAGCATGATGCATGTGTGACGAGTCGACAAACCCCAAGTGCAGTTGCTTCAGGGGGTTTGAGCCCGAATCGGGAACGGAGTGGGAGAGGGGGAACTGGACTCATGGGTGCATGAGGAGGACGCCACTGAAATCGCAGAGGAACGAGAGCAACGGTGGGGAGGATGACGGTTTCCTGCCCCTTCAGAGGACCAAGTTCCTGGACACCGTCGAGTGGGACTCGGTTGCAACAGATGTGAAAGGTTGTGTGATGAATTGCACGTGAACCGGTCGTGTATGGTGTATGACTTGCTAATGGTGAAGGAAGCTTCAGGTGGATGAAGGATCTTCTGGACGTCTTCCGGTTCTCCGACGAGAGCAACGACGATGAGTTGTTCCTCAGACTCGCTACTCTGAGTTAGGTGTGTTCATTTTGCTTCATTCCCTACTTCTTTCCTAGGAGGAGGGAGATGGGTGGGGAGGAGCTCCAAGGGGGGAGGAGGAGATCAGTAGGGGAAGATGGCGGGGAAGAGGGTGGTGGGAGCTGGATGCAGGGAAGGAGGGGGAGCGCGACCGCAAACGCAGGTGGCTTCCACAAGGGGGAGCTTCCAGGAGCTCGGTGTGGGGAAGAAGGGAGGAGGGAGTTGGTCGTTGTTAGATCAATGGCATCTTTTGCAAATTTAATTCAGTTCAAGGAGAAAAATCGTCAAAATTCGACGTATTCCGTCAAGGATAATGGAGAGAATGGATAGGGGTGAACACAGGGTCATGTTGTGTAAGAGTTAACCATTACTTAGGGTTCCTCATGTAATTCACGAATATGCAGGGTTATGAATGTAATTACATAATTACTCACGGTTATGTGTGTAAAAATCCCTAAAATTATTACATGATATTTAAAAAGGAGATTAAAAATTGAAAATAGAATAAAAAATTCTCCAAATTAATTTTAAAATAAAGATAATAAAAATAAAAATTCAGAGACAAAATATATTTTTTGGAATTTTCAAGGATTTTTTTATATTTTATAATTAATGTTTTCAGGTTGTTTCCAATGGGTTTGATGGGGCTGCGCCTTGCGGGCAGCCAACATGGCTGCCCCAGCCCATTTTTGCCGCAACTTTTTTTATTTTTTTTGAAAACTTTCACCATGTATATTAATCTATGTATCCCTCCAATATGTCATTCGAATTTCATCAGAAACAGAGACTTATATGCCCTCCATCTAGAACAGGTGGATTACAACATTCTTTAAACAATTAAAATTACATGTTCTAGATGGAGGGTATAGGAGTCTCTGTTTCTGACGAAATTCAAATGACATATTGGAGGGATATATAAGTGAATATACATGGTGACATTTTTCAAATAAATAAAAAAATTGCGAAAATGAGGGTGAGGCAGCCATGTTAGCTGCCCGAAGGGGCAGCCCCATTTTTTCTTTTTCCCATTTTTAGATTTTCTTTTATATTTTTTAGTGATTTTGGGCATGAAGGTTATAAATAAAAAAAATATTTTTAGGGGAATTTTTCAAAATGTTTTTATATTTTTTAAGGGTGTTATATTGCAAACAAGGATAAAAAGGCCACTTTTTGATTTTTGATAAATAATAAAAAGGTTCCGATTGCAAAATAAAAATTAGGCATGAAAGTACAATGCAACAGAAGCTTACATCTATTTTTTGGATTTCTTTTCGAGCTATATGAAATAAATGCAAGAAACAAAGAGAAAATGCAATACTGGCATGGGCATTAATGTAAATATCAGAAAGTTAAAGGGCCTTACCACAAATTTCATGAAACTTTTAAACATAATTAAAAATTTTTAGTACTAATACAAAATACCAAAAGATCCATGGTCCTCCACACAAAATGCGCAAACTCACGTGTCTCGACACGTGAGCCACGTTGGCGGGGATCAAGATGCAATTATAAGAAACTTGGGGGTCGGTTTGCAATTTTACCAAAAAAGTTATAACTTCGAATCCAAATTATCTTACTAAATAGAAATTAACTAAACCCACTAAGGTCTGATTGAAAATATTCCAAGGTTTGTCAGCTGAGCTGGTACAGGATAAATATGTAATAATAGAAAAGTTCTGGGCTAATATGCAAATATTACAGAAATTAAACAAAAGCAAATGAGATTTTAAAAACTGAATGAAAAAGTAGAAAAAATGCATGGGGTGAAAAGCGCAAAATACCTAAGCAACGACACGATCCGACGGTTGTGCTCCTCCCACTTGCCACGCATCGGGCTGTGGGTGTACGATGACTACTCGCCTTGGACAAATGAGATTAGAGCTTCGGGTGAGATCTGATGGCTCTGGGGATCTGCATCCAATGGTTGCTATAAGTTCTGGAATGGGGCCTTGATCCGACGACTCGGAGATGGTGGGGAAGAACAACGGAAGAAATTCACTTTGGCGAGGTTCGATCTGATCTTCCTTCGTCACCACAAGCATAAAAGTGGCTCAAAACATTCTTGGGGGTCTTTCGCACCGGCTGAGGGACTCAGGGGGGGGTGACGAGCTCCAGTAGGGGGAGACGGAGGATCTCCACCTGCGGGTTGACCTGAGACACAAGGAGGTCTAGATTGACCCTATCTTGTATTTCCCTACAAGTTCTAGTTGCAAAAAAGAGTGGTGAGGCAAGAGGTTGGTTTCGGTGGCTAAATGAGTGGGATGTGAGGTGGGTATCTTCCTCCGATGAGCGACGGAAGAGGAGGAAGGTGGTTGTGTGTTTTGTGCAAGAACACGATGAGCGGGAGTGAGTCGGGAGGAGAGAAGAAGAAGGGGAAGACAATGAGGTGTGTTTGTGAGGTGGATGATGTCAGAGATAATCGGAATCGACCAGCAGAGCTGGAGCTCAATCGGACGACAATCTTAGGATTTACGCTAAGTTCAAGACAATCGACGAGAATGAGCTACACCTCTAAGCTACTGCTATGCTAGGGAATGAAAAAGACATAGAAATAAAGGGGAAATCTCACTGGGGCTCACCTGGAATGAAGCTTTGGGCAGAGACGGCGACGGAGCTGGACCGGCCTTGATTCGATACCAAACGCCACGCGAAGACCCGCTAGGTCTTCCTGCTGTCACCAGGAAGAAGGAGGAGGTCTTAGATCTAAGGCCAGAAGGTGGAAGAGGTATCAAAAAATGAAAGTTGAACTGATATCGGGTTATATGCAGATGGTGGCGAGGGGTCCAAGGGCGAGGAAATGCAGGCGCGACAGTGATTCAATCGTTGAGGAATTACCCTCGCATGATTCACCACAGAGTGAGGTGCAAATATGCAGAAGAAATCGAACCCAAACAAGGCTCGGATCGACTTGGAAAAAGGTGAGACAGAGGGTCAAAATGCAGATCTTACACCCCTATGACCTCGGTCAGAGAGTTGACCGAGGCCAATTGATTATTTTAATCGGGTAAACTATACAATAGGGTTCCAAAACCTAACTTTCACATCTTAACTCCAAAAAATATGAAACCACTTTCATTAAATAGCTTATTAAAATTAATATATATTAAAGTGATTTTAATATATTTTGAGTTTTTATTTGAGAGATCTGGTCCTAGGAAGTTGGGGTTTTGGAATTTTATTCAGACCATAACTTTTATTTTATATATTATTTTGTATGAAATAAATTTTGTATTTTTCTATATTTTTTATCTACAACTTTCATGTTCAAGTTTCTTTATTTGAAGCATAAAAATGGAAAATAAAATAGATCCCAAAAGTGAATAAAAATGAATTAATAAAAAAGGATTTTTATTGTGTTTTGGACCTTATCTCCCCCTACTTTATTCCTTGTCGACCTATTCATCGAGATGCCTAGGTCTCAGGGTTTAGGGTCATAAAATGTCTTCAATATTTTATTCTTTTTCTTTTCTTTTCTTTGATCTATAATTTTGGCATTAAAAACAGTATTTTATACACTATTTACACAATGATGTATGGATGTTAAAATGCCTAAATTAAGGGTATTTACACACATTTACTAGGGTTTTTAAGGAAAAATGATTGAATAAAGGTGATGAAATGGAGATTTATTAGTCCCTTGCAAAATACCCGCCTGCTCACGCGCACAGGCATGTGAGGTGACATGGTGGGGGACTAAATGTAAATAATAGAACTATGGGGGCCTTAATGCAATTTCTACACAAATTTTTGAATTATAGAATGTTAAAAACAAATACAAAAAGTGTGAGGGTTGGGAATGCAAAATACCCCCGCTAGGCGATCCGGCGGCTAATGAGCTTCCACTTATCTATGTGTCGCCTCCCTAGTGGTGGATACCGCTTCATTAATGTGCGATGGAGATCATACCTCGGGAGAGACCTAACAGCGGTGGCATGGCATAAACTGACGGTCTAGATCAAAACTAGGGTGAGGAGGCAATCGGATGATGGTTGGTCCTCCTGAAGAACAAGGAAGAATAGCCCTATAGTCGAGCTTTGATTGTCGATTCCCTCCAACTCTGTGCATCTCCGGTGAACTTTAGGTGCTCAAATCGTTCGTCTCATCGGTCTTCATCTACAGGAAGCCTCAAAAGGCTCTGGGGACCATAGGAGGAGTCCCATGTGGTCGGAGAAGCACATGTTACCTAGGATGCTTCACCTGGAGCAAAATCGCCTCATTTGAGACCTTCACGCACTCTTACCTGCACAATTAGCTCAAAAATACAAAAACAAAGGACCATGGGGTCTTACTTGATGGAATGGACGAAAAATGGGGTTGGGTGGAGAGGTATCAAGCGAGCGGCAGAATTGGACCTCAGTAGATCGATCTGGGGGGTATTGAGGTGAGCAAAGGTAGTCTAGATGTAGAGAAGCGAAGGGGTATGAGAATGGTGGCGGAAATGTGTCTGAGTAGAGCGAAGCACGATAAGGGATAGACGAACTACAAAAGCTTAAATATACGTTAATGCAGTGAATAAAAACACAAAATAAATGCAGGAATGAAAACCAGAATCAAAAGCAACCTAAACTGCAGTTACCCTATGGCTCAACCTATCGAAGAAAGGAGCTAGTGGACCAGGCATCAGAGCTTCATTGGCGATGGTGGATCGACCACTTCTGTGCCTATAGCATGCTGCAAATCAATTGATCAAGGAGTTGTCACCTTCCTCAACATGTTGTACTAGGGATTTTAGGGGTTCGACGCTAGGAAAGGTATCAAAATAAAAATCGGGCGAGCATGTGGTATATATACATGTGTGGGTTGGCGAGTGGATTCTGCTAGAGACGATGGTCCTGCAATAGAGGCAATGCATTCGCATGAAAAAGCAAGGATCGAGGGTCAACTCTCAAGGAGAAATCGAGGTTCGACGGGTAAGGTGTCACTGGGGAAAAATCAAGGAAGTCAATGGTGTAGGCCAACCAGATGTAGACCTAGGGAGGGGTAGAGAGTTGACTAAGATCAACTCAGACCGCCCTCCTATTGGTCCATGTAGGTGGGCAACACAACAAAACATATCAAAAAATCATTATTATACAAAATAAAATAATAAATGATTTTATTAATTTTAGGTAAAAACATGAAAAATATTTATTTTGATGTAGTATTTTATGGTGATTTTTATGTATTTTTACAAATTAATTTATTATGTTATTTTTTACATGTATAAATATAGGTATATTTACATATATATTATACTATATTTTTATTTTATATTTTAGATTTTATTATTTGTACATTTATTTTATATATTTATAACTAAATCGAATATACATAAATGTATTTTTATTTTATTTTTGAAGAAATTTGTACACTTAATTAAATATGTATATTTATTTTCATAGGTATAAGTATGTATAATTCATCTATATGTTTTAGTGCATGTATTTATTACATGTATTTTTTATGGTTTTATTTCATTTTAATGATGTATATGTATTTTAAATATTATTTGCAAAATTATAAAATTATGTAATAGTGGAAAATATAAAGAATGAATAAAATGATTATTTTATTTAGATACAATGTACAATGGGGTCCAAAACCTAACTTTTGCATCTTAACTCCAAAATAAATGAAACTCCTTCATTAAATATCTAATTAAAAGTTATATACAATTAAAGATGAATTTGGTGAATTTTGAGTTCGTATGGAGAAGATACAGGTTTGTGAAGTTGGGATTTTGGATTTTTATTTTGAGTGTAGATTGCACATTGTATATTATTTTTATATGAGATAAACTTTGTATTTTTTTATATATTTTTATCTACAACTTTCATGTACAAAGTTTATTTATTTGAGGTATAAATAATAAAGAATAAAATGGATCCCAAAAATGACTTGTTGATGAATTAAAAATTAGGTTTTTATCATGGAAGGCTGTATCGATATCGATATCGTTTCGATATCGTGTCGATATCGATATATCGGCGATATATCGACGATATATCGCCGATATATCGGGATATCTAGGAATCTTTCTAAAGAAAATGCTGAAAATCTGATATATCGATATATCGATTTCGATATCGGTCCCATGTCAATACCGATATATCGGCGATATATCGCCGATATATCGGGATACGACCTTCCATGGTTTTTATTATATGTTTGGCCCTTATCTCCCCTACTTTATTCCTTATCGACCTAGTCATCATAATTGCTAGGTCTCGGGGTTTAGGATCATTCAATACCTATGGTATTTCATTTTCTTTTCTTTTCTTTTCTTTTCTTTATTCTTTTATTTTTGCTTTAAATGCGGTCTTTTATACAATATTTACACAATAAATATTATATGTTGTTTTATGCAAAGTAATATTATTTACATCCATTTAGATACGGTTTAAAGGTCAAATTGAAAGAATATAGGCGACGAAATGGAGATTCATCACCCCATATACTTGCATTTGCTAGTCACTAGCAAACACTTATGCCTATAAGTGCAGAAAAGAAAATAAAGAAAAAAAAGAAAGAACTTGGATTGATTTTAACTTTCAAACTTATCTTTATAAAATCAAAGTTTGGAGCTTAGTTGGACCCTTGGAAGTTAGGTTTGGTCGGAACCTTATTCTGAAGTGGATTTGAAATACAACAACCTCTGAGAACCACAAAACTCTGCCCAAGTCTCCTCAAAAGCTAGGTCAGAACAAGTCGATCTCATACATTGTCCCTTATGACTATGAGTCTATCTTGTACAGTGTCAGTGATATATAGATCCTCTCAATTGAAGCAGTAAAAGTTAGTCTTCTCCAACATGGTGACCCTATTTCCCCAATCCAGCAACTCTTTCCTTGAGAAGCGGGGTATTCCCTTCTAAGTTCAAGTGCAACCGGCTTAAGAAGAGGATGTGGATAAGAGAATGGATAGTGGCCAGTGTAGCTTCCTATCCAAGGATGCTTGACCAGTGTAGCCAAGTCATTCGGTTGCATGCTCATAAATATTTGACTATGAAGCTCAAGCTTGCATATTTACTATATGTACATACATACTTCGGCAGGAATTGATTTTTCCTCAATTCTTGCATGTCTATGTTTTAGTGTTTTTAATTTTTGCATTTTCTAATACTATGTACAACAGCATTTACATAAGGATCGTTTCTTCTTGAGCTAGTAGACTATCCCTCTTTTGAAGCATTATTGCAACCCACAGACTTATGTCTTTAGACCTCGCTGCTATTGGATTGGGCTGAAGTACAATGGCCACAAATGTGTTACTTCCAATGTTTCCATTGGCTTGTTTCTCAAGTCAGTAAATCCAGCTCTCTACCACTTCAACTAAGTTGAGCAAGGTGCAATGTGCAGTTGTGCAAGCTAGGTCACTGTCGACAAGAGTCATGCGCGTGTTCTGAAATATTCTACTTAGGCAGTCAAGACGATACTGAACCTAGTCTTGTAATCTAAAAGAATTAAGTCTAGTAGACATGACATCTCAATTCCAGTTCCTATAAGGTTCTTGTGATTAAATAGCTTAAGGTCCGACCAAGATCCAATCCTCGGATTTTACTTAGACTGTTAAATTATCAATATCAATCCGAAAAATGCAAATGCTATGTACAATGCAAGAATATATTTTTGTGATGCAAATTTCTAATTTTGAACTTTTTATGGATTTTTGAAAAGTTTTACAATTTTTTATGGGTTTTGAAAAGATTTGCAAACATTTACAAACTTTGAAAATCATTTTGCAAAGATTTTTCAAACACTATGACTAGATTTTTCAAAATATTTTTACAACCATTTGAAATTGATTTTCAAAATATTTTACTCACATAAATAAAATAATTTTTACAACCATAAATATTTTTTAAAGATTTTCAAAACATTTTACAAAAATTTTTCCAAACAGTTTCAAAACCATTTTTCGAATCATTTTTGCAAAACATTTTTAGACCAGTTTATTATTCAATAGCTACAAAGAATTTTGAAGAATTATATATATATATATATATATACAGATTTATTCCATGAATCAATTGTATTTTAGCCATATTATTTGAAAATACGAAAGTATGATTTATGGCTAAAATATATACGAAGTATATATGACATCCCTATACATAGCTTGAGCTATGTCCTCATATATCAGAGAACAAAGAAGAAGTCCTATCTTGTACTGAGTATAGAAAAGCCTAATGACTAAATAAATGAAAGAATAAAAAGTTGATCGCCCCCCTATACTTAGGGTGGAATAATCTCAAGTATAGCAGATTGTACACAAGGCAAGAAGGGTCAAGGGTGGGAATGGACATATCACAATTCGGTTTGTCTCCCCCTGTACTTAGGGTAAAATATCCCTAAGTATTACAAACATGAGAGGAGACAGTTGACGGAGGGGACCAAGAAACCAATAAAAAGAAAAATAATATGTTAGGTGAATCTAGGCATCACTCCCTCAATACTTGGGGTGAGATATCCCTAAGTATAGGCAACAACAGGAGTGATGATCAACGAGGGAAGAACAACACAGTGGGCACACCCCCTATACTTAGGACAAGGTACGTCCTAAGTATAGACACACAGATATGACAAATGATCTGAGGTGTACATGACAAATGGAGGAAATGAGGAATGAAAGATGAAACATATATACAAGAGGTGGGGATTTGATGAAGTGCCTCTTAATGAGCACTAGGTTTTACACCCCTAGATGGGTGCAAAATTTAGGATAACGCTGTGTCAAGGTTTGAGACAGCATCAGTCAGGAAAATGACGTACTCTTACCATCATCCCAACATGAGAATAATGATGAAGTCAAAAAGAATACCCGTTTATGCAATCAAGTGGGTGTATACCACCGGAAGAAAATAATCGACAACTAAATCAGGTTATGGTAGTTCAAAAGAAATTATCGGTTTAAAATAAGGGAATGAGCAATCAAAGCCAATGAAATCAAACGTGGATAAGGATGGGTCAGTGATAGAATTCTCCATGCCAATCACAATATCATAAAGATGCGAAAGTAAAGATCAGGAGACTCTCTAAGCATTTGGGCATCCGATGGACATAATTTTGGAAGATCAAATAAGTCATAGAATGCCTCAAAACACAGCTTATCTTTATGAGGGTCATCAAGGAAAGAGGACTCAAAGGAGTCACAAAATCAGACAACTCAATCTCTGCAATCGACAGACCGGCTCCATAGTCAGTGGGTGAGATCGAGTACCTATAAAATATTGCATCCACCTACAGAAAACCCTTAGGACGTAATGCAAGTTGATCAATGGAAGCGAGGTCATGTTGGCATCTAAACTCTCATCCTCGAAAAAATGATCACACTCATCGATCGAAGGATGCATAGCAGATGAGAGGAGCTAGTAAGATGGGGGATGCGAATATGTCAATCCTCTCCAAACGATATCTGCTGAAATGGGTCATTTTATTGATCAAGATCGGTTATGTTCTCTGAGGGGGATAGGACAGTCGGGAAGAGGGACATAGATCGGCTGGTAACATGGGTGACACAATGCGGGTTCCGACTCCGTCTCCTGAAGTACCGGTAGAAATCGTACAATGGGCTCATGAAACAAGACGTGCAGAACCAACTCAAGGGTAGGTATGGAAAATTGGAAACACTCGACATCGGTATCATCCTCCAAAATTTGTATTGCCTCTGAGATCACATCCTAAACTTGGTGCGCAACCGAAGAGATATCAATGATATCTTATAACTTTGAGATCACATCCTATAAGATCAAGAGTTAACTGAGTCCTCAATCTAACTCTTTAGATATCATCTCAACACCCGCCTATATGATTCAACTATTGAATCAGCAGCTATATCATTATCAAGATGGTCATGGCACATAAGCCTGATTGTACTAAGGAACCTTATAAGTGCATGCATTCATTAATCCTAGATAGGGAGTGAAAATCAATAACTTTTATTGATATAGAAAAAATTACAATACTATTTATTGTAGAAATGGTTCGCCTTGGGCTCATACGTCAACATATAAGGCATTGATCGCCTTTGAGTTGTGCCATTTGAGATAACTTTGGGATGGTGTAGCATGTTTCTTTGTCTTTAATGATCTTGAAGTCTTTCCAGACCATATTCCATATCATGAAATCAGATGACTGGAGGAAGATTATCATCTTCGTCTTTCAACTTGAGTAGTTCATTTCGCTGAAAAGTGCAAATGAATAACTGAGTTTCCTTCAGTAAAAGGTGTTAGCCATGTGTGTTGGAAGATTATTTCCTTCACATGAATTAGGTAGTGATACCAAATATTCATTCCTGACGGATCGAACGATGTAGTTGAATTGTTACACGCAAAATAAAACAAAACAACTACAACTTTACATAGCACTTTTAATTACAAGATAAACAAACAAGCAATCCACTGCAAGTAACACAACAATTTAACATGGAGACCCACATGGGTAAAAATGATGACCAAAGTCTCCCAACTCGTATTTTTAACTTAACAAAAATGAATATTTCCACTAATTCGGATTGCTTGTGTTGGCAATCCAATAGTATTATAACAAGATGTTTAGCACGGACAATCTATAATAGTATTACAGTATAATAATAACCTATAATCTCAATATTAAAATAAACATGTAGAATAATGTGAGTTAAACTAAGAATGATCTTATAGAACACAAAGCATGCTCGTAAGATGAATCGTAAAAGTGTAGAGTCGTAGGCATGAAACATAGAGTAGAATGTAGCTCTAGATTTTTCTCACAAAGTATAGAGTGAAGAATAGAGAGAAGAGGAATTGTTGTTTTTTAGTTGCGTATTGGAATGAGGTATAGGGACCTTTTTGAAGGAAGTCAATTTAAATAAACCGACTTGCATCGTGGAAGCATGGAGATCGCATCATATGTGATCTAGGTCAACTAGTCATACTAGTCGATTGGTCAGTAGAATAATAGAAAAAATTCGACGAAACCACATGACATGTGAACCATTCTCATGATGTTTCATCTTGATCATACAAGTTTAGGCTTATCTCTTGAAGTGTGGTTGTGATCTCAATAGCCTCTATACAAAGAGGTCTCCTGACTCAAGCCTGATCCGACGAGAGTGCACTTGCGTACGCGTTGATGAGACATGTGCTTCTCGTAATACCAAAAAAAGATTCGAGCAAGGAACCTCCTGATTTAATCTCATGAAATATGTCATCTTCTTCACGATCACGAAGCACTGAAGGAAATGGAGTTCCTCAAACAATTGGTTCGACAGCACGACGGCAACGTGGCGATAATTGCAGTCTCCACAACTCAGACAAGAGATGGCCAAAGGTTTAAGATAATGGTGTAGATGTGTGGTGTAGAGAATGAGAGGGAGAGAGATATATATTAATTACGTGACAATTGCATTCCATTAAAGAGGGCTAAGGTTAGCCTTTCTTTTATTAAAAAAATTGGATGGACATGGATCCCAATCCATCTACACATATAATCAATGGTGTAGATTACTTTATGCTTTCTCAATCAATGGCTTACATTTTGTTGCAATAATTTGGAACAGAAAATAATTAATCCTAAATAAATAAATAAGTTGAAGACATTCTTCAATAAATTAGTTTCAATTAAAATAAATTTAATTCATTAATAAAGAAGAGAGAGCCTCTTTCCATGAAAGGGGAAAGGGGATAGCGTCCTTCCCCTTTTTTCATGGGTGGGATCACATGTGGTATTTGGAGAGAAATTTTCTCTTGACAATCCCCACAAATGTAATCCCATTACATTATCTCCTTATTCAAGAATTATTGTCAACAATATGTCACCAAATAATTTCCAAATTATTTGTGACAATTATAAATGAGCCATTGATTAATTATGAATCATGTTCATCCATCCAATATTAAGTGTAAATCATGTTTACATTAAATTTTGTAAGTTGAATCCAATTCACATTAACATATCAAATATAAATCTCATTCACAATTAAATCTCTCTATAATTGTGGATCATATTCACTTTATCCATGATTATTGTGAATAGTGTAATCCACATTAATCTTGTCCATGATAATAATCCAATTTAATTATCCAAGATGTTTCTGTACACGTGTCTAAATAATGTAAATCGTATCCACATTATTTGTGAAAATTAAATCCTTTTTAGTTATCCAATTTTCCAATGCTCAGATAATATTGCTTATGAAATAATTCTCTAACTCTTTCAAGAATTGTGTGCCTTCTCCCCAGATACTTGGAGATAAGGTCATGATGATTTATATTCCATGTATAGTGACTTGGATGGTGAGATCTAATCTCACATCCCGATCGAGAAGATCGCTCAGAGGTGTCTGATCATGTCAGATAAAATATCCAATCTTCTCAAGCATATGAATCATATTTAGAACAATGTCCAATATTTGGACTAAGATTGGATAACTAGTCTACTAAGTGGAGTCACTATAATCCAAAATTATTTCGTCATTCCCTCAAAATGGAAGTGTCATGATATACAACCATTTAATATCAAACCACCCTCGAGTATTCCTAATACCCATACATCATGAATACTGGAAGACCTAGAATAAACCCAAAGTTCTGATCTTATTTAAACTACCAACTTCAGAAATTTATCATTAAGTTTCTCATTCGATCATTGGGAATGGGTATTGATCATATGCTTTCTAAAAGCAAATATCATACCTACAAATCCTATCTTGTTTGTAAAACAAGATGACCAACATTGGAATTTGATTTATCTCAATATCTCATGAGTGTCTCTTCCGGTTCAGTAGTGAACATGTATGAGCCCTTTGAGAGATTGTATTACTCATATGCCCTCCTATGCACACCGACTCATGGATGTATAGACCTTGATTAGGTCATCAACCCAATGGTCTATGTAATGTATATACTTAGACATATAATAATACATCTATCTCAAGTAAGAGGATACGTGACAACATACGATATAAGTCTTAGTTATCTCGATCTCGTTTAGTCAACTTTTGACCTAACTCATCCAATACCTCTAAATCTCTATTCCTATGCAGAGGACCAACATCAAGAGGTTGGTCAGCTGTCAGCTTTTAGAGTAAGGATTGTGAAACGGCTCCCACTGCCCTTATTAATTCGATCAAATTAATGGTCAAATTAATAAATAGCGTTCGTTGCAGTCGGATAATGAGAGCAGATCAAAAACCACTTTTAATTAAAGCAAGTTAATCTCAAGCGGTATTTTTTTTACTTGGGTAAGCCCAAGGTCGAACTCAGGGAGGCAGCGGTCTCCTTAGGTAGATTTTTAGCAAAGTCCAAGGTTTTATTTTCAGGGAATAGTTTTTTTGGTCTTTTTTGGTTTTTTATGCAAGACACATACGCAATCAGGCCAGTTTAAAAGTTAATTCAGATAAGTGATCAAATCAAGTCCAAAAATTACGAAACTTGGCTAGATGATGAAATCAATGAAATTAAGGTCCTCTAATTTTTTTGGAATTTTCTGACACTAAATTAATTTACTGTGAATTAAAAATGAATGCAAGGTGATTTTGGGTAAATTAATTTTAATAAATATCAAATCACAATATTTTTAGAAATAAAAATTATCCTAGATAGATCTCAAGGTGAGGAATCCAGGAAAATTATTGAACTTAAATTTCTATGTGAAATGGTCTTATTAAAAATTAATTAAGGAAATCACTAAATGAATTATTTAGGCCTCGGAATGCATGAAATTGAGATGAAATTTTTATGCAATGTAAATCTCATTATCCTAGATCTAATGTGATTTTTTGGGGATTTTTGGATTCACAGAGAAATTACTATCAATTAAGAGGCATAAATGGGCAAAATATAGCAAAATTCAACCAATCAATTAATAGAAAAATCCTTGATATTATAAAAATATGCCAAGTGTCACATATGGAAGAGGACAATGTAAGCTACACAATGCAATTTTCCAAATTGAAAAATGAATTAAAATGAATGCCTAAATATGCGTGCAAAGACATGGGTATAAATGCAATTACAGGAATTAAACATGCTGAAAATAAAATGTGCTGGCATGGACCAATATGCTATTACCTATAAGGCTGAGGAGGTGGATGCAAATTTTCAACAGAACCGTGCTCCTCACGTGGGGTCTCCTGGCAGGGACTGCAATGCAAATTTGGAAACTTCTGGGGGCCTCGATGCAATTTACCCAGGGTGCCTGAGCAGATCACATGGGGGTCCCGAGCTCGGTGGTCTTCGAAGGCTTGGAGCGAGGCTCGGATGGCTCTGGAGGTTCGGATCTGGCTCGGAGTAGCTTCGGAGATCCGAGCCTAGTGGTCGGGAAAGAGGCTCGGATCGGGCGATGTGTCCTGATCTGGACCGTGGATCAAATGATGATCCAACGGTGAGGAACTGCTGGCGCGTGGCGTGTTCGGGTCCGTTAGATCAGGATCGACCCAACAGTGATGGGTTGCTCCTGAGACGAGGACGTGGTCGATCAGTGACTGTTGGATCTAGATTGATCCAACGACACCTGGAGCGTAGAGAGGAGATGATGTGGCGCAATCTGGACGTGTAGGATCTGCCTGATCCTACGGCTATGGGGTGTGCATGAAGTGGATGGCTCCTGACCATTCGATCAAGAGGATCGAACGGCTGCTGGCTGTCGTCCCCAACGGTCCTCCACCTCCTGCGGCGGAGAGGACTGGTCTCCGGCGAAGCTGACCTAGCTCCGTCGCGTAATCCTATCGTCAGTGAAGGGAGATGGAGGATCTGGCGTATCTCAGAAGATTTGTGGATGGCCGACAGAGCGTCCGCTGATGTTGACTGAGGCTGGGGTGGCTTAGAGGCCACTGGCGATGAAGCTCGAAGATGCGCCGGTGAAGCTTCCGGCCAATCAAGGAGATAGTACCTGCAGGGGGTTAGAAGATAGCCGAAGCATGCGAAATGTTCGTGGATTGGTCGGGAATGAAACACGAGGCCCCGTAATGCAGTAAGGGTGTCCGGTGATCGAGCTCCGCCAAGATAGTGGAGCTGGCATCGGTGAGGGGTGAAGTACGTTGTCGGAGGGAACGAAGGGTAGCGTGAAGATCAGAGCTCCCTTGCGGAGCTTGTAGGATGATTGGCGGAGCGGGATGATGCTCGTGGACAGCGAATAAAATGGAAGAAAATGAAGAAAAATCAAGAAGAAGATCGGGGAAGAGATGGAGGGATCTACCTGGGATCAGAAGCTCGGAGGGAGCTTCCAGGTCGTCGCTCGAAGGCCGGTAGGGGACCTGAGCTCTTGCAGCACCTTAGAGGAGCTGCGACACGGCGGAGTTGGGCCGTGGATCTCGCCGGAGGTAGTTCTCGGTCTTCGCTCAACTTCGGGTCAAATTGTTGTCACCAATCTGAAGATGGGAACTCGGAGACATTCTCCGTGGTGGCGGATAGGGGTGAAAGTGGCCGGAGGTGACTTATTTATAGGATGAAGGTGACGGCATGGATGGCTATGAGGTGGAGTTGGTGGACGTCATGGAGCGAGGTGGAGGGTCGTCATGGAGATTGAGGGGGTTGGTGAGGATGAGGGACGAGTGGGCTATGTCGTGGTGGTGCTAGGGATCGGAGATGATGATCGGAGTGGAGCCCAAAATAGAAAGGGGGAGGCCCCCTTCCGCACGGTAGAGGACGTGGGTGCGGGGTGTGCGGAGGTAGATGATGATCCCTTGGCCGTTGGATCAGGCGATCCAATGATCCAGATGAAGGCACGGATCGACGCTTGGGATTTGATCTAGGGCGCGACATCGGAGGGCACAGGACGTGCCACATGGAGGACGCAAGGTGAGGCACTAACGGGCGATCTTGATGAGGTATGGGGTCTGATCTAGCAGCTGGAAATAATTGCGATGATGAACGGTGAAGATCAAGGCTTCCAGAGTGAGATCGGATGGCACACAGAGTGCCACATGGAGGATTGTAGGTGAGGTGCTAGCGGACGGTGTGGATGGGAGCTTATGATGATCAAACGATGGAAAACCAAGGGTGTGCGTGGAATTCACTGGGCCGTTGGATCTAGATTGAGATCCAACGATCAGGGCTGCGGGCGGACCGGTCAAAGGGAGCAGGCCGCGTGGTGCAATCAGAGGGCGCCACGTGGCCAGCTCTGAGTGGCTGAAAAGAAAAATAACATTAGAGGGAGAAGGAGGAGGAATTTGGAAAAAACTCAAAACATGAAAGTTGCAGATCTCGATGAGATCTACAAGTTTCATGTTGACCAAAAATGGAGATGAGGTCAAATGTGATACAAAAATACAAGAATACAAATATACATATGTGTAGTATACAAGGAGGCCCAAAAACCCAAGTTTTGCCTACGAGCTTCGAATTGAATGAAATTAGTCTCATTTTAAAGGTCTCTGGATGTATATTCATCTTGAGGTGAGTAGACATAATTCAGAATTTGTAAGAGAGAGATATTGGCATTCTAAGGTCCAGGGGGTTTGGGGCTTTATTCGGTATTTTACAAGATAGGAACTCTGGCCTTCTTCCCTATATTATTAATTAATGGTGTACACATTATAAGGAAGGTGTTATTTCATTTTGGAAGGAGTATACAAATTAATAGGTGGATATTTTACAAGTGGGTTTTACACAAGAAATGGCTTCTTATTTAAGTGCAAATGTTGAAATGCATATCTTGTGGATTGTCATGAATGCTACTTATGCAAGATAAAGGGAAATATGATGCTAAATACCCGGGGACAAAGCTCTATTTTCAACTTTAAGAGTGATGAATCACATATCATCAACCCCCTATACTTAAACCTTGCTCCTCCCTGAGCAACTAAAATGAAATGCAAAAGTGAAATGATTTTGGGTTCCATACCAAGGTCATGAACAAAAGTTGGAAATGGAGCTTGACTCAACCTTTGTATTAATTGTGTGGCGGAACCTCATTGGGATCTGAACTTAAGACCTAACAGACTTCAAGTTCCACAAATCTTCTATTCAAGACTCCTCAATAGTCATGTCCGAACAAATCCTCAAATGCGAATTTCTGATGACTATGATTCTTACTTGTACTGTGTAAGTGTGAAATAGCTCTCCACATCAGAAATGGCTCAGAACCAGCCTCCTCTAACAAGGTAACTCAAATAACCTGGTCCAGTAACTCTTTCCTCGAGGAGCGGGGTATTCCCTTCTAAGTTCAAGTGCGACCAACTCAAGAGGAGGGGTAGAGAAAAGAATGGACAGTAGCCAATGTAGCTACCTATCCCGGGATGCCTGACCAGTGTAGCCAAGTCATCCAACTCCATTTCTTTGCTAATATACATACTCCGACAGGTATTTTATTTTCACTTGGACCTGTCTGATTTTTTGGAGTTTTTGCATTTTTTTTCGAACTATATACAGGGTGTAGCATGTACATCAGGAGTTTTCCCTCTTGAGTCGGTAGACTATCCCTCTTTTGAAGCATTATTGCAACCCACAGCATCCCATCCTTAGATGTCAACACCACTAGACTAGGTTGAGATGCACTACCCTCCCTAGAGGAGGATGGATGTTTCCACCCGTGTGCTACTCCAAGCTAAAGGATTCTACCTCCTCACAACCTCATCAATGAAGAGCTACGTGCATAGTTCTTGTCCAAGTTAGGTCATTATCTAAAAGAATCATGCGTGTGCACGAGATATTCTACTTAGACTAATCAAGATGACATGTGAACATAGACTTGCAGACTCACAGAATTAAGTCACTTGACCTGAGAAATCTTAACTCCAGTTCCTATAGGCCATGTTCGGTTGGGGGGTTACCCCCCACTTTGGGTGGGTAACCCCCCAAAACCCCCCTTTTAACCCACTAATGGGGCCCATCCCCTTCCCATCAAAAAATTATATATTATACCATCATATCATCTAAAAATCGTAAAATACTCAACTTCTACTCACTATTCCAAACTTCAATACAATCACATCACAACAACCACCCACATTTTCAAATTTCAATACAATCATACCATAATAACTACCAACTTTTTCAAATTCCAATACAATCACATCACACAAACCCTCCCAACCCTTAACCCACCAACCAAACACACAACTACAAAACCGGGTTATCCACCCCTGGATAACCCACCAATCAAACACCGCCATAAGGTTCCTCTGAAATTAGGTGGATTAAGGTCAAATCAAGTCCATCCTCAATATCTACTCATAACTTGGTTCAGAACCCACTGGCTTTTCACCTTGCATATGCAAGATATGCGGATGAGATGTAGATGACATGCTATGAATGAAATGCAAGACTCTTTTTCTTTCTTTTCTGATGTAGAGATGATATGCAAGATTAAATAAGAAGCCTTTAAATTTTTCACATTTTTTTCTTTTTCAATTATTTGGTATCCCTCCTATGTTACAACAATTTACAAGAGTATTATACATATTATACAAGTGTATATTACAAAAAAATTTCTCCAAATTTTACCCAGCCCGTAATTACTGCGAAATATATACAAAGATATGTGAAAGTACAAGCTATGGGTAAAGTATATATATACACACGCCCCCCTATACTCAGCGTGTGCTATGTCCTCAAAGCACGAAAAGCGAGGAAAAAGACATAGCTCGTGCTAAGCATAAGAGAGCCAAAGAGAACGAAAAATGTATAGAAGTCGTCTTGCCCCCTAAGGCTCTGGTAGCCTAAGTGTAGAAGAAGAACAAGAATGGGGCGGACGAGGTCAAGAGGAGGAATGGATGAATATACAATGCGGGCATCGGTCCCCCCTATACTTAGGCTTAGGTCAGCCTAAGTATAGGATGGAAGTGAGTATGAGGACCAATGTGATCTGGAGGATGTACAGAGACTAGACTTAAGTAGTTCATCCCCCCTATACTTAGGATATGGTCATCCTAAGTATAGTCCAAGATTTTGATCAATGAAGCTAGGATGAGTTACTAGAGTCGTGGGGGAGAAAGGACAGAATGTACAGGAATGATGGTATATACAAGTGAGTTGGTCTGAATCTTTCAAGATGCTGTCGATGGCTAGAGCTCACTGCTACAAGGTCTCATGCGCGGCTCGAGGTGTATCTGATGAATCTGTCTCACGCATGAATACAATCTCCTCAACATGGACTAATTGCTCATTGGATTCGATGAAGTGCTTCAACAGTTGTCAATTCACTAGGAACGTCCGTGCGTCATCTACGAGATCTGAGATCTCGACACATCCACTATCATGCACCGTACGGACGACAAATGGGCATGTCCACTTGGACTTCAACTTGCCTTGGAAGATCTTCAGCCTAGCATTAAACAACCATACCTTCTGTCCAAGAACAAAGGTCATTCATCTGATATATCTATCGTGCCAACGCTTAACCTTGTCCTTGTACACCAAAATATTGTCATATACGCGGTTTCTGACTTCCACAAGCTCATTCAGATCAATTTCTCTCTGCTTCTACCCAAGGTGTGTGTTCCAATTGACCTTCTTGATTGCCCATTCTGATTTATGCACTAGTTTTGCGGGCAAATGGCACAGCTTTCCGAATACCATTCGGAATGGGGAGGTTCCTAACGGTGTTTTATAAACTGTCCTATAAGCCCATAGGACTAGATCCAGAATCTGAGACCAGTCCTTCCTGTCTGAACGGACAAGCTTTTGCAATATAGTCTTCACATCCCTATTCGACACCTCAACCATACCATTAGTCTGTGGGTGGTAAGGACTAGCGACACGATGTTCGATGTCATAGTCTTTCAAGAGTTTCTTCACCTCTCGGTTTACAAAGTGGCTACCCCCATCTGATATCATCATTTTGGGGATCCTGAACCTAGAGATGATATGCTCTCTGATGAATTTACAGACAGTCCTGCTGTCTGCGGCTTGAGTCGGGATAGCCTCCACCCACCTGGATAGGTAGTCTACCGCAAGAAGGATGTACTCGAACCCGTGGCTAACAGGGAATGGGCCCAAGAAATCGATGCCCCAGGCATCAAAGACATCACAAATGATGACAGGCTGTATTGGCATCTCATCCTTGGAACGAACGGTTCCTCCCATTCTCTGGCATACTGGGCACGACTTCGCAAAGGTGATGGCATCGCGAAACAGAGTCGACCAGTAAAAGCCACACTGAAGTACCTTCCATGCGATCCTCTTCTGGAGTGGTGTCCTCCTGCCTCCAAGCTGTGGCATAAAGAAAGGACACTCTGGTATTCCTCCTAAGGAATACACCATCTCCAGACACAATCCGGTCCATCAAAGAAAAGGATCGGATCCTCCCAATGGTAGGGTCTAGCATCCGACTTCAGTCGGTCGATGTGGCTCTTGGGACAACCTTCGGGAACCTTCTTGGAGACAAGATAGTTCACGATGTTGGCATACCATGGGAGTGAGTCAACAACAAAAATCGACTCGTCAGGGAAGGAGTCTCGAATTGGTGAATCCTCAGAAGTATTGATATCTTCGAGACGAGAGAGATGATCAGCCACTATGTTCTTCTTTCCAGGTTTATCACGAATGTCCAAATCGAACTCCTAGATAAGCAAAATCCACTGAAGAAGATGCGCCTTCACGTCCTTCTTTTCCATCAAGTATCGTAGTGTCGTGTGGTCAGTGAACACAATTACCTTGGATCCAATTAAGTGAGATCTGAACTTGTCCAAGGCAAACACTACCGCAAGCATCTCCTTTTCTGTAACGGTATAGTTACGCTGAGAGGTATCAAGTACTTTTCTTGCGTAGTGGATTGCAAACGGGACGCCATCCCTCCTATGTCCTAACACAGCCCCAACAGCAAAATCTGATGCATCCGACATGATCTCAAAAGGTAGAGACCAATCTGGGGCTTGTAGGATAGGTGCGTCCATGATCATTCCTTGCAATAGCTTAAAGGCCTCAATACATTTGTGATCAATAATAAACTCCATGTCTTTGCCTAAAAGCTCAGTTAGCGGTCGGGCAATCTTAGAAAAATCCTTGATGAATCTCCTATAGAATCCGACATGCCCGAGGAACGACCGCAACTGCTTAACGTTGGTTGGTGGCTGGAGTCGTCTGATCACATCCACCTTGGCAGGGTCAACCTCCATTCCTGTCTTGGAGATGACGTGCCCCAACACAATGCCCTCCGTCACCATGAAGTGACTATTCTCCCAGGAGAGCACCAAATTAACCTCACAACAGCGTTTGAGGACTCGGTCCAGATTCCTAAGACAGGAATAGAAGGAATCGCCGTGGACCGAGAAGTCGTCCATGAAGACTTCCAGGAATTCGCCGACCATTTTGGCGAATACAACAATCATGCACCTTTGAAAAGTACCTGGAGCATTGCATAACCCAAAGGGCATGCGCCTGAAAGCATAGGTACCAAAGGGGCATGTCAACGTGGTCTTTTCTTGGTCCTCCGGAGCTATGGCTACTTGATTGTAGCCCGAGAACCCATCCAAAAAACAGAAGAACTCTTTCCCCGCTAGTTGATACGGCTAAAAATCGAGTTTTGCGGCTTCTTCTTTTTATTGAATTTGTCGGTTGTTAAGAAGCCGCGAAACGAGGAAATTTCGATTTTTTAACCTATCAAACAAATACGGTTTTCTGTCGGAAAACCGTTCACTAATATTTTACCAAGCAAGTGTTCCTGGGTCGAACTCAAGGAGGCAGAATATATTCCCTAGATTTTCCTCTTCGTAATTTTATTTTGATTCTTCTCTAAGTCAGAATGCTTCTTTTTATTGATTTTTTATTTTTATTATTTTTATTTGATTTTATTGTTTTCAAATTTTTATTTAATTTTCAAAAAGGGATATTTTTTTTCAAAAAATTTATTTATTACATAGTAGGCGAGTAATATCTAGGTGATACTATATAATAGGATGAACGAGGTTCGAGTCGCATACGCGAACTACACAAGAAAACAAAGCAAAATGAAGCGGCTTTCGATAATATCAAAACACGTCAAAAACTCGTCAAAAAGCCGCGAAAATGTGATACTAAGTAGCTGGGGTAGTTGTGTAACTACCCTCAAGAAAGCGTCGAAATCTGAGGTCACAAGAGCAAGAAAGAGCCCCTACAGCCCAGGGGCATAAGCGCAAGAAAACTAATTAAAAATACCTGTAAAAAGGTCCAGGAGGACTGTTCTGAAAAGAAAAATACAAGAACTTTTACACTTAGGTCCCTGCGGAGGGACCTAAATGTAATTATTTAAAAGTCTGGAGGCGGGTTGCAATTTCTAGAAGTTGGCTGGACTTATGATGATATTTTTCCACCGTTTCGGATTGGATGGCGGAGATTAGAAGTTGCACGTGTGATCGGACGCCCACGCTTCTGCCACGTGGCGCACACCTGTAGCTCGGGTGTTCTTGAGTCTGTTGAGCAGCTGACAGACGAGCGTTCTTCTCCGATTTATTCCGGCCGGCCTTCAACGACTTTGGCGCTCTGACGGGGCCAGAGGGGTGGCTCCTCCACCCCTCGAGCTCGCCCGCAGTGGAGTGAAGGCTGAGGGTGCTCCGGTCGGCGGTGGCGTCTCGATGAAGATGGAGGCTCAGTCCTCCTGATGCTTTAGCTGTGCTGAGGAAGCTTCTTTGGAGGTGCTTCTAATGAAGATCGAAGGCTTCTAGAGGCGAAGAAAGGCCTCGCGACGAAGGCTGACCTGCAAGGAATACACGACTATGCTCGATTCATATAGAATCGGCCAACAAATGTAAGATTTCAAGTCCCAAAGTTTGAAGAAACACATAAAATTCCAGCCAAATACCCAGAAGTGCAAAGAAGACGATGATTTGAACTTGATTTGAAACGAGATGGAAGGGCTATTCGAAAGGGCTTTTGACTATGCGTTTTAGCCTAATGATTAAGTGATCTAAATCGGTGATTAGCGTTGCTAATCAACGCACGAAAATCGAGAATAAAATCGAAATGAAATGGAGGAAAAAGGTCTGGGATTTCTAGGTGTATTACCTGGAATTATTGCTCGACGGTCGACCTTCGAGCCGGAGCTAGACGCACGATGGAGGCGATGCAAGGCGGTGGTGCACCTTGGAACGATCCTCCGACTTCCCTTCTTCCTCGCGGACTCCTCCTTGGCGTTGTCACCGCCGTCGATTGGCCGGAATGAGGCTTGGAAGTAGGGGGTTCGGAACAAGCTGGAGCTGAAGCTTGGGAGGTTGGAAAGTTAGTTGTGAATGACGACCTTGGAGCCTTTTTATAGGGCGATTGGCTTGGGCTCCAAGGTTAATCTAAGGGTGGCGGTGAAGAGGGTGGTTAGGAGAAGAAGATGGACAGGTTAGATAGGTCGGAAGGGTTGAGGTGAGCGCGGGGAAATTGGGTGAAGTCGGTCGTCTGAACAACCTCTGGTGCAACCTCTTCTTGAGGAAGATGAACCAGGTGCTGACACGTGTCAGCACCTGGTTGGCCCAGAAGCAAAAATAGCTTATAAATTAAGTATAAAATAGTAAATTAAGTTATTTTAAATAGGTATAAATACAAGAAAGTTAAATAAATTAATTTTCTAAATTATGGTATAATTACTTTTAGAAAATAATAAATATTATTTAAAATATAAATATTATATTAATAAATATGTATTTATAAATAGGTTTTAGATTTTTAATTTAATAAAAAATTAAGTAAAATTAATTTTATATTTTCTTAATTATTAGGGTATTAAATAAGACTTGTACGAATTTTTAGAGATTTTTATGAATTAATTTACATATTTTAATAAATATAGTAAGCATCCACTTAGGTCAATTATACCTATATTTTGAGGTGTTTGATTTTATAAAAATAATAAATAATCTCCAAAAATTATGAAATAATTTATGGTGAAAGTACAAGATCATGAAATAATTTAAAAATTATAAAATTAAGAAAATGATAAATAATGTGTGTTACATAAAATAAATAGCCCAAAAACCCCTTTGTCTTTTGGTCCCAAAACCGACTTTTTGCAAACGGACTCCGAATTCAATGAAACCACCTTTATTAATTAGATAATATTATTTTATGAACTTTAAAGGTGAGTAGAGTGAAATTGGAGTTCGTATGAGGAAGTTATGATGTTCGGAAGTTGAGATTTTGATAATTTGTATGCTGGGTTTCTTGGCATATATACATGGTAATATTTTTAACTTATTTTTATATTTTTATTTACACTTTTATGAATAATTAAGAGAAGAGTTTGGTGAAAAATATGTTAATATGAAATAATTAAAATTCTTTGAAGTTTTGTATTTATTTGATAAATAGTGAAAGGTGTAAATACATGTGTTAGGTTATTTTTATTTGGTTTTCTTTCCTTATCTCCCCCTACTTATTGGTTTGTCGACCAATCCATGCTGACTTGGTCTCGGGGGTTGGGCTATAAATATATCTTACAGCTATATTTATACTTTAAGTCATATTGCATATATTTACATATATTCCATATGCCTTTGTCTTTCTTTTCTGGTTCTTTATTTATTTACATGAGTTTAGTGGTTAAAAGTGAATATTTATACATGAATGGTATTTTGTTAAAGTATGAGAATTAGTGGATATTTACATGTATTTGTTAAGGGTTTTAAGACAAAATGCGACAGAAAAGTTAATGAATCATGGATTCATCAACCCCCTATACTTAAACTTTGCTAGTCCCTTAGCAAACACTTATTTTGAAAAAGTAAGTGAAAAAGAAAGAAAGTTAGAATGAATTTGTTTTCCTAAACCAATTCATGAGAACATACAAAGGACAGAACTCGATCGGGCCTGAAACAAGCATTTTGTCGGAACCTTTACTAGGATTAGGATTTTATCCTCAACAGTCTTCAAGTTCCATAATCCTTACTCAAGATCAATTCATCGGCTAGTTCAGACTCACTTATTCATATCGCAAACTCTATCATCCTTGAAGTCAACTTGTACAGTGTGTGAATTGATTTAGCTCTTCCTGCTTAGAGAACCGAAGAAACCGTCAATCCCGGCTATACACTCCTATGACTTCCTTATCCTGCTACTCTTTCCTCGGGGAGGGAGGTATTCCCTTCTGAGTTCAGTTCTGCTATGTCCACAATCGAATATAGGGAGAAGTTAGAAGAATGAGAAAAGAAGTGGAGTGCGACCAGTATAGACGCATCTCCTTGTGAAGCCCAACCGGTGTAGCTGAGTCTCCACTAAGATGTGCAGGCATATTTGGTGGAAGCTTGGACCATTGTGGTCTTATTTGGTGGCTTCTGCTTTGCTTTGACTTTGTAATTTGCTTGCACTGCATTCATCTTTTTGTGCCTCGACGGATATAGCATCTTTTTAGTCCGTCCATTTTTTGAGGTCTTAGAAAAATTGTGTCAGCAGATCCTTCCCTCATCCGAAGCAACTATCGCAACCCCAATCTCTCCCGTCTTTAGACGTCAATGCCGCAAAGATAAGGATAGGAACGCACTACCAAGGTGTACTGTCCTTCGAAACTCTATGCGAGTTGAGCTAAGTGTAGAGTGCATGTGTTCAAGGTTGATTCACTGGTGAAGAGTTGTACGGATGACTCCAAATGGTCTACTTAAGCTTAGATGACTTGATTTCCCGGATATGGTTTTACGGAACCCAAAGATTTTAAGTCACCAGACCTGAAGAGTCTAAATTCCAGTTCCTAATCAGGCTCCTTACAACGAGAGTTAAAGGCCGTAATCAAGCTCCATCCTTCAGACTAGACTCAGTCCTTAGTTCTGGAAATCAAATTTATTCTGAAAAATGCGAATGCAAATACAACCATGTTTTTGTGAAATATATTTTCTGAATTTTACTCATTTTTATGGATTTTAAGGATTTTGTAATTTTTACGAATTTTAGGACTTTGTATTTTTTATGGATTTTTTTATGATTTTTATAAACAAGGTTTTATTAACAACTTTTACAAGATAGATTTTATTTAAGTTAAATGTCTAATGTATTTTACAAATTTTATCTACAAAGTATTTTACAAGGGTTGAATGGCTTTTATACAAGTTTTAATAAATAGGATTTTAAATAAGTATTATACAGATTTTAAGTACAAATTTTAATTACAAATTTTAATTACAAGTTTTAAGCATGTTTCACTTATTTACCAGGATTTTATAAATAAGAGAGTGCATTTTAAAATTAACCCGTACCCACTTTTTATGGATTTTATAGATATAGAAAATACATAAAAGTACGAGTTATGGCCAAAAGTATATATACAATATATACGCACCCCCTATACTTAGCTTGAGCTATGTCCTCATAGCGTCAAAAGAGAAAAAGGAGGACATAACTCGTGCTAAGTAAAAGTGGGTGAAAAAGGGATATCGATGACAAGTCAGTCAACCCCCCCTATACTTACGATCAGGTCATCGTAAGTATTACGGGAGAGCAAAAACGGGATGACTGAATGAAAAGGATAAATAACGGAAGTTCAAAAGAAAAAGAATACGAAATCATCGAAATCACTCGGTCCCCCCTATACTTAGGATAAGGCATCCTAAGTATAGAAAAGAGTGTAGCCAAAAATTGGGGATCAGTGATTCGTGAAAAAGAATGGTTATACAAAAGAATTAGTACAAAAATAAAACGTAAATCAGCGGACAATCGGTCCCCCCTATACTTAGGATCTGGTATCCTAAGCATAGAAGACGAGCAAAAACGAGGACGATTGTGGTCTATGAAGAATATACAAGTGTTGTGAATCTCCAGAATGGCTCAAAAGAATTTGTACAGGAAGAGGTGAAGGAATGATCATGATTCCTGTACAAAGTAGATCACTTCAGTACGGGCCAGATGATCAGTAGTTTCTACGAAGTGCTTCAGCATCTACCCGTTAACCACGAACGGTTCTGCACCAGGTGACACATCTGATATCGCAATACTGCCATTGTCGTGCACCGTTCTGACTATGTACGGTCCTTCCCACTTGCTTTTCAATTTGCCGGGAAAAATTCTCAACCTTGCATTGAACAACCAGACTTTCTACCCAGGGACAAAGCTCTTGTGCCGAATATGTCTGACATGCCATTTCTTCACTTTGTCCTTATAGATAAGTGTGTTCTCGTATGCTTGATTGCGAATTTCTACCAGCTCATTCAGATATATCTTTCTCTTGGCTCCTGCTTTCTACATATCCATCATTATTTCTCAGATTGCCCACTCAGATTTGTGCATGATCTCTACGGGCAAGTGGCACGGCTTTCCATAAACTAGCCTGAATGGTGAAGTACCTAAGGGAGTTTTATATGCAGTACGATATGCCCAAAGAACTTGGTCTAGAAGAAGTGACCAGTTCTTCCTATCCGGTCGTACTAACTTTTGGAGAATTGATTTTACCTCCCTATTCGAGACTTCGGCCATGCCATTCGTCTGTGGGTGGTAAGGAGAAGCTACTCTGTGATCGATGTTGTACTGTTTCACTAGCTTCTTCACCTCCTTATTAATAAAATGGCTACCCCCATCAGAGATAAGAATACGAGGGATTACGAACCGCGAAATGATGTGTTCCCTTAGGAACTTGCAAACGGTCTTACTGTCTGCGGTTCGTGCGGGTATAGCCTCCACCCATCTGCTAACATAATCTACAGCGAGAAGGATGTACTCAAAGCTATTGCTAGAAGGGAACGGTCCCATAAAATCTATGCCCCATGCGTCAAAGATCTCGCAGATAATGACAGGTCGCATCGGCATTGCATCTCTGGCACTGACTGTCCCTACAGCTCTCTGACAATCTGGACAACTCTTCACGAATGTGCAAGCATCTCTGGTAAGAGTCGGCCACCATAATCCGCTCTGTAGTACCTTCTGCGTTGTCCTCTTCCCTGAATGATGTCCTCCTGATTCTAGAGAATGACATAAAGTGAGGACACTATTATATTCCTCCTGAGGAATACATCGCCTGTAAACGCAATCTGGTCCTTCACAAAAAAGAATCGGATCCTCCCAATGGTAGTATCGTGACTCAGAGACGAGTTCCTCAACTCTGTTCTTTGGCCAACCCTGAGGACTTTTCTATGTGACCAGAAAGTTCACTATATCTGCATACCACAGAAGTTCTGTAACCGCAAAGATGCTCTCGTCTGGAAATCTCTCTGCGATCTCTGGTGTGTACTCATCTGAAGGCTGATCTGTCTGCAATCGGGAGAGGTGATCAGCTACCACGTTCTTTACTCCAGGTTTATCTTTGATATCCAAATCGAATTCCTGAATTAAAAGAATCTATCTAAGAAGGCGTGCCTTAGCATCCTTCTTTTCCATCAAAAATCTGATAGCTGAGTGATCGGTGTAAACTGTGATCTTGGAGCCAAGTAGATACGATCGAAAATTGTCTAATGCAAACACTACTGCCAACATCTCCTTTTCGGTCACTGTGTAATTTCTCTGAGCATCATCTAAGGTCTTGCTGGCATAGTGAATAGCTATGGGAAGTCCATTCCTCCTCTGCCCTAATACAGCCCCGACCGCAAAATCTGATGCGTCCGTCATGATCTCGAAGGGTAGAGACCAATCAGGAGGCTGTAGGACAGGAGCACTGATTATCTTTTCCTTTAATGTGAGGAAGGCATGAAGACATTTGTCATTTAAAACGAACTCGATGTCTTTGCCTAATAATTCAGTTAACGGTCGGGCAATCTTGGAGAAGTCTTGAATAAACCGTCGATAAAAGCCGACGTGCCCCAGAAATGACCGTAACTGTTTGATGTTGGATGATGGCTCGAGTTTCTTGATGACGTCCACCTTGGCAGGGTCAACCTCCATGCCTCGCTGGGAGATGACGTGCCCCAACACGATCCCGTGAGTAACCATAAAATGGCTCTTTTCCCAGGACAGAACGAGATCTACCTCACAACACTTCTTCAGAATCTGGTCTAGGTGCGCTAAACAATCGTCAAAGGACTCACCATAGAGCGAAAAATCATCCATAAAAACCTCTAGAAAATCACCGACCATATCTGCAAAAATAGCAAGCATGCACCTCTGGAAGGTCGCGGGAGCGTTACACAATCCAAAGGGCATCCGTCTAAAGGCATACGTGCCAAACGGACAAGTGAAAGTGGTTTTCTCCTGGTCTTCAGGGGCAATCGATACCTGGTTGTATCCGGAGTAACCGTCAAGGAAACAGAAGTACCCCTTCCCTGCCAACCGTTCGATGACCTGGTCTATGAAAGGCAAAGGGAAGTGGTCCTTCTTCGTCGCGGTGTTAAGTTTTCTGTAATCAACACATACTCGCCATGACGTGGTTACTCTCTTTGGAATCTCCTCTCCACTCTCGTTTTTCACCATCTGAATTCCCGACTTCTTCGGGACAACATGTAATGGGCTAACCCATTCGGAGTTGGAGATGGGATAAATGAACCCTGCGTCACACCATTTCGTGATCTCTTTCTTGACAACTTCTCGTAAAACCGGATTCAGCCTACGCTGAAACTCTCTGGAGGGTTTGCTGTCATGATCAAGATAGATATGATGTGAACACAAAGCAGGATTAATCCCGCGGAGATCGGATACAGTCCACCCAATGGCCTTGCGATTTCTTTCTAGAATATCCATCAGACGAGATTCTTGATCATCGGTCAAAGTTGAGCTGATAATGACCGGAAACTGTTGATGTGGACCCGCAAGGAAAGCATATTTCATGTTTGGTGGCAAAGTTTTCAGTTCTGGCAAGGTAATATCTGTGTCTGCCGAAAAATCATCTGTAACTGTATGGGAATCGGTGTCGGTAGGTGATATGTCTGCATTCTGCTTATCCACCATCTCTATGTGCTCTAGAGTCGGACTACAGAAGATGTTCAAGACATCATCCGACTCCTCAGAATGATCAGAAGAAAATAAGTCAGTAAGATAAAATTCTGATTCATCTGAGATGGAGGAATTATGTAGAGTTTCTGAATCCGAAAGATCTGCATTAACTTCATCAAAAGTCTGATCCCTTTGCTCATCATCATCCAAACTGAAATATAAAGTCCCATCGGAAGAATTACCCCCTGAGGTCTCGGACCTGTCCTCTGTCAAACATTCTTGGGTCTCTATCTGGTATCTTTCGAGGTCGTCAAGGCAAACCTCATCCATGTAATCGTAGGAGGCTAAAGAACTCAAAAAATCTGAAGATGCATCACTGGAAGTGTTTGATTCTCTCGCCATCTCTATATGTACCTTTTCGCCCTCGGCGCGAAAAGATACCTTCCCTGTATCATAATCGAAGAGAGCCTTTGCGGTCTCTAGAAAAGACCTCTCGAGAATGATCGGGTTAAGGTGTAACTGTGCAGGGCAATTCATATCTAAGACCGTAAAGTCTACTGGAAATTGCAGACCCTACACGGTTACGATAACGTTCCTAAGTATACCCTTAGGTCTCTTTACAGATCTATCAGCAAATTGAAGGATCGCGCGGGATTTGTAAAGAGGACCTAACTCGAGCTTCTCGAGCAAGGAAGCGGGTATCAGATTGATCGAGGAACCGTTATCCAATAGAGTGCGATCGAATTCGGCTTTTGCGATCTCGCATCTGACATAATGTGCACCTGAGTCTTTCTTCTTCTTTGGAAGCTTATTCTGTATCGCACAAGATGTTGCCTTAGTCAATACATGTTTTTCTGTTCGGGATCTCTTTTTCCTACGCGTGGTGCATCTGTTTTTCAATTGATTCTTAAGCGTAGGAAAATGATCTAAGGCATCATGGAGAGGGATCTTCTGAAAGATGTGATCTTTGAATAACTTTTCGATCTGTGGAGATTCGGGATTATTTTTGGTCTTTTTCTTTCCTTTTCCAAACAAAGCAACGGGAAAAGGAATAAAATCAGGAGTCAGAAAATCAGAAGTTTTATTCAACTCAGTGGAATCAGCTTGTACATCGAGAGTCTCAGAATTATTTACAAAACTCTCTGAAACAGGGGAAGAAATGTTTTTGTCTGGGGTCTCTGCCTGATCTGGCATGATATCATCGTCTGAGTCGCCAGTATCCATATCTGAACTATTGGCATTGCTCCCGTCTCTTGATTCTGCGTCCTCATCCTCTTGCGGATTCTCCTCCTCAGCATTAGGATCCTGCTCGTGCTCCTCTGGTGCTCTCTCCTTTTCTCCAGCAGGTGTTTGCGGTGATCTACCGCTCCTGAGACGAATGAAGTTAGACAAAAATTCAGGAAACGAGATCTTACATGTAGTATCTATCTTATCTGGATGCCTCCTCTTATTGTTCGGGTTCATCTGAGGCTGGGCTGGGAGAGTGGTCTTCGGCACGGTTAACTTGTCCAGACGACGGTTAACCTGCTCCATTTCTGTCTTTTGCGCAATCTGGAGCGTACTGAGCATATCCATGATCTGGTTGAGCGCATGGGCCTGTGAAGACATCTCTGGTTCGGTGTGGTGGCCCTGGCTTGCTCCTCTCTCCTGCCTTGGCGTGAAGTGCTGAGAGGTGGAAGGCTGGGAGTAACGCTGAGGTGTAGAAGAAGACTGTTGCGGCTGCTAAAAAGGATAATTCGATGAGAATTGGGCAGGGTGCTGATAAGAAGGCTGCGGTCTCTAATGGTAGACGTTCGGATGAGACTGTTGCAGCGTGAAGTTCTGGCGGTGCTGGAATTGCGGACGTCCATGCTGCAGATGACCGTACGGCTGCTGCTGCTGATGATTCGGTATACTCGGCTGTTGCAACAGAGTATACCAAATCCCGTTGATCTCGAAAGTGGCTTGCGGCTCCACCTCCATCTCTGTAGTGTTGATGATCTGGCCGGAATTGGCATGAGACTGATCTTCATGCCAATCAATCTGCGGAATCTCGGGCTCGCTCTGGACATAGTGTATCTGATGGGTGGGTGGAGTGGGTGCGATCCTCCATGCTGGCTGTGTGTTCGAAGAAGTCCGGTTCTGCTGGTACTGGCTCTGAAGATCAGCGACTTTCTTCGAAAGATCACTCAGCTGCTGAGGTAGAGATGAGAGTTTCTCCAACTCTCGCAGCGGATGTAGGTCTTGGACTTGCTTGTGAATCACATCCACCAACGTCAACTTCTCGCTAATAAAGCCCATGTTGGTGTTGGATTCAGAATCTGATATATTTGCCATCTTGTGATGCTCTCGGTGATGTGGTGGCTGCGGGGCTTTCTGAAATGCCCGAGTAGAGTCTACAACTCCCGAGTTCTCGGCCATCCCTTCGAAGATGGCCCAAACTGACTCAGCGTCCTTGTTCAAGTAACTGCCACCACATGCGGCACTCACGAGCCCCTGAACTTCCGGCTGGAGTCCTCCGAAGTAATTTTGCACTAGCACCTTCATTGGTATCTCATGATGCGGGCATCTCTCTGTCAGGTCCTTGAATCGATCCCATGCCTCATGGAATGATTCGTTCGGCAATTGCGTAAAGTTGGAGATCTGACTCCTCATCATGTTTGTCCTTCCTAGAGGAAAATATTTGTGCAGGAAGGTGGACTTCAGGTCGTCCCACGTGGAGATTTCTCTTCCCAGATGGCTCAGCCAATAAAGGGCCTTATCGGCTAAGGCAAAAGGAAAGGCTTTGAGGCGCACGGCTTCCTGCGTCACTCCTGGATAGCAAGCCGTTCCGCAGATCATCTCAAACTGCTGCAAAAATGTAAACGGCTCCTCTGCGGCATTCCCATAGTACTTGGGAAGCAATGAAATGAAGGACGGTCGGAGTTCGTATGGCCCTTGATTCGGCGGTAGCCGAATCCAGTGATGGAGTGTTCGAGCACCCGGGTCATACTCGTCCCGTAAAGTAGCGGGAACCGCAGGCGGTAAATGGTTCCCGGCCCCTACTCTTAGTGTGGCTAACTCAGCCTGCAGTTCGGTCTGAACTCTATACTGTTCTCGAATCTGTAGATTCATCTGTTGTAATGTATCGAGAATACCTGTCGTGACATCTCCATTCAGCTCTGCTCTTCCCTCCTGATGGTCCTCAGCTGGTGGCCTCTCGTCTGCTGTTGATGCTTTCCCACGAGCCATCTGATCGTCTGTAAAATAGAAACTCTCTTAAGAACTCAGCGAGAAATACTCAGGAGATCTAGATTCTATATTGAGGCGAAGGTCTGCCTCAATGATCTGGCCAGGAGGCGAGGGAGTCTGGGTCTGACTTGCCTCGAGATCGGATGGGACCAGCTCGGGAAGAGGGTCATCCCAAGCCTGTGAAGACATACGCTCGACGGTGGACGGTCGAAAGCTCACAGAGTCTGAGCCGAAAAGCCGTCGAGACGTCATCTTCGATGTCAAGAGGAAATCAGGAGAGCACGTGTACGATTTAAATGAGGAAAAAATGCGAAAGCCGCGGAAACTCACGCCCCGCAAACAAACACAAAGCAAACCCCGTATTCACCAACTCAACCCTGATGAAGACCGTAAGAGTTCGGTCCTTTTTTTATCTTTTCTATTTTAGGGTTATGATTAGCAATCGTTGCGGTTACGCGGGTTGAGCAAGCCAATAGGTGCCCGATAGTTTCTCCAAGATACTGGCCCGAATCCTTACGCGAGACCACTCGTACTCAACCAGTATGGGAGTAAATACGGACCGTTTCCGGCTACCCGTGTTACTTGAGGACGGAGCCTTGCGCAGTGTCCTCTAAACCTCCCACTCTGCTAAGTAAACCCGGACCGTTTCCGGCTACCCGAGCTTACCCACTGAGGAACAGTGATCAGGTGTATGGACCTAGTAGTATCTTGCAAGAAATACGGGGTTTTGTCTCTATCCTTAAGTGTCGGCTCTCAAGCTCGCGCACTCTGAGAAATGTGCAGGGGTTACTCTCCCCAAATCACTTGAATTGAGTTACGGTTTTTGATCAGATATTTTTAACAGTCCCGATTTTAGTTTTGCGATTTTTACGGTGTTTTCAAACAACGTCTATTTTTTGTCTTTTTATTAAAAACCCTAGAGCAAGCACCTAGGTTGCAAGTCCTAAAACTAGCTACGCGGCACAAGCAGATAGAGCAAAAACCTAAACAATCATCTAGAAAACCGCGAAAAACCGATAAGCGATGAAAAAGCCGCGGTGGGTGCCCTAATCCTCGGATACACGGTATCCGGCGAATCAGGCCCCGAAGAAAAATGAGGATTTTATTACTAAGTACAACTCTCTCCCTTTCTCTCTCTTTTACAGATAAAAGGATACTAACGTCTTCGCTCCTCTGCAGTCAACTCGTAAAGAAGAAGCCGACCTCTGCTCTTTCAACTAGCTCGGCTTTCGAAGAAGCCGGTTGATCCTGCAGGCCCTGCAAAGAATGTTAGCAAAGAAAAATCGATCGAGAAAGCCGAGAAAGCCGTAAAGCAACCAAAAAGAAACTCAGAAAACAAGGCATGAAAAAGTCGTACGACAAACCGTACGAAAAATGAAACAAAGAGAAGAGAAAATAAAGTCACGAAAATTGAAAAATCAAAGGAATCTAACGCCTCTCCGGTAACGGCGCCATTTTGATACGGCTAAAAATCGAGTTTCGCGGCTTCTTCTTTTTATTGAATTTGTCGGTTGTAGCAGAAGCCGCGAAACAAGGAAATTTCGATTTTTATAACCTATCAAACAAATATGGTTTTCTGTCGGAAAACCGTTCACTAATATTTTACCAGGCAAGTGTTCCTGGGTCGAACTCAAGGAGGCAGAATATATTCCCTAGATTTTCCTCTTCGTAATTTTATTTTGATTCTTCTCTAAGTCAGAATGCTTCTTTTTATTGATTTTTTATTTTTATTATTTTTATTTGATTTTATTGTTTTCAAATTTTTATTTAATTTTCAAAAAGGGATATTTTTTTCAAAGGATTTATTTATTATATAGTAGGCGAGTAATATCAAGGTGATACTATATAATAGGATGAACGAGGTTCGAGCCATGTACTCGAACTACACAAGAAAACAAAGCAAAACGAAGCGGCTTTCGATAATATCAAAACACGTCAAAAACTCGTCAAAAAGCCGCGAAAATTTGATACTAAGTAGCTGGGGTAGTTGTGTAACTACCCTCAAGAAAGCGTCGAAATCTGAGGTCACAAGAGCAAGAAAGAGCCCCTACAGCCCAGGGGCATAAGCGCAAGAAAACTAATTAAAAATACTTGCAAAAAGGTCCAGGAGGACTGTTCTGAAAGAAAAATACAAGAACTTTTACACTTAGATCCCTGCGGAGGGACCTAAATGTAATTATTTAAAAGTCTGGAGGCGGGTTGCAATTTCTGGAAGTTGGTTGGACTTATGAAGATATTTTTCCACCGTTTCGGATTGGATGGCGGAGATTAGAAGTTGCACGCGCGATCGGACGCCCACGCTTCTGCCACGTGGTGCACACTTGTAGCTCGGGTGTTCTTGAGTCTGTTGAGCATCTGACAGACGAGCGTTCTTCTCCGATTTATTCCGGCCGGCCTTCAACGACTTTGGCGCTCCGGCGGGGCCAGAGGGGTGGCTCCTCCACCCCTCGAGCTCGCCCGAGGTGGAGTAAAGGCTGAGGGTGCTCCGGTCGGCGGTGGCGTCTCGATGAAGATGGAGGCTCAGTCCTCCTGATGCTTTAGCTGTGCTGAGGAAGCTTCTTTGGAGGTGCTTCTAATGAAGATCGAAGGCTTCTGGAGGCGAAGAAAGGCCTCGCGATGAAGGTTGACCTGCAAGGAATACACGACTATGCTCGATTCATATAGAATCGGCCAACAAATGTAAGATTTCAAGTCCCAAAGTTTGAAGAAACACATAAAATTCCAGCCAAATACCCAGAAGTGCAAAGAAGACGATGATTTGAACTTGATTTGAAACGAGATGGAAGGGCTATTCGAAAGGGCTTTTGACTATGCGTTTTAGCCTAATGATTAAGTGATCTAAATCGGTGATTAGCGTTGCTAATCAACGCACGAAAATCGAGAATAAAATCGAAATGAAATGGAGGAAAAAGGTCTGGGATTTCCAGGTGTATTACCTGGAATTATTGCTCGACGGTCGACCTTCGAGCCGGAGCTAGACGCACGATGGCGGCGATGCAAGGCGGTGGTGCACCTTGGAACGATCCTCCGACTTCCCTTCTTCCTCGCGGACTCCTCCTTGGCGTTGTCACCGCCGTCGATTGGCCGGAATGAGGCTTGGAAGTAGGGGGTTCGGAACAAGCTGGAGCTGAAGCTTGGGAGGTTGGAAAGTTAGTTGTGAATGACGACCTTGGAGCCTTTTTATAGGGCGATTGGCTTGGGCTCCAAGGTTAATCTAAGGGTGGCGGTGAAGAGGGTGGTTAGGAGAAGAAGATGGACGGGTTAGATAGGTCGGAAGGGTTGAGGTGAGCGCGGGGAAATTGGGTGAAGTCGGCCGTCTGAACAACCTCTGGTGCAACCTCTTCTTGAGGAAGATGAACCAGGTGCTGACACGTGTCAGCACCTGATTGGCCCAGAAGCAAAAATAGCTTATAAATTAAGTATAAAATAGTAAATTAAGTTATTTTAAATAGGTATAAATACAAGAAAGTTAAATAAATTAATTTTCTAAATTATGGTATAATTACTTTTAATAAATAATAAATATTATTTAAAATATAAATATTATATTAATAAATATGTATTTATAAATAGGTTTTAGATTTTTAATTTAATAAAAAATTAAGTAAAAATTAATTTTATATTTTCTTAATTATTAGCGTATTAAATAAGACTTGTACGAATTTTTAGAGATTTTTATGAATTAATTTACATATTTTAATAAATATAGTAAGTATCTACTTAGGTCAATTATACCTATATTTTGAGGTGTTTGATTTTATAAAAATAATAATTAATCTCCAAAAATTATGAAATAAATTATGGTGAAAGTACAACATCATGAAATAATTTAAAAATTATAAAATTAAGAAAATGATAAATAATGTGTGTTACATAAAATAAATAGCCCAGAAACCCCTTTGTCTATTGGTCCCAAAACCGACTTTTTGCAAACGGACTCCGAATTCAATGAAACCACCTTTATTAATTAGATAATATTATTTTATGAATTTTAAAGGTGAGTAGAGTGAAATTGGAGTTCGTATGAGGAAGTTATGATGTTCGGAAGTTGAGATTTTGACAATTTGTATGCTGGGTTTCTTGGCATATATACAGGGTAATATTTTTAACTTATTTTTATATTTTTATTTACATTTTTATGAATAATTAAGAGAAGAGTTTGGTGAAAAATATGTTAATATGAAATAATTAGAATTCTTTGAAGTTTTGTATTTATTTGATAAATAGTGAAAGGTGTAAATACATGTGTTAGGTTATTTTTCTTTGGTTTTCTTTCCTTATCTCCCCCTACTTATTGGTTTGTCGACGAATCCATGCTGACTTGGTCTCGGGGGTTGGGCTATAAATATATCTTACAGCTATATTTATACTTTAAGTCATATTGCATATATTTACATATATTCCATATGCCTTTGTCTTTCTTTTCTGGTTCTTTATTTATTTACATGAGTTTAGTGGTTAAAAGTGAATATTTATACATGAATGGTATTTTGTTAAAGTATGAGAATTAGTGGATATTTACATGTATTTGTTAAGGGTTTTAAGACAAAATGCGACAGAAAAGTTAATGAATCATGGATTCATCACTAGTCTCTCTAGGATCTGATCAATGAATGGTAGGGGGAAATGATCCTTCTTCGTCGCAGCATTCAGGCGTCTGTAATCCACACAGACGTGCTACGACGTGGGCACTCGCTTCACGATCTCCTCTCCATCCTCGTTAGTGGTCATCTGAATTCCCGACTTTTTCGGGACCACATGGATCGGGGCCACCCATTTAGAGTCGGAGATGGGATAAATGAAACTTGCGTTGCACCATTTCTCTATCTCCTTCTTCACTACCTCTCGTAAATTTGGATTCAAACGACGTTGGAATTCACGAGAGGGTTTGGCTTCATTCTCCAAGTAAATATGGTGCGAACACAGAGTGGGATTTATCCCGTGGAGATCAGAAATGCTCCAGCCTATTGCCTTGCAGTTTTTCTCCAGGATCTCTAGCAAGCGAGATTCATGCTCCTTGGTCAATCGCGAACTGATGATGACCGGATATTTCTTCTCTTGACCTGCAAGGAAGGCGTATTTTAATGTTGTGGGTAAAGGCTTGAGCTTAGGTAAGGTGTGATCATCTAGGAAATCTGGCTCAATTGAATCTGGTTCAGTGTTGGAAGTGGCTGGATCTTTCTCTGTAATTGCTGCCACCAAGTTATTTGGCTCCAGAGTCAGATCGTCAAAGGTCTCCATGCAATCGGCGAAAGCCACGTCCGACTCGTCATCCTCATCTTCCGATTGTCCTAAAGAGGGAAGGACTGACAGGCCCAGCTAGGCCTCTAAGTCATCGAAGATGTAGGGAGATGCAGGTTCTGAGCTGTACTCATTTTTGAGGACCTCGCAAAATGACTCATGCACGGGATCATCTCCGGAGGGGAGGGACTCATCGGTGTTGGCTGGGTTCTGTCTCCATGGCCCAACTGTGTCTACATCATCGCAGTCTGCTTCGGTTGAAGAGTACTCGGTGCTGGATTCAGAATCCGGTATCTGCCATCTGCTTTGCTTCATCTCAAGTTCCTCATCTCCGCTTGGAGTTTGGAACTAGATCTTCCCGATCTTGTAATCAAACAAGGCCTCCGCGATCCTGAGGAAGGGCCTGCCTAAGATGATCTGGGAATCTCTCCAATTACGAGGGGTTTCCATATCTAGGACAGTGAAGTCCACCATGTATTCTTGACCCTCGACTTTGATTACAACATTCCTCAATTCTCCTTGGGACCTCTTGGTTGATTTATCAGTGAACTGCAGGAGGGCTCTAGATTTCCTAAGAGGTCCAAGATTAAGCTGCCCATAGAGGGTTGTAGGCATTAAGTTAATTGAGGATCTGTTGTCTGGGAGAGTGCGTGCAAATGCAATGTCATCGACATGACTCACCACATAATGTGCACCCATGTCTCTTCGTTTCCTTGAAAACGAGTTCTTTATTGCACAAGTCATGGCTACTGACAGAACGTGTTTCTCAACACGGCTATTGATCTTCCTGCTAAACCTAGTAGGTGTGCATCTCACCTTAAGGTACTTCTGAAATGTAGGTGTCATTTCCACGTACTTGTCAAAGGGGATTGTGACCTTGATATATTTGTTGCAAAACTCTGCCATCTCAGGGTCATCTTTTTGGATTTTTTTTAATTTTCTTCTTTCCACCCTTAAGATCTCGGGGGAAAGGGATTATTGACTCTAACTCAGGTATTGAAACTGAAATGTTTTCATTGAAAGCGGGAACTGAGTTCTGTACAAGACTCGGACTCTGAAACAGACTCGAACTCTGACTAAAAGGAAAATGCTGCTGCGAAACTGGTGATGCAACTTCCGCGACTTCTAGACGGTCCTCCTCAGATGGAGGTGCGGTCTCTTCATCGGTTTCATCGGACTCTCTGCTGGTGCGGGTTCTTTGTTGCTTCGAGGACCCAGAAGTCCTCTTCTTCTGCTGGTGCTGGTGATGATGGTGTTGCCCCTCTTCTGCCTACAAGTTCTCCTCAGGTAGAGACTTGGAAGCTCCTTCCTCCGGTGCCCGTGCCCGATCAGGTATGATCACGGTCCTTCCGCTCCTGAGGGACATATGGTTCACATTATCATATGAAAGGATCTCATGTTCAGATAAAGAATTATCTGAATAGTATACATGATCACGAGGTTGGTTCTGGCATTGAGTTAAGCTGTTCAGGTTGGCCTGAACCTGGATGGGAATCGGGGTCTTTGGCACTATTTGTTGATCCTGGGTATGAGAGACACGATTCAGATCGGTTCTCATATCCAGATAGACATTCTGGATCTGTTGGACCCTATCAGACATGGTCTGGATCGCCAAGGTGAGGGACTCCAATTCGGTGGGCCGGGCTGGCTGATGCTGACTTGCGGATGAGGTTCTATACTAGCCCTGCTGGCCATACCGATATTGCTGCTGTTGATGGGATGGTGATGGGCCCTACTGGCCCGAGTGGAATATGCGTTGTTGCTGGTGCTGTTGAGGCTGGTACCCTCATTCGGGCCTGGACTGAACAAAGCACGATGTAGGGACGGAGCTGGTTTCCTAGTAAGCTGGGGAAGGTCGGTGAGGCTGACCATTCCCCATCCCCCACTGTCTACTGACGGGGTTTGAAAAACGGTTGGCGAGAGCCGCTAAAAAGTGGTCTGACAAGTCAGACTCACTATCGCTGATGCGACTACTCAAGCCTCCTCGTTTGTCAACAATTAACCCACACAATCAATTAGGCAATCAATAGCAAGGATTAAAATTTATTATACCCTACTAAGATGTACAGTGGCAAGCAAGTAGGGGTCGAACATAGGAAACAAGGGTGCAGAGTATAGATGAAAATCCAAACCTAGGTCTAATAAGCCACTTAGCCAATCTAGATTTTTTTGTGGGTTTTTTATTTTTATTTTTATTTATTTTTAATTTGTAATTTTGTATTTTGATTTTTAATTTTCTATTTTTTTATAATTTTATATTATATATATATATTCTTTTTTTTATATTGGAAGATAAAAGATATATATTAAAAGAGATGACAAAATATTTATAAAAATATGCAAAAATAGTCAAAGATTCAAAATTAAATCTTTTTAGTATTTTTATAATTCTCTACTGTTTTTGTGATTTTTGGGTATTTTTCAGAGTATTTTTGGTATTTTTAAATGCTGAAATAAAGGAAAACAGTGAAATAGGTACTGACTGTGAGTAAAATAGAAACTAAAAATATCAGACAACCACCAAAATTTTTCAAACTAATTTTAAACTGGAGATAATAAAAACTGGAAACCACAGAACTTAAGTTTGCAATTTTTGGAGTTTTCCTTGATTTTATAAATTTTTTTAAAGTTTTTGAGTCTTTTTGAGTTTTTAAGGTTTTTCTTTTGAGATTTTTAGTGATTTTTGGCCTGACACTAAAATAGGGTGAAATGCACAACAGGTAATTTTTTTGGAATTTTTAAGGGTATTTTAATATTTTTTTGGTCTTTCCTAAGCTAGACAGTACTGAAATAGGATGTTTTTGATTTTTAATAAATATAAAAATGCGAGAAAAATGAAAAATAAAAATATGGTGTGCAATGGCAAGTTAACAGGAGCTTAAGTCTATTTTTTGAGAATTTTTGGCATTTAAATGAGGCGTGAAATAAATAGATTAAGCACACAAAATTCCTAAACCTAGCAGGGGTATAAATGCAATTATATAAACATCCAGGGGCTTAGGTGCAAGTTTCACAAAAAAGACATGCGCAGAACACGTGATATATCATTCACATGGGCATATTTGTGAATATCAAAAGCCGGCGGGGCATACATGCAATTTTTCCAAAACATATTTAAATATCTACGCATGGGGGTATAACTACAAATACCTTAAAGTTCAGGATAAAAAGTGCAAAATGCCCAAAAGGCACGCGCCCCAATCACGTGAGGTGACGTAGCGCGGACTAAAGTGCAAATATCAAAAGTGTGAGGGCCTAAGTGCAATTATTACAAAAGTTTTTAAACTGGAAATGAAAGTTCTAGGGGTAAAGCGTAAATACAAAAACACGTGGGTGAAGGATGCAAAATACCCACGAGGCGGATCGCACGGCCGATGGAGCTTCACTAATCCACGTGGCGAGCATCTGACGGCGGATACCCCTTCGTCTCGGGCGGTTGAGATTAGATCTTTGATGGGCGATCAGACGACAGGGGGCACTTGGCAATCGGACGGCGGACGTGGCGTCTGGAGGGGGGTCTCGATCCAACAGCGGGGAGAGGGTCGCAAAGAACACCTCCCCGGCGACCTTCGGCTGGCTTTTGTGGCCGACACACGGCCTTTCCGGCCCTAGGATCAGGGGCAAAACGATCCTGGGGCCCCTCCGCGTCTGATGGTGGTCTCAGGCGAGGCTGCGACGGCGTAGGGAGCTCGGACGGCGGAGATGACCTGAGGGGCAGCGCCTGGGGCTTTCGATGGTCGAAGGAGCCTTCTCCTTGGCTCTATCCTGCAGAGTTAGGTGCACAACAACCAGGCGAACAAAAAGGGTGGATTTGACGGTTCGATGGAGGCGGAAGGTGGCGCGGGCAAAGAGCTCCGGCGAGCGGCGGAGCGGGGAGCTCGAGCGACTCAATCTGGGCGAGATCGAGGTGAACTGGTGGATGGAGCGGAGCGACGGAGTGAAGGGGGAGAGAATGGAGGTGGCTCTGGCGACGGTCGACAACTGGAGTGGCCGGAAACGATGGGCGGAGCTCAGCTCCGCTGTGGCTTCGATCGAGGATTCACGGTGACTGACGCGATAAAAATCTAAACTACTCCTAGGCTAAGCTATCCTACACTAGAGCTACAGGAAAATGGAAAGAGAAAGGGAAGAAGCTCACCAGAGACGACGGCTGGAAGGCGCGGCGGAGCTCCGGCGAGGGGTCGGATCGCTTCGATTCTACACCAGATGACTCGAACCCTAGGTCGATTCGACTCCCACTGTCACCAGGAGCACGAGGAGATAGGGGTTTGCGGGTGAAAATGGCGGAAGAAGGATCAAGTTTGAATCGAAGTTGGGGGTCTCCTTTTGAAGGGTTGACGGCGAGGCGTGGAAGACGAGGGCCCAGCGCCTCGGTCAGTGATCCACAGCCCAAGGAATCACTTGGGCGTGAATCACATTGACCGAGGAAGAGATTCCAAGAAGGAGCCATCACCAAATGGTGTTCGAGGCAGCCTCGAAAAAAGGGTGAAATCAGGGTCAAACCCGCCTCTGACAAGGTTCAGACCTCGGTCAGGGAGTTGACCGAGGCCAACCAATGGAGTGTTCTGGTTGGTCCACGTGGACCAACCAGAAAATTTCTTGGCGAAAAAAACCTTATAAAATGAATTAAAAATAACAAATGAATTAATTAAATTTTGATTGTAAAATAAAAAATGTTTGTAATTTTATGAAGTATTTTATGGTGATTTTTGTTTATTTTTATGAGCTATATTTTCGCAAGTTTACTTTTGGCCCTATATATGTACATATACCTATGTATTTTGTTACTTTATTTTTATTTTGTGTATTTTAAATTTTATTATTTTTATTTAGTATTTTCTAAAATTATAAAATACTTTTATATATGCAAATATATTTTTATTCTATTTTTCTGAGATGATTTGTATATTAAATAAAATATAAGTAGATATTGTATAGGTATATGCATAGGTCTAATACCTGCGTATTTTATTTACAAATATTTTTATTTTGAGTTTTATTTGCATTTTTATTCTGATTTTAATGTATATAATTATTATAAGTAATATTTACAAAATTATAAAAATATAAGTATACAAAAATAATGATTAAAGAATAAATTGAATATTTTAAGTTGTACAGGTATACAATGTGGGTCCAAAACTCAACTTTCAAACCGTAGCTCCGCCAAATGCGAAACCACCGCCATTAAATAGCTTATTTTCTTTTATATACAATTAAAGGTGAGTTTGATGCAATTGGAGTCTTCATTTGTGAGATACAGGTCTGGGAAGTTGGGGTTCTGGCTTTTTATTCAGACCATAACTTTTTATCTGTACATTATTTTTCAGTGAAATCAATTTTGTATTTTTCTTTATTAGATTATCTACAACTTTCTTGTGCAAAGTTTCTTTATTTGATGAGTAAAAAGTGGAACCAAAAACAGGTCCCAAAATAAATAAAGAATGAATTAATAAGTGTAGGTATTTGGCCCTTATCTCCTCCTACTTTATTCCTTGTCGACCTATTCATCGAGATGCCTAGGTCTCAGGGTTTCGGGTCATAAAATATTTACAATATTTTATTCTTTTTCTTTTCTTTTATTTATTCTATAATTTTGGCTTTTAAAAACCACATTTTATACACTATTTACATACAGATGCATGAATGCTAAAATGCAGGAATTAATGCTATTTATAGGCATTTGCTAGGGTTTTTGAGGCCAAAATGATAGAATAAAGATGATGAAATGTGGATTCATCATCCCTCTATACTTTACCTTTGCTAGTCCCTAGCAAACACTTATGCAATAAGTGCAAAAAAGAAAAAGAAAGAAAAGAAAAAGAAGAATTTGGATTTTATCTGATTATCAAACTTGTCTTCACAAAATCAAAGTTTGGATCTTAAGTCAGTCCTTTGGAATTTTAGTGTGGGCGAAACCTTAATGAAAACCAAGTTTGAAATTCAATAGTTCCTGAGAATCCCAAACTCTGCTCAAGTCTCCTCAATAGCCAGGTCAGAAATACTTCAATTCATACGCAAACTCTTACGACTATGAATCTGACTTGTACAGTGTTAGTGATGGTGGCTCTCCCCAACTAGAATGACAAAGAGACTGACTTCTCCAGTACGACAACCCAATGATTCCCCAATCCAGAAACTCCATCCACAAGGAGCGGGGTATTCCCTTCTAAGTTCAAGTGGCAACCAGCTCAAGAGGAGGGGGTGAAGAGAAGAATAGATGGTAGCCAGTGTAGCTACCTATCCTAGGATGCAAGACCAGTGTAGTCAAGTCATCCTGCTGCAGGCTCACATGATATGATTTTGGAACTCAAGCTTGCTTATTGACTTTACACATTTGTACATACTTTGCAGTCTTTTTATTTTTGTACATGCCTGAACATATATTTTTTTCTTTTGAATACTATATACAGCAGCATTTAGATTTATCCCTCTTTTGAAGCTTTATCGCAACCCACAGCCTCCTGTCTTTAGATTTCCTTATCACTGGATGGGTTGGGGTGCACTTCCCTCCCTAGAGGAGGACAAGTGTTTCCACTTGTGTGCGTCTCATACCGGCAAATCCAATCCCCTCACCACTCCAACTGAGTTGAGCCATGTGAAAGGTGCAGGTGTCCAAGTTAGGTCATTATCAACAAGAGTCGTGCGTGTGCTCCGAAATACTCTACTTAGGCAGTCAAGAATCCATTGAACCACGTCCCGCGATCCTCAAAGAATTAAGTCACCTAGACCTGAAGTACCTCAAACCTAGTTCCTATAAGGTTCCTATTATTAGGTAGATTTTAAGGTCCAATCAAGCTCCAATCTCCGGATTTTACTTAGACTTGTTCAACTATCAAACTCAATCCGAAAAATGCGAACGCTATGCAATGCTATGCAGAAAATATTTTTGTGATGCAATTTTCAAAGATTTTGAACTTTTTATGGATTTTTGAAAAGATGATGATGATGATGCATATGCATTTTTTTGTATTTTTTTAAAGATTTTTCAAATGTTTTTGGATTTTAATTTTTGCAAATGTTTTTGGGTTTTTTTAGAACAAAAAGGTTTTGGCTGAGCACTAGGTGAAAAATATGTACAAGGGAGTGCTTCTTATATCTACAAGAAGTGGATTTTAAGAATTTACAGGGTAAGTGGTCAATTTTATAAGTATATATACATATAGTGGATTTTGGTGAGATGTAAGTATTCCTCAAACTTATTTGACACACGCTTTTTCACACAATTTTTGAAAAATATAGTCCAAAATAGTTTTTACAAACATTTTCACAAACATGTACACACATTTGAAAATCATTTTGCAAAGGTTTTTCAAAACAATATATATAAATTTATCAAAACATTTTTTCAACCATTTTTCAAACCATTTGCAAATCATTTTTCAAACATTTTATTTCACACAAAGAAAATAAGTTTTACAAACCACACATTTTTACACAGGTTGAAAACATGTAACAAAATATTTTCAAGATAGTTTTCAATAGATGTTCACAAAGATTTTCAAACTATTTTTCAAACATTTTGCAAAAAATATTTTCACCTGATTTATTAATCAGTAAATACAAAAAGAATTTGAGGAATGGTAACATCCTTTTATTAGGGTTTTTAATGAATTTTAAAGAATAATTAGCCATATTATTAGAAAAATACAAAAGTACGAGTTATGGCTAAAGTATATACATAGTATATACGACCCCCCTATACTTAGCTTGAGCTATGTCCTCATAGATCGGAGAGAAAAGAGAAGACATAACTCGTACTAAGTATAGACAAGTCTAAAGAATGAATGAATGAACCAATAAGAAGTTGACCGTCCCCCTATACTTAGGATCAAGTAATCCTAAGTATAGCAGGTTGTACACAACGCAGGGAGGGTCAAGGGTGGGAATGAACAGATCGTACTCAGATTGTCTCCCCCTATACTTAGGGTAAGATATCCTTAAGTATAGACAAGAAGAGGAGACAATGGAGAGGATCGAAAATAATAGAACAACTTGAGGTGCACACCCCCCTATACTTAGGACAAAGTACGTCCTAAGTATAGAAAACTGTCTACAAGGGGTGACACCTTTTTGATAGATAAAGAAGATAGAATAGGAAAAGAAGAGAAGAAGAAAAGAAGAAAAGAGATGAAATTGGATATGAACAACTCAGGATGCGCATCCCCCCTACTTAGGATAGAGTACATCTTAAGTATAGCAGTGATGAAAGGGATGGCATCAATTCGGTAGAAGAGGATAAAAGAAACTGAAAAGAAGAAAAGAAGAAAAGACGAGAAATCATTCAAAAATGTTTTGATGTGCTTCACCTTCCTCTGCCTCTTTGGAGATACTCAGCTCATCCTCATATATTACTTGAATTGAGTCAACGACAGCCACGAATGTATCATGTTCAAGGTATGGCTTCAGAAGCTGCCCATTGACTACAAATGGCTCTGCGTCAGCTGACAGATTGGATATTAATACACTTCCGTTGTCACTTATCTGCCTAACCATGAACGCCCAGTCCATTTACTCTTCAATTTGCCTGGAAAAATCTTTAATTTCGCATCGAACAACCACACCTTCTGACCTGGATCAAAGGACTTGCGACAGATATGCTTGTCATGCCATGTTTTGACCTTTTCCTTGTACATCAGGTTGTTGTCATATGCATAATCTCTAAATTCCAGTAATCTGTTCAGATCCAGTTTTTTGTTCTTTCCTGCTTGCTTGGAGTCCAAATTACAGATGTTAATGGCCCATAAAGATTTGTGAATAAGTTCCACGGGTAAATGACATGGCTTGCCATACACAAGGCGGTAGGGAGACATTCCCAAGGGTGACTTGTACGCTGTTCTGTAAGCCCAAAGAACGAAGTCAAGCAGCTGAGACCAGTTCTTGCGATCCGGACGCACAAGTTTCTGTAGATTTGTCTTGATCTCCCTGTTTGAACATTCAGCTAAGCCATTAGGCTGTGGGTGGTAGGGTGAAGCAACACGATGCTCAATGCAGAATTCTTGGGTCAGCTTCTTCACCTCTCTGTTTATGAAATGACTACCCCCGTCAGATATGAGAATCTTGGGGATCCCAAACCGTGCTATGATGTGATCTCTCAAGAATCGACAGACAATCCTATTGTCGGCGGCTCGGGTGGGAATAGCCTCCACCCATCGACTTACATAATCGACAACTAGCAGAATGTATTCATAACCCTGACTGTTGGGGAACGGGCCCATGAAGTCAATGCCCCATGCGTCAAAGACGTCTGAGATCTGAATGTATTTCAGAGGCATTGTGTCTCTCATTCCTATGGTTCAGCCCATCTTCTGGCACTCAGTGCAGCGTTTGACATACTCATCTGCATCTTTGAATAAGGAAGGCCACCAGAGGCCACTTTGAAGAACTTTTGTTGACGTTCGTTTCCCTGAATGATGCCCTCCAGAATCCTGGTCGTGACATAGAGCGAGGACACTTGGAACTTCCTCCTGAGGAATACACCTCCTCCAGATGCAATCTGCTCCCTCACGAAACAAATACGGGTCTTCCCACTGGTAGAAATGGATTTTAGACAAGAATCTGTCTATTTTCAACTTAGGCCAGTCCTGTGGGATTTTCTTGGTCACCAAATAGTTCACAATGTCCGCATACAAAGGAAGCGAGGTGACAGACAGAATTGCCTCGTCTGGAAAGGTCTCTGTGATCGGCTGCAGGTTCAGCTCAGGAGATTCCGACTCAGGAAGCCTTGACAGATGATCGGCCACCACATTCTTTACCCCAGGTTTATCTTTGATTTCCAAGTCAAACTCCTGGAGGAGAAGGATCCACTGGATGAGACGTGGTTTGGCATCCTTCTTCTGCTGTAAATACCGAATGGCCAAATGATCAGTGTAAATGATTACTTTGGACCCAAGGAGGTAAGATCTGAACTTTTCCAAGGCAAAGACTACCGCTAGCAGCTCCTTTTCAGTGACAGTGTAGTTTCTCTGAGCTTCATCGAGCGTTCGGCTAGCGTAGTGAATCGCAAATGGTACATTGTCTTTCCTCTGTCCCAGTACAGCTCCGATGGCATAATCTGACGCGTCGGTCATGATCTCGAAAGGCTGAGTCCAAATCGGTGGCTGTAGGGCAGGGGCCTGCGTGATAAGTTCTTTCAACTGATTAAAGGCAAGGAGCACACGGTCATCTACAATGAATTCATTGTCCTTGCCGAGCAACTCAGTCTACGGTCTGACCAATTTGCTGAAATCTTTGATGAATCGTCGGTATAAACCGACATGGCCCAAGAATGACCGGACTTGCTTGATGTTTGTAGGTGGCTCAAGTTTGGAAATCACATCCACCTTGGCTGGGTCAACCTCCATTCCACGCTTAGAAACAACGTGGCCCAGCACAATTCCTTCGGTCACCATGAAGTTGCTCTTCTCCCAAGAGAGAACCAGATTGACTTCGCAGTACCTCCGTAGAACTCGGTCTAGATAATCCAGGCATTGATCAAATGAATCCCCATAAACCGAAAAATCGTCCATAAAGACCTCAAGAAAATTGCCCACCATATCGGCAAAAACTGCAAGCACACACCTCTGAAATGTGGCTGGGGCGTTGCAAAGCCCGAACGGCATCCGTCTGAAGGCATATGTGCCAAAAGGACAGGTGAACGTGGTCTTCTCTTGATCTTCAGGAGCAATAGCAACTTGATTATACCCAGAGTAGCCATCCAAGAAGCAGAAATATTCCTTCGCGGCCAATCTTTCCAAGATCTGATCGATGAAGGGTAGAGGAAAATGATCCTTCTTGGTAGCGAGATTAAGTCTTCTATAGTCCACGCATACTCGCCAAGAAGTGGGTACTCTGGTTGCGATCTCCTCTCTTTTGTCATTATTCACAATGGTGATCCCTGATTTCTTGGGCACAACATGCAGAGGGCTCACCCATTTGCTCTCGGAGATGGGATAGATAAATCCCACGTCACACCATTTCTGGATCTCTTTCTTGACGACCTCCCGCAGGTTCGGATTTAATCTTCTCTGCAGTTCACGAGAGGGTCTGCAATCTTCTTCCAGAAAGATGCGGTGCGAACAGAGTGACGGATTGATCCCATGGAGATCGGATGTTCACCAGCCTATCGCCTTGCGGTTGCGTTCAAGAACCTCCATCAGACGAGATTCTTGGTCTTCGGTCAGATGTGCATTGATGATGACCGGGTACATATTCGGTTCTCCCGCAAGGAAGGCATACTTCATATTGGAGGACAAGGGTTTTAGCTCTGGCGGGGTCTGAGATGCTTCCGTGGTGACCTCAGCTATTAGTGCAGGTGGTGATTCTTTCAACTGTTCGGTGTCCACCATAATCTGTTCCGCTTCTTCTCTCAGATCCTGACAAAATTCCGCAATGATGTCATCTTCATCAGAAAATTCTTCAAAATTCAGCTCTTGGTTTTGAAGGCACATCACCCCCACGGCAGTTTCTTGTAGCTCATCAGCAAGTTCCTCATCCTGATTGATAAAGGGGAATTCGACTGCGGTCTCCACTTCTTCCTCGGGACAGAGGAGTTCATGGATCTCATTGTCATCCAGAAATAAGTTGGTATCTTGAATTTCTGCTAGAAAGTCGCAGTCTTCAGCATGTTCGATCACCCTTGCACATGATGCAGATGTCTGTTCAGCTGGTGTACCCTCAGACAGGGTCTCTACTCTGATAGTTTCATTGCCAGCGCCAAAAGTGATTTCTCCTGTCCCATAATTCACTACTGCGTTTGATGTCCGCAGAAATGGTCTTCCCAGTATGATTGGGGTAAGGAGCAATGGAGAGGGGACGTCCATATCTAAGACCACAAAATCGGCCGGGAATGACTTTCCCTGAACCGTGACGATTACATCCTCCAACAGGCCCCTAGGCTGCTTGACTGACTTGTCTGCGAACTGCAGAATCATCTTCGTAGGCTTGAGCGGTCCCAGCCTGAACTCCGTGAGTAGCGACGCTAGCATCAAATTGACAGAAGACCCGCTGTTGAGAAGTGTTCGTTCGAACTCTTGATTGAACATCTGACAACGTACAAGAGGTGCTCTCATATCTGGCTTTTTATCCAGGAGGTTGCTGATGGCGTTGAGGGTGGCCATTGTGAGGATGTGCTTTTCGGACTTGCCACTCTTGCTTCTGGAATTGTGGGGGTTCGGCCTGCGCTTGGTCGTGCATGCCTCTTTTAATCCTTTCTTCACTGTTGGCATGTACTCCAGAGCTTTCATTAATGGCATATTCAGTACCAAGTTCTGAATGATTTCTATGATGGCAGGATCAGACAAAGCATTTTTCAAAATTTTCAAATCGTGACGACCTTCCCTAGATGATCAACCCAATAGAGGGCCTTGTCTTGAAGGCTAAAGGGAAACGCGGTCATCTTGACTACCCCCAAAGGAATTCCGGGGTAGTGGGCAGTGGCATAGATGCGGCCAAACTTCTTGAGAAAAATGTACGGCTCCTCAGTGGTGTTCCCGTGGAATGTGGGAAGTAGCGACAAAAACTGTGGCTTAAGCTCGAAGTGGGCGTGCATGCGTGGAACTTGAATCCACTCAGTGATGTGTCCCTCTCCTGGGTTGTATGTTTCCTTCAGTGTAGGCTTCGACTGCGGTAGATCTCCTCCTATTGCCTCAAATTCGGGTCCTCCAACTGAGAATTCGTCTCTGACTTCTTCAAAATTTGCCTCATTGTTCGGATCATCCTCCTGTCGGGCATCTCTTGCATCAGCCCTCCTCCTTAGATCGTTCAGCATGTCCTGGAAAGCGGTCTGGGCCAGGGCCTGATTAGTCAACTGCTGCTGAATGGCTTGGATGGACGCCAGCAGCTGACTGTTAACCTCGCCCTGTGTGGTGTACTGCCCTTCCCCCGGATTGACTTCAGGTTCAAATTGGGGTTGTGGTCCCTTTCCTCTTCCTCCTACCATCTCGGATTCTGCTTGATTTGCTGGCTCGGGCTCTAAGTCTGCACATGGTAGAATGCCCCGATCAGTCTGAATTGCAGCACCAGATAGAGAGATGTTGTCTGTGTCAAGGTGAACACAGAATTTCGCTATGGATGGCGATGTATAAGGAGTGAAATCAATTGTCATCCAAAACGGACAGAATTCGGGACGAGAGTGGTCCCGATTTATTGAAGAAGATAGGGAGTCTGGAGATCGGTTCACGGGGTTGGAACCGGGTTCTCGGGAATCGCCCTGAATTATTGGAGAGGGCGAGCGAATGGAACCGATGTAGGTGCCGACAGAGCCTCGACTAAACCGCCCATCCGTCGCCATCTCGAAGATCAAGAGGAAGATCGATGTGGATGAAAGATACGGGGGTCAACAAGAAACAAATGGAGTGTAAAACAGTAGAAGGCTCACAATGAGCAAGGGTCAACTGGAGGGGAGACAAAATTTGCGCAAAGGCGCGATATTTTTGATCTTGACCTAAATGTAACTATCAATCAAACACAATACAAGGGAGTTCACCAACTCAACAAGTGAAGCCGTGAAGGTTCGGCTTTTATCTTTGTAATTTTTATCTTGAATTTCAGGAAGTTATCTTTCAACGAGTTCTTAGAGCGCTACGCCTATAGGAGCGAGAGTACTGCCGGAAGAGTATTCCCGTACTTGTCCTCCTCCTGTGTAACCTATAGCTTCCGCTTTTTAAGGTCCTTGTAATCCTTCCTGGATCCCTACTCAGCCAAAGAAATAAGAGGGAGGAAGCCAATAGGCGAAACCGATACTTCGGACCTCGCTCGCAACGAAATCACCTGTGGGCGTGCAAGATCCTACTCGGATGCAGACGGTGAGACAGACACACCCGTGAAGGCGTGGCCTATGCTCGGTACTTCGGACGAGGTCGATGCTCACACAATAGTGAGTCACCAGTGGTGACCAAGCCCTACTTGCCTACGTACGATAGTAGCGCCAATACTTCGGAAATCCAGGCGATACACAAGGCAGCCACAAGCTGGGATTTGGGCTCTATTCCTTATGAAGCACTCAACTTACTTGGAAGGAGACCTTCCCATGCAACCTGAAAACAAGTGAGGGTGTTACTCTCCCTAGTCAATGAGTCCAATTACCGTTTTTATTTAGGTCAAAGTTTTCTTAGCAGTCCCTTTTTTAAAATTTTTTGTGTTACCGCTTCTTTTGAGTAGATTCAAACAAGCGCCTAACGATTTTTGTATTTTCTTGATCCTACTTTGTCCAAAATCAGAGGGAGAAAAGAGTCGGGAAAAGCCAATGCAAGTCGGCACCAAGATGGAAATCTCACCTTTGTGCCTAAATGATGGATGCAAAGTAAGAAGACTTACAGCGAATCCCAGCTCTCTCCATGCGGGATGCAAAGAAGAAATTTATAAACCTAATCTATATGCCGGTATGCAATGCGGAAATCGTCCTAAGGTAGGCAACTTCTAGCGTGAAGAACCACAGGCTAATCACTAATCTCCAATCCTAAGGTCCGGTCTAGGCTCCCCCCTCCTCTGCTTAACACACTTGAGTTTAGGAGAAAGCGCTTTGCGGGAAGAGCTCGCGGCGCGCGGATCAAAGACGAGTGACTTCGTTGTTTAATTAAACTAAGTACAAGCACGAGCTATAGGTACATGCAATTGTTTGTTAGGGTGTTTGGACCTAATCTAACCGATCAAGCAAGGCCTACAACTAAGAGGCTCAATCCACAAAACAAATGAAAAAGAAATCAAAACCGGAAAATGACAGTCGAGAAAACACGAGAAAACTGCGGTGAGCCCCCGGGTGAACAAACACCCGAAAATTAGGCTCGAAGTGTCCAAGTCTTGTATTATTACAAATTAAACAAATAACTCTCTCTCACAAAATAAAAAGCAACTATCTCTCTCTCTCTCTAGCTCTCCTGCTCTCTCCTATCGGCTAGGGTAGAATAGCCGGCTCCTCCTCCCAAGGCTGCACAGGATCCCCTAGGCGATCCTCCTCGGTCAGCGGTCCCTCGTAAGAAAACAAAAGAGGTGTCAGACAGTTCAAAACAAATTATGCACGAAATACAAGTAATCAAAAATGGCTAAGCAGCTAAAAGACACCAAGGTACTCTACAAGCCGATGCTCCCCGGCAACGGCGCCATTTGAAAAACGGTTAGCGAGAGCCGCTAAAAAGTGGTCTGACAAGTCAGAGTCACTGTCGTTGATGCGACTACTCAAGCCTCCTCGTTTGTCAACAATTAACCCACACAATCAATTAGGCAATCAATAGCAAGGATTAAAATTTAGTATACCCTACTAAGATGTACAGTGGCAAGCAAGTAGGGGTCGAACACAGGAAACAAGGGTGCAGAGTATAGATGAAAATCAGAACCTAGGTCTAATAAGCCACTTAGCCAATCTAGATTTTTTTGGGGTTTTTAATTTTTATTTTTTTTTATTTTTAATTTTTAATTTTGTATTTTGATTTTTAATTTTCTAATTTTTTTTATAATTTTATATTATATATATATATTTCTCTTTTTTTATATTGGAAGATATAAGATATATATTAAAAGAGATGACAAAATATTTATAAAAATATGCAAAAATAGTCAAAAATTCAGAAATAAAATCTTTTTAGTATTTTTATAATTTTCTACTGTTTTTGTGATTTTTGGGTATTTTTAGAGTATTTTTGGTATTTTTAAATGTTGAAATAAAGGAAAACAGAGAATTAGGTACTGACTGTGAGTAAAATAAGAACTAAAAATATCATACAGCCACCAAAATTTTTCAAACTAATTTTAAACTGGAGATAATAAAAACTGGAAACCACAGAACTTGAGTTTGTAATTTTTGGAGTTTCCCTTGATTTTATAAATTGTTTTGAAGTTTTTGAGTCTTTTTGAGTTTTTAAGGTTTTTCATTTGAGATTTTTAATGATTTTTGGCCTGACACCTAAATAGGGTGAAATACACAACAGGTAATTTTTTGGAATTTTTAAGGGTATTTTAATTTTTTTTGGTCTTTTCTAAGCTAGACAGTACTGAAATAGAATGTTTTTTATTTTTAAATAAATATAAAAATGCGAGAAAAATGAAAAATAAAAATATGATGTGCAATGGCAAGTTAACAGGAGCTTAAGTCTGTTTTTTGAGAATTTTTGGCATTTAAATGAGGCGTGAAATAAATAGATTAAGCACACAAAATTCCTAAACCTAGCAGGGGTATCAATGCAATTATATAAACATCCAGGGGCTTAGGTGCAAGTTTCACCAAAAGACACACGCAAAACACTTGATATATCATTCACAGGGGCATATTGTAAATATCAAATGCCGGCGGGGCATACATGCAATTTTTCCAAAAACATATTTAAATATCTACGCACGGGGGTATAACTGCAAATATCTTAAAGTTCAGGATAAAAAGTGCAAAATGGCCCAAAAGGCACGCGCCCCAATCACGTGAGGTGACGTGACGCGGACTAAAGTGCAAATATCAAAAGTACGAGGGCCTAATTTTATTATTACAAAAGTTTTTAAACTGGAAATGAAAGTTCTAGGGGTAAAGCGTAAATACAAAAACACGTGGGTGAAGGATGCAAAATACCCACGAGGCGGATCGCACGGCCGATGGAGCTTCACTAATCCATGTGGCGAGCATCTGACGGCGGATACCCCTTCGTCTAGGGCGGTTGAGATTAGATCTTTGATGGGCGATCGGACGGCAGGGGGCACTTGGCAATCGGACGGCGGACGTAGCGTCTGGAGGGGGGTCTCGATCCAACGGCGGGGAGAGGGTCGCGAAAAACACCTCCCTGGCGACCTTTGGTTGGCTTTTGCGCCCGACACACGGCCGCTCCGGCCCTAGGATCAGGGGCAAAATGACATTGGGGCCCCTCCGCGTCTGACGGTGGTCTCAGGCGAGGTTGCGACGGCCTAGGGAGCTCAGACGGGGGAGATGACCTGAGGGGCTACGCTGGGGCTTTCGATGGTCGAAGGAGCCTTCTCCTTGGGTGCAGATTAGGTGCACAACAACCAGGCGAACAAAAAGGGTGGATTTGACGGTTCGATGGAGGCGGAAGGTGGCACGGGCGAAGAGCTCCAGCGAGCGGCGGAGCGGGGAGCTCGAGCGACTCGATCTGGCGAGATCGAGGTGAACTGGTGGGTGGAGCGGAGCGACGGAGTGAAGGGGGAGAGAATGGAGGTGGCTCTGGCGGCGGTCGACAACTGGAGTGGCCGGAAACGATGGGCGGAGCTCAGCTCCGCCGTGGCTTCGATCGAGGATTCACGGCGACTGACGCGATAAAAATCTAAACTACTCCTAGGCTAAGCTATCCTACACTAGAGCTACAGGAAAATGGAAAGAGAAAGGGAAGAAGCTCACCAGAGACGATGGCTGGAAGGCGCGGCGGAGCTCCGGCGAGGGGTCGGATCACTCGAACCCCGGGTCGATTCGACTCCCATTGTCAGCAGGAGCACGAGGAGATAGGGGTTTGCGGGTGAAAATGGCGGAAGAAGGATCAAGTTTGAATCGAAGTTGGGGGTCTCCTTTTGAAGGGTTGACGGCGAGGCGTGGAAGACGAGGGCCCAACACCTCGGTCAGTGATCCACAGCCCAAGGAATCACTTGGGCGTGAATCACCATTGACCGAGGAAGAGATTCCAAGAAGGAGCCATCACCAAATGGTGATCGAGGCAGCCTCGAAAAAAGGGTGAAATCAGGGTCAAACCCGTCTCTGACAAGGTTCAGACCTCGGTCAGGGAGTTGACCGAGGTCAACCAATGGAGTGTTCTGGTTGGTCCACGTGGACCAACCAGAAAATTCCTTGGCAAAAAAAAACCTTATAAAATGAATTAAAAATAACAGATGAAATAATTAAATTTTGATTGTAAAATAAAAAATATTTGTAATTTTATGAAGTATTTTATGGTAATTTTTGTTTATTTTTATGAGCTATATTTTCGCAAGTTTACTTTTGGCCCTATATAGGTACATATACATATGTATTTTGTTACTTTATTTTTATTTTGTGTATTTTAAATTTTATTATTTTTATTTAGTATTTTCTAAAATTATAAAATACTTTTATATACACAAATATATTTTTATTCTATTTTTCTGAGATGTTTTGTATATTAAATAAAATATAAGTAGATATTGTATAGGTATATGCATAGGTCTAATACCTGTGTATTTTATTTACAAATATTTTTATTTTGAGTTTTCTTTGCATTTTTATTCTGATTTTAATGTACATAATTATTATAAGTAATATTTAAAAAATTATAAAAATATAATATACAAAAATAATGATTAAAGAATAAATTGAATATTTTAATCTGTACAAGTATACAATGTGGGTCCAAAACTCAACTTTCAAACCGTAGCTCTGCCAAATGCGAAACCACCGCCATTAAATAGCTTATTTTCTTTTATATACAATTAAAGGTGAGTTTGATGCAATTGGAGTCTTCATTTGTGAGATACAGGTCTGGGAAGTTGGGGTTCTGGCTATTTATTCAGACCATAACTTTTTATCTGTACATTATTTTTCAGTGAAATCAATTTTGTATTTTTCTTTATTAGATTATCTACAACTTTCATGTACAAAGTTTCTTTATTTGATGAGTAAAAAGTGGAACCAAAAACAGGTCCCAAAATGAATAAAGAATGAATTAATAAATGTAGGTATTTGGCCCTTATCTCCCCCTACTTTATTCCTTGTCGACCTATTCATCGAGATGCCTAGGTCTCGGGGTTTCGGGTCATAAAATACTTACAATAGTTTATTATTTTTCGTTTCTTTTATTTATTCTATAATTTTGGCTTTTAAAAACCACATTTTATACACTATTTACACACAGATGCACGAATGCTAAAATGCAGGAATTAATGCTATTTACAGGCATATGCTAGGGTTTTTGAGGCCAAAATGATAGAATAAAGATGATGAAATGTGGATTCATCAGGTACCCTCATTCGGGCCTGGACTGAACAAAGCACGATGCAGGGACGGCGATGGTTTCCTGGTAAGCTGGGGAAGGTCGGTGAGGCTGACCATTCCCCATCCCCCACTGTATACTGACGGGGTTACGGCTGTACCATAGCCCGTTGATCTCGAACACCTGCGGAGGCTCCTTGTATCCGGTTTCCACTTGTAGGGGTGCATGCTGATCCTGCTGGGTGTAAGTCTGATCCTCTACCCATCCACTCTGAGGCCCCGGTGCTTGTTCCTGTACCTGATGGACTCGGTGTATAGGCACAGGTGGTGCAGAAGGGGCAGGTAGCTTTATCTTGGCTACCTTCTCAGTAAGTTCCTCCACTTGCTTCGGTAAATGCGAGAGAGACTCAAGGTCAGTGACCCTCTTGTGGATCTGCTCGACCATGGTTAAATTGTCAGCTATCATCCCCATATTGGGGATGAGGTCCTCTGTCAGATCCGCTACAGTCCTCCTAGTTGTCTCGTTGGATAGGAATGAGGGAGACAACTGATAGGCCATGGTGGCCTGCGACCTTCCTATTTCCACCATCTACTCTAGTATCTTCCATACAGCATTCTCATTCTTACTTAGATAGCTTCCTCCACAGGCGGCACTGATTAACCCCTGCATCTCCGGGGTCATGCCACAGAACAAGGTCTGGACTAAGATCGCCTTAGAAATACCATGGTAGGGACATTTCTGAATTAGGTCATTAAACCTATCCCAGGCTTCATGGAATGGTTCACTGGGTCTCTTAGAGAAACTAGCGATCTTTGTTCTCATTTGATTAGTCCTACTGAGGGGTAGAACTTCTTTAGGAATAGGTCCTTGAACTGCATCCAGGTTGTACATATCACCCCTAGGTTCTTCAGCTAATGTGCTGCCTAAGGCAAATGGGGTGGCCTTCAGTCGAATGTAATCCTGCCCAACCCTAGGATGACTAAGGTTGTTGCAAACTAGCTCGAAGTCTCTGAGGAAGGCATATGGTTCTTCATTGGTATTTCCGTTGAACTTCGGTAGTAGGCTAAGGAAGTGGGGCTTGAGCTCGAATGCTTCGGGGGAAACCGCTGGTGCCAACCAACTGTGCATCTCGTTCTCTGCTGGGTTGTAGGCATCAACCATTGGTCGGTCGATTCCTCCTGCCGCAATGATCTGTCCCATTCTAGCTGTGATCCGCATTCTATTGTTTGGCTGTGGCGAGGCGATTAAGGATCTGTCGCAATGGGTCCTCATCCGGTGGCTGCTTAGGTGGCATCTTGTCCTCTAATCCTGGGTATGAAACATGGTCTGTGTTAGAGGACAAATCAAGGAAGGGATTCTTACCAAGGCGATGGTCTTTCTCGGTAAGCTCAGAGGAGAGGAAAGCATTGGTTTGAGAGTAACCACCCTAGGTGTGAGGGAACCAGAACTCAAGAGGGTCATGAGTCCTGGGTGGTCCAAGTTGCGCTTGGGCCGATGAAGAGGAGCTTCGTGGGGGGCTCAAAGAGAGATTGGAGAATAAGGAGTCGATATCCTCCCAGTTGCTCATCTTGATTTGGCGAGAAGAATCAGGAGTTCTAAGTGAAGATAGGATTTGACTCCTACCTGAAGCAAACAATTCAATCCAAGACCCTGGGTTCACACTCAACACAGTGAAGGACCCGAAACCGAGTCCAATTAATCTTGTTAATTTTAAGTGTGATTTTTCAAGCAAGATAGCAAGGATTTACGTGGCCTATAGGGAAGTCAGCTCAGAGCCGGATGTATCTTCCCTGTTTAACATGTCGCCTAAGATACCGCCGGTCCTTCCTTTCTTCGCTCCTATCCCAAGTTGATGGATTCAAAAACTTGTCCCTATCTACATGCAAGCAGGCGGAGGATGACAAGGCCAGAACTTCACCCCAGGGGTTACTGGTAACTTGTCGTGAAGTACCGCAATTTCGCCCCTATCTACCTGAGACAGACGGAGGCTACTTGGTACTAGTCAGTGAACCTTAATAAATTCAACTTGTGATATTTGCTAGGATTAGTTGGAACGGGATATAGAAGGTGGGGATTTGGTCTCTTCCTTAAGGTGTTCACACACACTCAAGTACCCTCACTCAGCTTGAAAACAAGGTCATGGATTAGTCTCCCGCAAATAGATTTTCCAATTTTATTGAATTTTTTTGTCAATAATGTTAGCAGTCCCTATTTTAAGATCACAAACTCAAGTACCCTCACTCAGCTTGAAAACAAGGTCATGGATTAGTCTCCCGCAAATAGATTTTCCAATTTTATTGAATTTTTTTGTCAATAATGTTAGCAGTCCCTATTTTAAGATCAGTTATCACTTGTTAGTCCAACCACACAGCATGCCTAACGTCCAGTCCCAATTTCCATTTAAATTAAGTTTGAAAATCAGAGGGGCAAATCGAGAAAAGCCGATGCACGAAAAACAATGATGGGTATGCTGAGTGAAGAATACTTACAGTGATCCTTTCGCTTTTTATGCAGGATGCAAAACAGGATTGAGATCTTTTTACACTATATACAAATGCAAGCGACAAAATCCGCTCCTAGACAAGCAGTTCTATTAGCGAGTGTGGTCCTAAAAATTTACGAGCACAAGCAAATCCTAGAATGGCTCGAGGAGCCGCTAGTGCAAGCCTAATCTACAATTCAATCCATATAGCACACGGGGACACAATTCCACTTTCTTTACACATACGAGTACCCAAACGGGAACCGTTGGAAATAATGTGAAAATAAAGAAAAATAAAAATAAAGTACAAGTCCTCTCAAATCACTCAAAGAATTAAAATGCAGAATCCTCGAAGCATCTTCGACTCCTCACGTTCCTCTCACAGAAATAATTTGAGGTCGGATAGAGAACGACTCAAAAATACAATAATTAAAAGACAGGAAATTATTCACAAGAAAACCGGGGGTCAGACTACCCGGGGATAGAAAGTCAAACACTCAGAAATTACTCCAAATTAACCTAAGTTGTGCCTCCCCGGCAATGGCGCCATTTTGAAATGACTCCCACTACCCTTGTTAATTCGATTAAATTAATGGTCAAATTAATTAATAACGTTCGTTGTAGTCGGATAATGAGAGCAGATCAAAAACCACTTTTAATTAAAGCAAGTTAATCTCGAGCGGCAAATTTTTTTTACTTGGGCAAGCCCAAGGTCGAACTCAGGGAGGCAGCTGTCTCCTTAGGTAGATTTTTAGCAAAGTCCAAGGTTTGATTTTCATGAAATAATTTTTTTGGTCTTTTCCGGTTTTTTATGCAAGACACATGCACAATCAGTCCAGTTTAAAAGTTAATTCAGAAAGTGATCAAATCAAGTTCAAAAATTACGAAACTTGGCCAGATGATGAAATGCAATGAAATTAAGGTCCTCTAATTGTTTTTGAATTTTCTGACACTAAATTAATTTACTGTGAATTAAAAATGAATGCAATATGATTTTGGCTATTAATTTTAATAAATACCAAATCACAATATTTTTAGAAATAAAATTATCCTAGATAGATCTGAAGGTGAGGAATCCAGGAAAATTATTAAACCTAAATTTCTATGTGAAATGATCCTATTAAAAATTAATTAAGGAAATAACTAAATGAATTATTTAGGCCTTGGAATACGTGCAATTGTGATGAAATTATTATGCAATGTAAACCTAATTATCCTAGATCTAATGTGATTTTTTGGGGATTTTTGGATTCACAGAGAAATTACTATCAATTAAGTGGCATAAATGGGCAAAATATAGCAAAATTCAACCAATTAATTAATAGAAAATCCACTGATATTACAAAAATATGCCAAGTGTCACATATGGAAGATGATAGTGTAAGCTACACAATGCAATTTTCCAAATTGAAAAATGAATTAAAATGAGTGCCTAAATATGCGTGCAAATACAAGGGTATAAATGCAATTACAGGAATTAAAATTGCTGAAAATAAAACGTGCTGATAGGGACGAATATGTAATTACCTATAATGTTGAGGGGGTGGATGCAAATTTTCCACAGAACACGTGCTCCTCACGTGGGGTCTCCTGGCAGGGACTACAATGCAAATATGGAAACTTCTGAGGGCCTCAATGCAATTTACCCAGGATGCACATACGAATCACGTGGGGGGTCCCAGGCTCGGTGGTCTTCGGAGGCTCGGAGCGAGGCTCGGGTGGCTCTGGAGGTTCGAATCTGGCTCGGAGTAGCTTCGGAGATCCGAGCCTAGTGGTCGGGGTAGAGGCTCGGATCGGGCGACGTGTCCTGATCTTGACCATGGATCAAGTGATGATCCAACGATGAGGAACTATTGACGCGTGGCGTGTCCGGGTTCGTTAGATCAGGATCGATCCAACGGTGATGGGTCGCTCCTGAGACGAGGACGTGGTCGATCAGTGACCGTTGGATATAGATTGATCCAACAGCACCTGGAGTGTGGAGAGGAGATGATGTGGCACGATCTGGACGCGTAGGATCCGCCTGATCCTACGGCTGTGGGGCGTGCGTGACGTGGATGGCTCCTGACCGTTTGATCAAGAGGATTGAACGGCTGCTGGTTGTCGTCCCCAATAGTCCTCCGCCTCCTGCGACGGAGAGGACTAGTCTCCGACGAAGCTGACCTAGCTCTGTCGCATCCTCCCGTCGTCGGTGAAGGCTGTTGGAGGGTCTGGCATAGCTCAGAAGATTTGCCGATGGCCGGCGGAGCGTTCGGTGATGTTGACTGAGGCTGGGGTGGCTTGGAGGCCACTGGCGATGAAGCTCGAATATGCGCCGGTGAAACTTTCGGCAATTCAATGAGATAGTACCTGCAAGGGGTTAGAAGATAGCCGAAGCATGTGAAATGTTCGTGGAGTGGTCGGGAATGAAACGCGAAGCCTGTGATGCAGTGAGGGTGTTCGGTGATCGAGCTCCGCCAAGGTGGTGGAGCTGGCATCAGTGAGGGGTGAAGTACGTCGTCGGAGGGAACGAAGGGTAGCACGATGATCAGAGCTCCCTTGCGAGCTCGGAGGATGATTGGCGGAGTGGGATGATGCTCGTGGATGGCGAATAAAATGGAAGAAAATGAAGAAAAATCAAGAAGAAGAATGGGGAAGAGATGGAGGGATCTACCTGGGATCAGAAGCTCAGAGGGAGCTTCCACGTCGTCGCTCGAAGGCCGATAGGGGACCTGAGCTCTTGCAGCGCCTTGGAGGAGCTGCGACACGGCAGAGTTGGGCCGTAGATCTCGTCGGAGGTAGTTCTTGGTCTTCGCTCAACCTCGGATCAAATTGTTGTTACCAATCTGAAGGTGGGAGCTCGGAGACACTCTCCGTGGTGGCAGATGGGGGTGAAAGTGGCCGGAGGCGACTTATTTATAGGATGAAGGTGACGGCATGGATGGCTATGAGGTGGAGTTGGTGGACGTCATGGAGCGAGGTTGAGGGTCATCATGGAGATCGAGGGGGTTGGCGAGGATGAGGGACGAGTGGGCTATGTCGTGATGGTGTTAGGGATCGGAGATAATGATTGGTGTGGAGCCCAAAATAGAAAGGGGGCGGCCCCCTTGCGTACGATGGAGGACGTGGGCGCGGGATGTGCGAAGCTAGACGATGATCCCTTGGTCGTTGGATCAGGCGATCCAACGGTCCAGATGAAGGCGCAGATCAACGCTTGGGATTAGATCTAGGGTGCGACATCGGAGGGCACAGGATGTGCCATGTGGCGGACGCAAGGCGAGGCGCTAACGGGCGGTCTTGATGAGGTCTGGGGTCTGGTCGGGCGACTGGAAATAATTGCGGTGATGAACGGTGAAGATCAAGGTTCCCAGAGCGAGATCGGATGGCGCACAGAGTGCCACGTGGAGGATTGTGGGCGAGGCGCTAGCGGACGGTGCGGATGGGAGCTGGTGATGATCAAATGGTGGAAAATCAAGGGCGTGCATGGAAGTCACTGGGCCGTTGGATCTAGATTGAGATCCAACGGTCAGGGCTGCGGGCGGACCGGTCAAAGGGAGTGGGCCGCGTGGCGCAATCAGAGGGCGCCACGCGGCCAGCTTTGAGTGGCTGAAAAGAAAAATACGATTAGAGGGAGAAGGAGGCCGAATTTGGAAAAACCCAAAACATAAAAGTTGTAGATCTCGATGAGATCTATAAGTCTCATGTTGACCAAAAATGAGATGAGGTCAAATGTGATACAAAAATACAAGAATACAAATATACATATGTATAGTTTACAAGGAGGCCCAAAACCTCAAGTTTTGCCTACGAGCTCCGAATTGAATGAAATTAGTCTCATTTTAAAGGTCTCTGGATGTGTACTCATCTGGAGGTGAGTAGACCTAATTCGGAATTTGTAAGAGAGAGATATTGGCATTCTAAGGTCCAGGGGGTTTGGGGCTTTATTGGGTATTTTACAAGATAGGAACTCTGGCCTTCTTCCCTATATTATTAATTAATGGTGTACACATTATAAGGAAGGTGTTATTTCATTTTGGAAGGAGTATACAAATAAATAGGTGGATATTTTACAAGTGGATTTTACACAAGAAAAGGCTTCTTATTTAAATGCAAATGCTAAAATGCATATCTTGTAGATTTATGCATGAATGCTACTTATGCAAGATAAAGGGAAATATGATGCTAAATACCCGGGGACAAAGATCTATTTTCAACTTTAAGAGTGATGAATCACATATTCATCAGATTGCCATCTCCTTCTCAGGCTGGAGATCCCTTCTCGATAGTCAATTGACGGTGTAGTCGAGTCCTCAATCTAACTCTTTAGATATTCAACTGTACGCCAGCATCTATGATCCAACCTTTGGATCGACAGTAGTATGATATCAAGATGACCATGGCACATAACCCTAATTGTAATAAGGGGCCTATTATGCAAATTAGTTATTCTTCATTTCAGATTAAGGAGCAAATTGCAAAAACTTTTATTGCATAATGGCTCGTCGTAGGCTGACATGTCCAACAATCCCCTGTTAGTCCAAAGAACCATTAATAGGATAATCTTTAAACCCACACTCATATGTTAATCCTAAGCTATTTAAATAAATAGCTTGGCTGGTTGACTAGTAACTCTATGCATGAGAGGCTATGCCAAGTACTTTTACAGACCTACATATCTCCTCATAATAGTGTTGCATTCAATGTGAATGTTGCACTTATGCAACCAATACTCAATCTTGTTAAAGAAGTTATGGTGTCTTCAATATTACAACTCAATAACTATTATAACCATCCAGTAATTTCCATTATCCTTATCAGAATACCCTTATGTCCGAAGATCTCTATCCCCTTAGAATAAGACTCAGTCTTAAGTCTTGTAAGGTATCTATTGGTAAGACCTTTTAGATCACTATCTATAAAGTCTCAAGTTCTTAAAGATAATACTTTAAGATCGCTATCTCAAAAGTCTTGTCTTTTAAGATGTTTATTATTAATGTAATTAAGTATTTTATCTCCATGGCCGAATTGGTATAATTTACCACTCCTACTGCATGGTAGACATCTAGATTTCGTACACATCTAGCATACACCAAGCTTCTGCACAAAGGCATGCAGCTTTAGCATTTACGTCATCAACACTTAGAGATGATATCCCTCTAGATAGGTTAGTATCATATCTTAATGGAAAGAAGCCTTCCTTCAAAATTTCCAAAGTAGAACATATCGAAGATGTACCACTACCATGACTGTCCCAATGCCCTCTTCTCTTTGCTTATGAACAACTTCAGAATTGAGATCCAAGAGGCATCCTTAAGATTTATTTATCTTGAGGTATGGAATAGCCAGATTATAACACTTATTATCATCATTAAATCATTCCATGCGATTACGATTTTATCTACATTTAGCATGATGAACACAATGGCACTCCCATTAAGCTTCATATGGTTCATCAAGATTTTGTCTGAAATAATAACATTTATAATTTCATCAAATCTGATGTTCCCATTATAAGAATCTTATTTGAGTCCATAGATGGAGTACTTTATCTTGACACCTTGCCTTCCTCAACTATGAAGCGATGGGTCTACTTCATATGAATATCCTCGTTGAGGTATTCATATAGGAATGCAATCTTGACTTCTATCTTCTAGATGTCGTAGTCAAGTTGCGTAGCTATAATTAGCAATATTCTAATGGGTACAAGCATGGTCGCTAGAGAGGAAGTCTTATTGCAAGTGATGTCTTCTCTCCATGTACGAACCTTACTTTGAAGGTTTCTTCCTTCTCATTGGGTTCCCACTATCTCTTAAAGATACCTCTAATGGGTTTTACCCATATAGGTGGATCCTTGAGGTCCATACACAACACGTGTGCATGAAGTCTACTTTAGACTTTATTGCTAACAATCATCTCTCCATGTCATGATCCTCAAAAACTTCATCATATGAAGTCAGATCATTGTCAGACTTCTCTAACACATGGAATCCATACCCTCTAGATGGTCTTACCACCCTCAACTGATTTGAAGAGGTATGAGTGTTTAATCTTTAATTATCCTTTTAGTTTTTGATTGTAGGGACCTCATTATCCTTCTAGGATTCGATGAGTCCCTTTACTTCATTGTTATCTCAACTCTTAAGGAAGTCATCCTCTAAGAATCATATTCTTAGAGATGGAATCTTTAAAGAATCTCAAGGTCATAAAGTATGTATCCAATACCATCCTTTATATACCTAATGAAATAGCACTCTCTAGTGGTAGATTTCAGCTTACTTGTATCCATGTTTACGTCATGTACCACAGAACCATTAATCCTCAAGTGTCTCACATTAGGCTCGATTCCAAACCATAGCTCTCAAGGAGTTTTGAGTTTAGATTTGCTTGGAATCTTATTAAGGATGTATATTGTAGTCTATACTACATATACTCGTAAACTAAGAGGTAATTATGCTCAGATTCATTATTTGTCAAATCATGTCACACATGATCTAGTAGCATCTCCCTACAACTCCATTAAATTGAGGTGTATTGGAGGAATGAGATAGGAACAACATTCCTTTCTCCATGAGGTATTCTCTGAGTTTATTTGACAGGTATTGGTTACCTGGATCAGATCAAATTATTTCATCTTCCTTCTAACTTCAATTATCAACTAAAATTATAAAATATTTGAACATTTCAAAGGTTTATAATGTGTAAGGAAGGAATCTCATACCATGAATTATCATCAATGCTTATCACATATCATTAATATTTATTATGGTATAGAGGGTCCAAATACATCAATATGTATGAGGTCATGAATATCTCTACATCTTACACCATTCGCATAGAAGGGTGCATCAGACATTTTAATTTGAATACAATATTCACAACTATATAAGCTTTGAACTTTTAGACAATCTAAAGTTCTCTCTCTTACTAGCCTATTGATCTTATCAATAGACAAATGTCCAAGTCAAGATGCTAGATTATTGTCAAATGGTTGTCATCTTCCTTTTGATCTTTTAAGGTTTAATTTCCAGTATTAGAAATATCAATGAACCATTCATTAATATTCTAATTTAATAGTCCTTTAGATGTTAAATTACCATCTGAAATATATCCACCATAAGCCTTTATGATAGATCTATCTCAGAATTATTTCTAACAAGTTGAGAAATGAACAATGAATTTATTCAAACATCTAGTTCATAGAGACATTCTCTGAGACTAAGGTATCTCCTACATGAAATATGTAGTTTATCTATCCAATGGAGATCGTCGCAACAATTACTTCAAATTCCATGTGGATGATTGTTAACTTTAAGATCAAGTTTTCTAGTCTTCTAAAACATGTGCAATCGATTGCAAGTGTTAGTAGAAGAAGGAGCTACAATTATCAGACTTTAATCTTATCTAATAAGTAAGTTGATTCAATGATGATATGCAGATGTAGGATAAGCTGATAAACTATCTGAGTCCTTCTCTAAGGATTCTAGATTTTCTAGACAATCATACTATCGGAATATCAGGTTGTTGCAATATTGACATCCATCCAACTCTTTGGATGTCATATTATGGAAGCTGTAGAAGTGCAGTCAACTCTTTGACTCCCCTTCTTACATGGGTCGGACCCATGCTTCCAATGCACTTCCTTGATCTATAAACGACCATTGTTTAAGATAAAGGATCTCTAAAAATGAATAAGTCCCCAATGGACTTTAATATTAGAGTATTTCAACATTTATCATTGTTTTATCTTATCATATAATATGAATATTATGAAGCTTCATGAAAGACTTAAGTTGAGATAATAGAATGATGGCATTTATCATATTTACATCCATCTTAACTCTTAAAGACTTTAGTTCAGGCAGGTGATGAATCCACATTTCATCATCTTTATTCATTTATTTTAGCTTAAAATCCCTTATTAAGCACATGTATATAATAATAAATCATTATTTTTAGAATTTTATATTCTTTTATAAATATTATATAAATATCATTATTTTAACCTAAAATAAATAAATAAATAAAGGAAAAATAAAGGAAATATAAAGAAAATAAAGACTGTATATATGCAATAAATACAGACTGACTCTAACCTCAAGTGAAGGTCAAGACTTGATCTGATCGACAAGGAATAAATTAGGAGGAGATAAGGCCTTTTGTAGAAGAATAAAAAGAAAATAAAATTTCGTAATTGCACATATACCATTATTTTGTATATAATCATTATTCTAATTTATTTATCACTCTATTCATCTCAAATAAAAATATTTTCTTCTTGGAACTTATACATAAAAATAAGTTGTAAATACTAAAAATAATTGTTAGAAGATTCATTAAATATTGTGCAAATAATGACATTTTGAAAAAGCCGCAAAACTAAACTTCCCAGACTCATATCTGCTCCATAAAAACTCAAAATAAAGCAGACTCACTTTGTACTCTAATTAAAATAAGCTTCAAAATGATAATGGTTTTATTAAAATCAGAGTTAAGATGAAAAATGTGGCTTTTGGAGTGTATTGTACATTGTGCTTATATTGTATATTGTGTGAATATTTTATTTTATCTATTTCTTATACATATTTGTGTATATTGTATTTTTTAAATATTTGTAAATATTTTATTTTATTCAATTAAAATTAAAATACAAATTAAAGAAATCAAAATCACTAAAAATAAAATAGTATATATTTTGTACATATATCATTATGTATATATTATAACTTTACCTATTTATTTAATTTAATAAATTATTTTTGTAAAAAATATATTTAAAATCCTTGTAAAATATTGTAAATAGATAAAATAATAAATTATATAATTATTTGTAAAAACAGATAAATAAAAATCACTTTGTTGTATATACAAGTATATATACTTATGAATAAAGGGTATTATTTTTTAACTTAATTAATTAATTTATTTAATTTATTAAAATGACTATAAATAAGATTATAAATAATTTTTATTTACATTATTTATTTATTTAAAATCATTTTTCTATTTCTAATTATATTGATTTAACTTTTTGTTTTATTTTTGTCTTTTAGTGTATTTGTCTTATTCTCGGGGTCACCTGATTAGAGGATCTGGGCCCATTAACCCAAGTCAACTCCTCTTCCGCCCTCCTGACCCAATTAGTAACCTCGTCGGACCTATTTCTTCCCTTGTTCTTAACCAATCCGGCCATCAATTCATCTCGATTCCTTCATGGAATTTACTGCTCGTTTATCCCTTGATCTCACAACAACAACACCAACAACAAAGCCTTTTCCCACAACTAAGTAGGGTCGGCTACATGGATTCTTTGCCTCCATTCAGATCTATGTTGGGTAATTCCTGGGCTTATATCAAAAAAACTAAGATCCCTTCGTATAGTCTCTTTCCAACACTTCTTAGGTCGTCCTCGCCCTTTCTTAATCGACTCAATATCCCAACACTCGCATCTACTAACTGGTGCACCAGCTGATCTTCTTTGACCAAACCATCTTAAGAGGTTTTCTCGCATCTTATTCTCGATCGGAGTTACACCAACTTTCTTTCTGATTGCCTTATTCTGAATCCGATCTTTACGTGTGTGTGTGTGTGTGTGTGTGTGTGTGAGTGTGTGTGTGTGTGTCCACACATCCACCTTAGCATTTTCATTTCTGCTACAGCCATAATCTGCACATGTCTATGGTTCACAGGCCAACATTCAGATCCACAGAGCATAGCAAATCTCGCGGCTGCTTTGTAAAACTGTCCTTTAATTTTTAAAGGAATTTTCTTATCACATAGCACAGCAGAGGCACCTCTCCACTTTAGCCAGCCTGCATTTATTCTATTAGTAACATCTCCATCAATTTCCCCACCCTGTTGCAAAATATATCCCAGATATCTAAAAGAATATCTCTTCTGAATGTTATCGTCACCAATCTTTACCTCGATTTCTTCACCATTTCTTCCATCAAAGGTGCACTTCATATATTCTGTCTTATCCCTACTTATACGAAATCCTTTAGTCTCCAATGCATGTCTTTAGACCTCAAGCTTCTCATTTACTCCATCTCTAGTCTTGTCAATCAACACAATATCATCAGCAAATAACATACACTAAGGAACTCATCCTGAATGTGACTTTCAACTCGTCCATAATCAAAGTAAAAAAGAAATGGACTTAAAGTTGAGCCTTGATGTAAACCGATGTTGATGTCAAAATAGTCGGTCTTCCAAGACGGGGTCCTCACACAAGATAAAGCCCTATCATACAGATCTTTTATGAGGTTAATGTATAGGACAGGTACTTGTCTCTTCTCCAAAACTCTCCACAATATCTCTCCTGGGCCAGAATCATAAGCTTTCTCTAAATCGATAAAGATCATATGAAGATTCTTCCTTTTAGCTCTATAAATCTTCATTGTTATCATCAGCAAATGGATGGCTTCAATAGTTGAGCGACCTGGCATAAATCCGAATTGGTTTTCTTTTACTTTGGAAACTTTCCTCATCAGCTTGATACCTCTGTAATTTGAAGAATTTTGAATGTCTTCTTTATTCTTATAAAGAGGCACGAAGATACTCCTCCTCCAATCTTCAGGCATTTTCTTGATTCGCCAAATAACGTTGAATAGATTTGTAAGCCAAGTCAAACCACACTCACCTAAAACTCTCCATACTTCTACAGGGATGTCATCCGGTCCTACATCTTTCCCAAGTGTCATGAGATTTAAAGCCTTCTCTACTTCCTTTCTTTGTATTCATCTATAGCTTGCACGATTCAAGTAACTTTCACCACTAGCTAGATCACCCAAAGTGATCTCTCTATTTCCTTCCCCAGTGAAAGGTTTATGGAAGTATTGTTCCCATCCAGTCTCTATATCTTTCTGAGTAACAAGTATGTGACCTTCCTCATCCTTAATGCATCTCACTTGAGAAAGGTCTTTGGTCTTTCTTTCTCTTGCTTTGGCCAACCTGAATATATCCTTCTCGCCCTCCTTAGAGTCGAGATTTTTATACAAATCTTCATAAGCTTTTGACTTAGCTTCGCTTACAGCCTTCTTTACTTCCTTCTTCGCTATTTTGTAGTTTGTGATAGTTTCCTCTGTCCTATCCTTCGACATAGATTTAAAGCATGATCGTTTATCCCTTGATCTCGCCTGAATAAAATTTCTTTCTATTTAGCCTCGATCTGCATACAATCTGATTCTCATATCCGTCGGACCTTCGCTGCTTATATAATCTCTTCCCAGCTCTGTCGCTTCCCTGACCCGTTTCTTATGCTTTTTGCACCCGAGGCTGAGTCTGGCGATACGACCGGTGACAAAGCTTGATTCATACAACCGGGAGAGCTGTGATGTGCTCTTGAGGCGCAATCCAACATATGCTGTCGGAATTCCTCTGCCGTCGTCGAGTTTCTCCACCTTACATCATGGATCGAGGCAACAACTCTTTTCCCTCTCATTCATAGGTAATTTACGTAATTGGCTTTCCATTTCATAGTTTGATTTCGTGTTCAATTTTCTATATTAGCTAATTCAGATCTCCTTATCGGAGCTTCGATCTACACGATCGGATCTCTTCGATCATCGATTTATCACTTCGACTCGACCCACACGTTCACTGCACCCTTCTCTATCTCCTTCTGTAGCCTGATCGACTCCAGATCATCTCAGATCTGGAGTCCGACTCCAACCCATACACCTTCACCAGTGTCCTCATTCTCCCTTACATTTCTTTGCTTTTTCAAGTAATAACTTGGTTGAAGATTTTGCTCTGAGCATAATAAATCCATTGTAGGTTGTTTGAGTAGACCTAGAGCTGAATCACATTATCTGGAGCTATATTTCAAACGTCATTCACTTGAGCTTCCAGATCCTCAAATCCGCATCATCGGACTTCATATTCACCCTCAATCGAAGTAGAGATGTTGCAGGAGCGTGCACAGACCATCAGAAGGCGATTCAATTGGCGATTGAGCAAGATTGGCTTGATTGAACTTTGCCAGAGTCACCCTTTATCTGTGTTCTTCGTTATACACCCAGCATCGCACGATCAAGAATAGAGATCCCCTAGATTGAATCTCCTCCATTAAGAAAGCCCCGAAGTTGTGCCATTGATCAATTCCCCAGATCAAATCTAAGTCGTCCACGTACATCCATCTACAATCGTTAGATCCGAATAAAGACCAGATCCAACCGTTCGTTTCGTCATGTGTACTAAGGGTACATTTGCACTTTAGCCCCGTTTTATTTTAATTTTGTAAATAACTCCTTTGTGGTCACGTGTCATGTTGTGCGTGATGGAATAATTGCATTGATTGCCATGTGGCTTATTTTAATTACGTTCTAGTCTAGCTTGTTTGTATAAACGTACCAAGCACGTGACAGTTTGGTCAATTTGCAATTTATGTTCCATGTTTTCTGTGTTACTGATCAGCCCCCTTAAATAATTAAATTCCATCGGGGTCCATGCTAGTCCATCCCACATGCGCCGGGACGCCCCCCTTTTGGGAAATTTGCATAAAGGCTCCCTGTCAATTTATTTTGTTATCTTTTAGTCTTTAAATATTTTTTATTTGCATTTATGCCCATGTGAAGCATATTACCATTTTGTTAATAAGGTTTAATAAATTTCATATAAAAAACAAAAAAATACAAAACACTAAAAACACATAAATTTCATATAAATTCATAGAAAATACAAAAAATAAAATACGTTGTTGAAAATATTCAAAAATTCTCTCCATTTCTGTAAATATTTTACATATTTTGCTTTAATTTTCTATTTTAAAATCACAAAAATATATGTTTCATTTTCTATTTGTTGTTTTCACTATTTTTAATTGTTTTAAAAATCTTAAAATATAAAAATATTCCAAAAATCACAAAAAATTATAAATTATTCAAAAATACAAAAATATTTTTATTTTAATTTTCTGCATTTATTTATTATATTTTAAAAATCTAAAAAGATTGTCTTCTTTACCTTTTCTTTTTATTCTTTTTATTTGTTTTCTTTTTATTGAAAAATATAAAACATTGGCTAAATTTAAAAATTCATAAAAAAAATACAAAATGAGAAAATCACTAAAAATATAAAAATTAAAAATCAATAAAAATTAAAAAGATGAAAAATCATAAAAACCAATAGTAGTTTGCCTTGGGTTTCTTATTTTACTTCTTTAATTTCTCATTTATCTAAATAACCCTCGAGGTTCATTGTTTCCTCCCTGAGTTCAAACATGTATGCTATAAAGGTAAATAAATAGTATATTCATCTCTTGCATATATTTATTCCCTTTTTGTGCTTGAGTTGTGAGTAATTGAATAATTTCTATTTGAGGGAAATTTGGGTTGCATCGACACCTTCACTTTGTTTTAAATAATTAAATCCTTGATTTCTTAAGTCTCAACAACAGACACTCAAATATTTTTAATACATCATCTACTATGGAGCTGCCATCTTGCATAATGCAGTGAACCGTGTCATTCATGATTAAATATTGAGAGCACATATGTTTGCCAAAACGTCTCCTTTAGTTTTTATAAGGATCTTGACAATTACAATCACCATCGACATGTTACTTCCAAAGTACACTCGATGTGAGATCAAGATTATAGATACATAACCCTAGGTTGTTGTCCTACTATTTATTTAGTTGTCAATCCTCATTATCATGAGGAACTTTCCCATTGCAACCACATACATTATGTGTCCAACAGCAAGTACTACATCTTGAGTATGGATCCAATCCATAATACTGGTTATGATTGAGTATATCTTTGAGTGGGTTTAATGAAGATTATATGAAATAAGATAATTTGCATAAATATATTTTCTTTGATTAAGGTTATTGTTGTTTTAAATTAAAGTTGCCTCTCTTTTTATTACCTTAAAAGTCTATTCCCTTTCGAATTTTCAAAGCATGAGGTATGTTAAGAAGTACCTCAAGAAAGATCTAAGATCTCTCTTCCATGTTTGTCACACCCCAATAATATGAGAAAATGTAGCTCAGGTGAAGGAAGTGGGAACTCTTTCTGCCTTGCAAGTCCAACTTACATTCCCCAATTCGGTTTTAGACACTCGAGCTCACTACCCCTAAGGTGATGTTGACCATTTGTCAATTGAATCAACAGTAAATAGGAATAGAACTCGCTATGCACAATCCAATGTCACCCCAATTATATGGGAAATAACATTGGGATCACTACGCATACGCCCTTACTCTTTTGAGAAGCAGTGAGCCCAATCCATATATGCTTGTACATTAGAGTCATGACTTTGCATAGGCTCCTCCGTCGTACAATCCATGGAACCATTCGCCTTGATGGGAGACCATGGATGCCATCTTATGATCCTCCATATCTCATTCAAATTTTGATTAATCATTTAGAAACATATTCTTATGATTAACTCTTCCAAGGGAAATCCTTATTAAATATAGACCGTGTATTTTAATTGGATTACATTAATTAGTTATATTAAATTAATCATCAATCCAATGCAACCACCAAATAATTTAATTTACTTGATATTACTATATAGTATACTCCTTCACATAGTACAAATTAGTTATTCCAATTAGTTGTTAGAGTACGTCTTAACCGCGCATCATACTATACTTCCTTGAAATGGATCCAACCGGACACTCGAGTTATACTAGGGGGAGAATTTCCTTGATATGCAAGAAGCTACTTAAGAAATCAAGCTAGCATATCATGTCTCAACACCATCTCCATTCCAATTCAAAATAATACAACTGGATTTATTTGTGCTAAGATGTTTTATTGATCATATGCAATTGATGACCGACATGATACTATATAATTATCTGCTATATATTTAGGCATCTTAAACCATTTTTATTGATCTTAAATTTGTAGTCGTACCAAACAATCATGTTATTTTGCGTGGAAATTGCTGAAATACAACAATTGTAGTTTCCAATTTAGGATTTGTCATGAAACAATCATTCAATCAAGTTGTTATTTATCAATTATTTCTTTAAATAAGTGATACAATAATTAGTCAGGTAAAATCGTAATTTTCATTATTCACGTTGAATGATAAATACATTAAAAAATGTCATCAAAATGATCTAATCATCTTCCGACCCATTCCCATTAAATTGCATCTCTAGGGCAAACGGAGTCGGAATCGCGTAAAATACATTTTAGTGGTTTGTTGGTTTAATTCTTAAAATATTTAATGTAATTTTAACATATTTAATGATATGAAAATAGTAATTAAAAATCATTTAATTACAAATTCGAGTTTACATGCAGAAACAACAACACACTGTGAAAATTTATTGATTTTAAAGCTATGCCCATTTGATGCTAACAATTGAAGAATCTTTTGGAAAATATTTAGGCATTCTAAATACGTTAAGTATCCAATAAATTTGTTCAAACATGTCACAAATAGTAGCTTTTTCATATGAGCAATAAACTATATAAAAAAGTATCTACGCAAAAAACAACAAGTCTATACGCATCTGATATCAAAAACTATGTTCCCTTAGAGTTTGGATCGCATCCAAGACCTTTAACCTAGATCTAATACCATTTGAAGGTAGTCGATTTAAATAAACCGACTCGTGGATCACGGAAGCATGGAGATTGCATCATATGTTATCTAGGGCAACCATCATATTAGTTGACGGGGCAACGGAGTAACAAAAAAATTCGATGAAACCACATGATATGGGAACCATTCTCATGATGTTTCATCTTGATAACAAAAGTTTAGTCTTAACTCTTGAAGCGTAGTTGTGATCTCAATAGCCTCTAAACGAAGAGGTCTCCTAACTCAAGTCTGATCCGACGAGAGTGCAATTGCAAGTGTATTGATGAGACATGTGCTTCCTGCAATCCCAAGCAATGATCCAAGAAAGGAACCTCCTGATTTTGACTCACAAAATACTTCTTCACGAGCATGAAGCACCAAAGGAGATGAAGTTCCTCAAGTTATTGATCCAGCAGTACGACGATAGCGTGATGACAATTGCAGTCTCCACAACCTAGACAGAGGACGACCAAGGGTTGGAGATGATGGTATAGATGTATAGTGTAGAGAATGAGAGAGAGAGATTATGCAACAATTTCATTCCATTAAATAGATCTAGGGTCATCCTTTCTTTTATAGCAGATTATATATCAATAGATCTCAATACATATGCACACATAATCAATGGTAGATATTAATTTGTGCTTTCTCAATCAATGGCTAAGATTGTATTGCAACAATTTGTAATAAAAATATTAATCTTAGAAGAAATAAATAAGTTGATTATAATCTTCAACAAATTAATTTCAATTAAAATCAATTTAATTCATGAATAAAGAAGAGAGAGAGCCTCTTTACAGGGAAGGGGAAAGGAGATAGCCTCTGTCTCCTTTTGCCATGGGTGGAGTCACATGTGGGACTTGGAGAGAGATTTTCTCTCTCCAATTCCCATAAATGTAATCCCATTACAGTATATCCTTATTCAAGAATTATTTGTCAATTATATATCATCAAATAATTTGCAAATTATTTGTGATAATTGCAATGAGATATTGATTAAGTATGAATCATATTCATCCAACAAATATTAAATGTAAAGCAGATTTATATTAAATTGTATAATGTGAATCCAATTCACATTAACATATTAATTATGAATCTCATTCACAATTAAATCTCTCCATAATTATTATTATTATGGATAGTGTTATACACATTAATCATATCTGTGATAAATTATATCCAAATTAATTATCCAAGATGTTTCTATACATGTGTCTAAATAATGTAAATCATATCCACATTATTTGTGATAATTAAATCCTAATTATCTATCTAATTTTCCAATGCCTGAATAATATTGCTTATGGAACAATTCTCAAACTCTTTCAAGAAGTGTGTACCTTCTCCTCGGATGCTCGTAGATAAGGTCAGTCCATGTATAATGACTTGGATAGTGAGATCTAATCTTATATCCAGATCTAAAAGATCGCTCATAGGTGTATGATCATGTCAGATAAAATACTCAATCTTCTCGTTGCATCTGAATCATATCCAGATCAATGTCCAACATTTAGATAACTAGTCTATTGAGTGGAGTCACTAAGATCCAAACCTATTTCATCATTCCCTCGAAATGGAAGTGTCATGGTATACAACTGTTTAAGATCACATCACCCTCGGCTATTCCTAATACCTGTACATCTTGCATAGAGGACGACCACGAATAACCCCGAAGTTCTGATCTTATTTGAACTATCTCTTTCCTGGTTGTTATCATTAAGTTTATCGTTCGATCATTGAGAATGGGTATCAATCATATGCTTCCCAGAAGCATTTATTATACCTACAAATCCTATCTTATTTCCAAAATAAGATGACCAATGTTGGAATTTGGTTTATCACAATATCTCATGAGTAAGCTCATATCTTTCAGTTCAATAGTGAACTTGTATGATCACTTTGAGAGATCATATTACTCATATATCCTCGTATGCACACCTGCTCACCAATGTAAGGACCTTGATTAGGTCATCAATATAATGGTCTGCCTAATATACTTACTTAGATATATAGTAATACATCTATTTTCGGTCAGAGGATGTGTGCTTGTATGTGACAACATACGATATAGGTCTTAGTTATCTCATTCCCATTAAGATTCATCCAACACCTTCAAATCTCTACTCCTATGCAGAGGACATGCATCAAGAGACCGGTCAGATGTCACCTTTTAGAGTAAGGATTGCAATCTCCTTCCCAGGTTGGAGATCCCTTCTTTATAATCACTTGACCATGTGGTTGAGTTCTCAATCTTACTCTTTAGATATTCAACCCAACACCAGCCTCTATAATCCAACCTTTAGATCAATAGATGTATGATATGAAGATGGTCATGTTACATAACCTTAATTGTACTAAGAGACCTATTATGCAAATTAGTTATTCTTCATTTCAAATTAAAGAGCGAATTGTAATAACCTTTCTTGTATAATGGCTCGGCATGGGCTGCTATGTCCAACACTATTTATATGCCTCCATAGTCATTAGGGGAATGAAATCTCCTTCAATAATATTTCTAAAATGGCAGTTGATCAATCAGATAAAAAATTGATCAATCATCAGTGAAGTTGATCAATTAGAAGTTTTTTTATTGATCAATCAAAAGTAGTTGTTAACTAACCATTATATTTGAATTTAAAACTTTATCAATCGGTTAAATTTTTTGATCGGACAGATGTTGGTCAAAAAGCCAAGAGACGTTATTCGATCAATCAAGAAAATTGACTATTAGATGTTGATTCAAAAGCCAAGAGAAGTTGATCAATCAAGAGTTGATTGATCGGTTAAGAAACTTGATCGATTAGAAGTTGATCAATCTATATAAAAGGTTGATCCACTAACCTGGTCCAAAATGCATGATACTCTTTGAGGTTCTTTACAATACAAAGATTAATTGAAATATACATGACTCAATAAAGAAAATCGTCAACTTCTTCTTGAGCTTGATTTCTTATTCTTGAACTTGAGCTTGAATTCCTTTGGCTTTGATGCTTCTTTTATGCTTTGAGCTCCATATGGTTGATCTTATTATTGGTCGTATAGCTTCCATGCCTTTTGACCTAGCTTCAAATTAAATAAACAAGTTTCATTGTCATCAAAATATGCATGCTTGAACTATCAATATCAACCCCATGCATCTATATCGAGTGATGTCAAGTTTGCATACACCTTGGTAGCTATCTTCCTTAAGTCAAGTCTACTTATGCAATGGGTTTAATCACACATCTAAATTCATATAAAGCTGTCTAAAATATTGCATGTGAGTATCAAGATGATCCTACAACCTTTTGTATCTCATGAGAGGATGCAAGCCTATGTAAGGAAGGAAGAGTCGATCAACTCCCCGTGTATAGCTCCATTATAGTGGATCGAGTACGACAAGCCTATAGACGATGAGCTTGCATGCATTGTATAGAGTGTACCTTCCCTCAGTCAAAGTTCGCATAGTTGGAGCCAAACTACAAAAGAGTATGTGGTTTTAGAGGAACATGCAGATGCAGACCGACAGGATGTAGGGTATTTAAGGGGTAGAAGGGTGGTAGGTGCTCGATGCATAAGATGGGAAGGAGATTTTAAAGGGCATGTACATTAGGGTCAATTTAGTGAAGACTAGCATGCAAGGTTGAGAAGGGTTAGATGGGGCCTCAAAGGTCGAAGGGGTAGTGGTGCGCTAATACCACATTCACAAATGAAAAAAAAAATGAAGAAACAAGAGATACAAGACAATAGAGTACTTTCCATATATGCATACATATATTAACATGAATAAGTTTGTGTCTGTATGTGTGTCTGCTTTTGTGCGGAGAGATGTTATGACCTAATTTTTATTACTCCATAATTTAATAATCATTCTTTTAATGTAAAATAAACCAATGCCTTATGTGTTTTATAAACCAATAATGTTAGATCTGCTAATGTTTTCTTGAACACTCCATGTAGGAATTTCTTTCCAATTAATGTATAAATATGATTGTGTATTGATAGGCACCCTTTTCATACTGACACGAGATCATTTGAGTAGGTAAACTACTATCGAAAAGATTCGAGCCTAAACATAGTAAAAGAGAGTTCAATATTTGATATCCGTCTTAGATGTTAATGCAACACTAAAAAGCAAACAACAAATCTGATTAATTGACATTCCAAATTAGATACATGAAGCACCTCGAAATAGTAAAAATGAAAGGATTGAAACTAGAACTTAAAAAGTATAACATCTCGAAAGATGAAATTAAAGTGTAAGCGTTAAAGAGGTGATCTTAGAGTTAATAAATAGAGAAGAAAATGAATGAGGATAAATTGGTATCAGGTAGTATTCAAGCTCATTTTATAGATATTTTCCATGTAAGTTTGATGAATATCGATTTGGATGGATATTTAAATTTTTCATCTGATAGACGTATATGTATACAAATGCGATATGAATACAAACGCGAATGTGAAATAAAATAGATGTTGTATTATTTATAAGAATACAAATGTATATTGATTTCTAGGATGCATCTTTAATTTCTTTACACAATAAAAATATAAACAAAATTTTAAATAATATAGAACCAAGCTCTATCAAGAAATTTTCCCTCCCAAGTTCTCACCTAATGTAATCGTTTGCACTTGATAGTTCTCGTCAAACTCATTACTTGAGAATTGTAATGTATACTTTTCATGATATATGTTTCTTATTAGGATTTAATGGGTCTGCCTCCTGGGACAGCGAACATGGTTGCCCTACCCTCTATTTTCGGCGTTTTTTTTTATTTTTTGAAAAATATCACCGTGTATATTCATCCCTGTATCTCTCCTATATGCCATTCGAATTTCGTCAGAAACAGAAACTCCTACGACCTCCATCGATATAGTGTCGATTTAACAAATCTTGTTACCATTAAAAAATGATTGTCTGGATGGAGACCGTAGGAGTCTCTGTTTCTGACAAAATTCGAATGACATATAGGAGGGATATAGGGATAAGTATACATGGCGATATTTATAAGAAAAATAAAAAAAACACCGAAAACGGTACGGGGGCAGCCCCATTATCCTCTTCTTATTATATGAAGTTTGTTTTTAACAAATATTTTTAGTAATGGACTTAGAAATGTTTAAGAATAATGGATAAATGCATATACATTTTTCATTTATACCAATATCTGAATATTCATTTCGCATCCACGCCCACTTCTTCAGTATATGATTTCCCAATCCATATATTCGTCCACAATCACATTTATATTTGTACCCAATTAAAAAAGAGATGAACCGACTGTTTTCATCCCTTTTTATATACAATTTAAAATAAAAAATACAGTAAAGACAAACAAAATCAGGTCTGTTAACAATCATTGCTGCGATAAGCATCCATTTCTACTTAGGGAGGCTTGAAAATACCAGGGCCAACTCGTGAGAAGTATGGCCGAGAAGACGAAGAGAGAAGGAAAATTTCATGATTCGAGAAATGATTCTCCTTGAATTAAAATGCAGAGAATAAATAGAAATTAAATTTCCGCTTCTCTATGGATCTCACCCAATTAGTCTAGACAGTGAACCCCAAACAATCTGGAAACAGATGGAGACGCTTTGGAATCGACTATGGACTCCATACAGCGACTAAAATATCTCGCACCAAATTCACAATTTCCTTCCTCGCCATTTGAAGTCGACATTTATTTATGATCTGTCGCGACTCCAGAAACGATTCCTACCAACTTCAGAAAGTCTCCTGAATACTAGGAATCATGCTTAGCAAATGAAGTTGATTCGCAATTGTTTAATATCTCCCAACTCTTAGCACCTTGCTTCAGAAATTCGAGAAGTATAGATCTCTAAAAAGTTCGTAAAATGTTTTTGATAATTTTATTTCTCATCCTGTAAAAGCACAAGACGACCAGTATACAAGGAAGAGAAGCTGCCGATGTTCCCTTCACAAGTATACTCCTAGCTATTGATTCGCATATCGGCCGAAGGGCAGCCTTCTTTTTCAGTCCAGAGCAAAAGCAAGCGAAGATCAATCCCGGAACTCAGCCATGAACACTCCATGGAACGCCTTCAGACTGGAGACAATCCCCGGAATCTTGTCCTCCTGAGGTAGAATGGTGCACCTGATGTGCCACGTTCCAGGGACCTGCCATATTACAAGAAAGCATAAGCAAATATTCCTGCCACTGAAAGATGGCTTCTTGCAAAAGGAACCATGAAACTGCCGAACTTACTTGACCGAACCCGGATCCTGGAACTACTACAATTCCAGTGGCATTAAGAAGGCGGCGAGCATAAAATGCATCAGGAGCAGCTTTTGCGGCTTTCGCGGCCTCTATCGCTTTGTCGGGGAGACGAAGGCGGGGAAAGAGGTACATTGCTCCCTCTGCCTTATTGCAAGTGACACCTTCCATGCTGTTGAAGGCGTCCTCCAGAGTCTGTAATCCATTGAAAGTAAATCCCTTTGCAATATTTTTTTATTTAATTCAGAGGTAAAAAAAGTGACGATAAATGTAATCAACATACCTTGGCACGCCTAGCCAAGGACGAGAGGATTTCCTCCTTTTCAGAGGTATAGGATTCGTAGGATTCATCCCCTACCTGCACAGGTCAGGGGAATTATCCATCACGGACCAATATGGGCAGAGATAAATTCCAATCATAGTTTGACAAATGGAGAATTTGGATTAACTACTAGGATTGTATCTGTTGAAATATGAAAATACGGAAGCGAATCAAAGCAAGAACAAAACAAATAAAACACTTTGATTTTACGTGGAACCCTACTCCGTGAGAGTGAGATGACATGGGAGAACAGCCTCAAAGGGCTGATTTTGCATTCACTTTCTCAAAGGTTACAAAATGAGTGTGGGGTTCTTTATATAGCCCCACCAATGTGACCAAAAGTCACCACTCCAAGATGTGGGACTAAACATAACCAACCAACATGTTGAAATATGAAAATAAGGAAGTGAATCAAAGCAAGAACAAAACAAATGAAACACTTTGATTTTACATGGAACCCTACTCCGTGAGGAGCAGGATGAAACCACGGGAGAATCGCCTCAAAGGGCTGATTTTGCATTCACTTTCTCAAAGGTTACAATAAGTGTGGGGCTCTTTATATAGCCCCACCAATGTGACCAAAAGTCACTACTCCAAGATGTAGGACTAAATATAACACACCAAGACCATTCTTCAACAGTATCGACTTAAGCCATTTCTCGGGTTTTTTTCAAGATCGATCATGATTAGTCATTACAAGGGGAATTGGGGAGCTTGTAAAGAAGGAAGCAAATGCATATCCAACCATCTTTTCTAAATATAAGTTTGTTTCGGAGGCACACAATCTATTAAACTGCTCTTCCAATTCCCTTATGGTTCAGAGATCTATACTCTTATATATAACTAAATAGAAAAAGGCTTTCAAGAAAATCAAGAATATTATGCGGGGAATCTTGTTTTACTTTTAGCATGCTTCAACCAAGAATCTTACAACCGTAAGAGAGGCTTCTTAAAAGAGACCATGAGAAAATCCAACCATAATGAAAAATTCTATTAAAGACCGCTTCAACCATAAAAGAGATTTCCTTAATGCAACAAGGATAGCCTACTACAGAATTTTGTGATATCCTTGTATGATCCTGCCTACAAGAAACGTTCTCCGATTAACATCATTGTCATGTTAGCAACCAATAAATTCTTGTGAGCTTCAGTGAAATAAATAACTGCTTGACACCTATAGATTCATCCTACAAATGTCATGCAAAATACATGACTTCTGGCACGCAGGAGATAGATAAATTTAACTGAAATTGTGTTCATAAAAAGATTGAAAATCATTAACTAGAAAGGGAAGACAATGGAATTTGGATTTCAGAAAGAGAACTAAAAAGTTCAACCATTAAAACGAACTCTTAGGCCTCCTATTAAAGCAAGTTTAGACCTGCTCGTTGACCGATACAGGAAAAACCTTTTTAGATCTGAAAAATGAGGATTACAAAAAAATTATAACACGTATGACCTTAGTTTTAAAAGATGATAATAGATGTATAAAAGCATTGTAAAAATCACATTTTAATCTCAGAACTGCAAATGAAGCTAGTAGCCTTTATTGACCTGCAGAATATAACAAGTACCTGTGGTGGGTTCATAACAAGACTAGCCAGAATCTGACCAGAAATATTTGAACAAAGATTCACAGACGCAACCTTATAAATCTGTTCTCTTACATCAGCACTGAAACCAGTGACCTCCATGTAACCACCTCTCTTCCCACATTCTCCATAATAACCTGAACAAAAAGCTAAATTTAAGAATGCAAAAAAATAAAGATCTTCCATTTTACGATTGGATTCTGAGAATACCTTTCGAAACGGACTGAAAGGAAACTAAAGCAAGATCGTCATCTCCATATCCCATCGACCTTGAAACCTTCTTAAATGAATTGAATTTCTTATCTTCGACATACACGTTTTCTTGGTACACCTGTGACCCATAAACGTCAGCAGCAATGCAAGTGATACACATAAACTTAATTGTGGATTTAACAACCTTCTACAAAATAGATCAAGGAGTAAAAAAGATGTGAAGAGCTTTATTACCTCATCAGCAAGAAGAACCAAACCCTCGTTCTTACAGAATTCAACAATTTCCTTTTGATTATCCTCTGCAAGCACCTGGATAAAATGGTCCATTCCATATCAACGTGTGGTGCCTCTCAACAGCCAAGTTGAGACGTAAAGTAAAACAGAAGGGTGTGATGCCTGACACAGATAGAGACAGCATCCAAGTTGCAGGACTCCCTTTAATTAAACAACTTGGGTCTTGGTATCAGTATGGGTAAATACTCAATGAGAACAGAGTTCTTATAATCTCATCTACATCTGTACTTCCCCATATCAAGAAACTGATAGTATATGGAATGGAGAAAGGTGAAACATCTAAACATAGCATTTCAAGCTTTTTTGCATGTAAGCAAGCGCTCCAAGGGATCAAAGCCTAAAACCAAATAGACTTAGTAACGAAGGGCACACATATTTGTTTTTCCAACTCAAGATCCCATAATTGAAAGCCTAGTGTTTCTCTAGCTACCACTAAAAGAGAACACATAGTACACGTGCATGAGTTTAAGGGTGTGATGCCTAACATAGATAGAGACAGCATCCAAGTTGCAGGACTCCCTTTAATTAAACAATTTGGGTCTTGGTATCAGTATGGGTAAATACTCAATGAGAACAGAATTCTTATAATCTCATCTACATCTGTACTTCCTCATACCAAGAAACTGATAGTATATGGAATGGAGAAAGGTGAAACATCTAAACATAGCATTTCAAGCTTTTTTGCATGTAAGCAAGCGCTCCAAGAGATCAAAACCTAAAACCAAATAGACTTAAAGTAACGAAAGGCACACATATTTGTTTTTCCAACTCAAGATCCCATAATTGAAAGTCTAGTGTTTCTCTAGCTACCACTAAAGAGAACACATAGTACACGTGCAGGAGTTTTACAACCATCAATCAAGCACAGCATCAGCACCACTATATCTACACATTAAAAAGAAAAACATGTCTACTGTTCTAATAGTATTTTCTTCCAATAACATACGGATATGTGTCTGTGAATAATAAAAAGTATAACAAATACAGGTAAGATAAGGTTATATATCTATATATCATGTATCATAGATCCTAACCTGCCCAGTGGGGTTGCCAGGGTTGATCACTACTAATGCACGTACAGTTATACCCTTAGATTTAGCTTCCTCCAATTGCTTCTTCACCTCAGATAACTCCAAACCCCAGCCAGTAGCCTCATCAAGATAGTATGGCACCTGAAGAATTAAAGGAATTTTAATAGAGATCAAATAACTCAGGTCATCATAATTGAATTTGTGACTAATTAATTAATGGTCAAGGTCACGCTCGCTGTTAACACGTTTACATAACTACAAGCACCATGTATATATTTTATCCACACATCCACAACAATACCACAATGACGACTACTTTCGGTTTACACTTAGATTAGTTCACAATGACATATAGCAATTATCCCTCTAAAGGTCACCAAAGCAATATCTTTCTTTGAGGACCAAAGTGATATTTAGATGCACCATCATTGAAAAGGAAATCTTAGAAATAAATCAGTGATATTCCCATATGCACTTTTATTTTGAGATTGTTTCACCATATAGTCGGGCTATACACAGGCACATTATCATCAGTCCAGAAGAACAAATCAATAGGTTATACGAGAAACTTACAAGAGAACCACCGTGTAGAGCAATTGAAGCAGAGTACAAAGGATATTGAGGAATGGGACATAGAATTCCATCTTTTTCAGATCTAATGAGTAATTGCATCATCATATGAACCTGTCAAGATCACAAAATTGAGTTTATTCCCCTTGGATATATTGGAAGAAATCAATAGCAGATTGAGGTTCATGTTATTACCGCAGGGCTCGCTCCATCTGTTAGGAAGATGTCATCTGCATTAGCAGTGTAACCATCACGAGCAGCGATCCCAGCTGCAATTTCATCGCGCAAACCTTTGATGCCCTGGTACAAGGAAATTATGTTTATTATGAAAATTGAAAGGTGAATCTACTTATAGATGTTTAAGCAAATGAGACTTCATGCCTGACTATGACTATAGGCACCAGTAGCTCTTCCAGGAATCCGCTCAAGGATTTTAAAAGCCCTGTCAATGGAGTCGGAACTGCATCAAAGAGGAAATTAACATTTAGAAAAAAAAAGTGGATGTCAGTTATATTGATGATAAAGCTTTTTTACAGCACGTTATGGGACTTCATCAATCTCAATCTTTGGTCAAAGGATGTATGCCCTCTGTCGCGATCTAGTCAAGCTAACTCTTGACTAATTCCACAACTTTAATTTATATTCCTTTGTAGATTACATATTTCAAAAATATTCATCGAATATCAGTCTAAAAGAAAATAACCATATCGTCACTTTATTAAACAGTATTATCCTTTGTCAGATTGTTGACTCAATTTAACTCTTTTGATCAACAATTACATTACATCAATTATTTTAATCTAACTCTTAAGAACATTAATTATATGATATCCAATGTGTCCAAAACACCTGCATGAACTGCGTCTGTGGCCACATATGCCTATGCAGTAGGTGGGCCGAACGGTATTTTCTATGTAGTATGGTCTTGCTGCATATTCGGTCTGTATAGCCGCACTTTCGACAACATAGACTGCATATTCAATCTGCATTTGAGATAGAGTTTATATTTTTATTAGTGGTTTTTATAACTTGCATTCAGGAGAAGAATGCTTACCTATATGCCATTATTAATTGATTCTATTACCAAACTTTTTAATAAAGGTACAAATTTCCCTTAAATTTTATTTTGGATTTAAAAAAAAAACTTTTCATTCCAAAAAAATGAAGCATTAATGATGAAAGAATATTTATTTTAAATTTTAAAAATATAAACGGTATGAAACAGCATATTTCCCACATATTCCCTTGCATACCGCATAGCCGTTATGGTGACCTATCTGAACAAATATCATACCACGTTTCTGAACCTTGGCCATGCTATGTAATGCTAATCGTACAGAGGAAGATATCTAAGCATGCATGAACAAGTGTGCATTATTTTAGATATGGAATGATATAATTGCAATAACATAATCATATAGTGGCACATCAAGGGCTCACATGTGCAACAAAAACCGTCACTTGTTTCTTGCTTCTCCATATAATTAAATTACCATGTGTAAATAAACAAAATAAGTAGAATTGTGAATAATAAGTGAAAACATGGATTTACATGAAATCCTAATCCCTAATAAGGAGCGGATGAAACTACGGGAGGAAGCCTCAAAGGGTTGGATATTTTATTGAATTATCTCAATGAGCGTAGAGATGTTAGCCCCACCAACTCAATCAAGTCCTACCGCTTAGCAATGCAGAACAAAATAACTCCCCAAATTACACAAACATCCCATGTAACCTTTGAGAGAAATCAATAGAGTAGGCCTTCTCCTGTGGTTTCATCGTGCTCCTCACCAAGTAGAATTTCATATAAAATCAAGATGTTTATGTGTTGTTTATTGTTCTTGATTCCACGTCCGTATTCTTATTTTCAGCATGGTATCAGACTATATCGTCAAAGGCGTGCAAGGTGCTCGTCGAGGCGCTAAGACAACGCGATGCGAGGCCTAGGTGCCATGGCTTGCTTTAGGCCAAGCATTTTGCTCGAGCACTGTCTAGGCGAATGTCTGTTCTAAGGCACGAGGCGCTCAAGGCGCCTGAAGCAAAACTAGAGGTTTTTGATGAATTCTTTGTATTTTTATTCTTTTTAAAAAAATTAAATTTGATAAATATTAGTTCTAAGTATTACACATGTGTGTGTGTATATATCCATACAAATGCATGCATCAATTATACATATACTAGCAATACACATACATATACGTGTCAGTTCTAAGCTCTGCATACAGGCATATACATGTGCACATGCCTATTAATTTTAAGTATTATAATTACAAACATAATATATATATATGTACAAACACATATATATATATGTATATATAGACATACATGTAAACATATGTATATGTATGCATACACATATATGTGTGTACATATATATACACGTGTACATGTATACACAGACACAAGTACACATATTAACATGTACTATACATATATACATGTAGTCTTTAAATATACATATACGCATAAATATTAGTTCTGAGTTCTATTTACACGTCTACATTTTGAAGTACATATTAGTGTTAAGTACTATGATTTCATACATAATATAGTTACACATATATGTACGTGTACACAAACATATACATATACGCGTACATATATATTGGATTGATATTAGATTGTACCTTAGGTGTATGTATGTGTACCATTTTTTTGAAAAGATACATACATGCATATATAGATATATATATACACATACATGCATAGATATATAAGATTATATTTACATAAATATATGTAATATATAGCGTCTTGCTTTTCTCAGGTGAGTGCCTAGCGCCTCATGCGATTAGGAAGCCCTGACGCCTCGGAGGGCCTTGCGCTTTTAACGACACATGTATCAGAGATGTCGATTCTAAGGTTTGTTTGAGTTTTTTTATGGTCTTTGATCCTCGTGATCTGTTCATTCAAGAAGAAAGAGAGATGGCTTTTGCGATTCCCAGACAGCGAACACATGATTCTTGAGCACACCCCCGTGCATGATCTCTGCACACGGGCGACCTTTGAAGTCCCTGCAGAAGTGGTAAAGGGTTCTATCAGAACCTTAGATCCCAAGCAAGTTGTGTGCCTCCAGTGAGCGGGCTTCTACAGAAGCAAAAGAAGACTCATCAGCACTACTCCAGATCTTGCACGATCCCTGAGGTTGCTTCAGCACTACTCCAGATCATCTACTTTTCTCCAGATCAAGCATTGTTTTTCCATCCCCAAAAAAATCCCATAGGGCACATCAAAGAGCCATTGAAAACATATGGGTTCTATATCTGGAACCCTAAGAAGAAAAGATATCATAGTCCTCTGGAGTTTTGCTCCCCTGACGGTGTCGACGGTGACTTGCTCCTCGACAGAGAAGCCCTCTCATGCAACCAATGCTTATCAGCAGTGAGATTTTTTTGGTGGATTCTTCTCTAACGATCACAATCCTGATGAGGTTCCTCACTCTCGATGATGATGTTGTGATAGGTTCCCATCTGAAACCGTCTTTCAAAAGAAAGGAGAGGCCCCTAATTCTTGGAGAAATCAAAAGCCCTCATTTTAATTATTTTTCTTATATGTTTGGGCCCAACAGACCAGTCTGTTATATTTTCATGCAATGTTGGCCTTGCACAACAAACCACAATATCTTATATTTTGCTTTCATGGTCTGGGCCAAATAAGATCCCTGTAGCAACTGTTGCTCATGTAAAAAGAAAAGTGGGGGGAGGAAACAAAAGTGGGGAATGTATTCAAAACAGTTCAGAAAAAAAAAAAAGGAGAGAGATAGAACTGTTATAAAAATATGTTACACCAAAAAAAAAAGGCCATAGAAAAAAATGATACAACAACAACAAAGCCTTTTCCCACAATTAAGTAGGGTCTGGTACATGGATTCTTCGCCTCCATTCAGATCTATCTTGAGTCAGTCTTGGGCTTATATCCAAAAAACTAAGATCCCTTCGTATAGTCTCTTTCCAGCACCTCTTGAGCCGTCCTCGCCCTCTCTTAGCCGGCTCAACATCCCAACACTCGCATCTCCTAATTGGAGCATCCGTTGATCTTCTTTGTAAATGACCAAACCATCTTAAGCAGTTTCTCGCATATTATCCTCGATCGGAGCTACACCAACTTTCTTTCTGATTGCATCATTCCGAATCCGATCTTTACGTGTGTACCCGCACATCCACCTTAACATTTCCATTTCTGCTACAACCATTCTCTGCACATGTCTATGGTTCACAGGCCCATCTAAAAAATGGTGATAACAAAAAAAGGAGTTGATAAAGAAAAAAAGTGTCGACTTCAGCCCATTTGTCCTGCAAAGAAGGAAAAGAGTTCCCTAGTTGGGCTTCAGCCATTCTTTTAATTGTCTTTATTCATGGATGCCCAACATGGATTGTTGAGGCCAAAGAGATGTGCTCGTATGTGAAAAGAAAAGAGGCCAAGAGCGCAAGCTGTTTCAAAAAAATGGGGAGACAAACAAAGAGGCAAGTAAAAAATAGAAAGAGAGAGAGAGAGAAAGAAGATGCACTTTTTTGTTTATCCCACTTGTTTTCCTAACTTTGTCGAGAATTCTCATGTTTCTGACAAATATTTACTCTTCTATGTAGATTGCCCTTGTCTGTCATCCTCCGCTCATGGCTCCTCAAAAGGGTTCCTATATAAAATGATCGACGCGAGGTCCCCATAGGTATGGGAGAGCCCATTCACATTGTTCATGTACAACAGAGTCCTACTCTCAAGATCTGCATATGA
>JAZKJV010001369.1:214653-284060 GCA_037367405.1 Ottelia alismoides
TACTGCTTGCTACTTGGTGAATCGTATGCCATCTACTTGTTCTTGGAGAAAAGGTACCTTTCTTGATTGTGTTTCCCGAGGACCTTTTCTCCCTCACACCTCGTATCTTTGGGTCTGTGGCATTTGTACATAATTGTATCCCTGGTCGTGATAAGCTCTCTCCTAGAGCCATCAAATGCGTGTTTGTTGGGTACTCTCGCACTCAAAAAGGGTATAGATGTTATAATCCGGTGGGAGAAGATATTATGTGAGTGCAGATGTCACATTCTTTGAGTCTATCATGTACTTTTCTCCTACAGGTGACAGGTTATCCAATAACTATGCGGACGATATTATTGTTCCTCCACCTCCATCTCTAGCACAAGCTGACCTGATCAACATGTACCCTCACCACCACCACCACCACCTCCTCCTGAGCCAAAATTCTTACCCTTGTTTACACTCGCAGGTCTTCTACTATCTCCTCTGCTCATAAGCAATCCACATCATCCAGCGCGCCTAAGGTATGTCATGATAACAATGTTTCTACTGATGGCACTAGAGTTTTACAGGATGACTCTGCTGTAAAGGAAACTGACGAGGATGATTTGGATGTTCCTATTGCACTCAGGAAGCCATGACGTCAACGTGCCAAATACCCACTTGTGGCACATGTGTCTTTGGATCACCTTTCAGATGAGTACAAGAAGTTTGTTGTTGGGCTTTTTGTGGTTACTATACCCCAAACATATATGGAGGCTTTGTAGGACAGCAGGTGGTGCAGGCAATGGAAGAGGAGATGGCGGCCTTATCCTCTCGTGGGTCATGGACTATAGTTCCGCTTCCTAGTGGTGTTTCGGTTGTCAGCTGCAAGTGGATATTTTCAATCAAGTATAACACAGATGGAGCGTAGATCGGTACAAGCGAGATTAGTGGCACGGGGCTTCACCCAGACATATGGGGTGGATTATCAGGACACATTTTCTCCGGTAGCACGACACTCGACGCTTCGGATATTACTTGCAGTTGATGTTTCACGTGATTGGCCGTTATTTCAACTTGATGTAAAGAATGCATTTCTCTACGGCGATCTTCAGGAGGAAGTCTACATGCAGCAGCCACCTGGGTTTACTGCTGAGGGGGAGTCCCAGAAGGTATGCAAACTACATAAGGCCATATATGGCCTAAAGCAGAGTCCTAGAGCTTGGTACCAAAATTTGTCAGACTTAATTGAGCAACATGGATTTAAGAGGTCTACTGCGAACCACTCTCTATTTGTGCAGAAGACGCAGAGAGGCACGGTTGCCATTCTTGTCTATGTAGATGACATTATTGTGACAGGTAATGATGCTCAAGGCATTCAGAATGCCAAGAAGTTCCTAGGCAAAGAATTTGTAACCAAGGATCTTGGCACACTTCGCTACTTCTTGGGGTTAGAATTTGCCAGGAATCATCGTGGTCTAGTGATGACCTAGAGGAAATTTGTCATGGATCTCCTTTCTGAGACGGGTATGACTGGATGCAAGACATCTATGACTCCTATGGATCCAAGTGTGAAATTGTATGATGACGATACTGACGAAGTTGATAGCAAGAGGTACAGAGAACTTGTTGGGAAGCTTCTATATGTTACTATCACCAGGCCAGATATTATGTTTGAGTAAGCAAGGTCAGCCAATTCATGGAGCGATCCAGGAAGGCACATATGGATGCTATCTATATGATCTTGAGATACATGAAGAACTCACCTGGTTCAGGACTACTATTCAGGAGGGATACGCCCTTGGAGATAACAGCTTGTGCAGATTGCTGACTATGCAGGATGTCCCACTGACAGGAAGTCACTTCAAGGTTTGCTGTTTTTTTTTGGACACTCACTTGTCTCATGGAAAAGCAAGAAGCAGACTTTAGTTGCCAGATCGAGTGCAGAATCTGAATACAGAGCCATGGCTCAAGGAAGTACTGAGATGATGTGGTTAGATCGGTATTGACGGATCTTTCCATAGATGTTCCTCTTCCTATGCAACTTTTATGTGATAATCAAGCAACTTTATTCATTGCAAACAATCCTGCATTCCATGAGCGGACAAAGCATATTGAGGTGGACTGCCATTACACTCGAGATCTGATACAGAAGGGATTCATATCTACATCTCATGTGCCTACAGGAAAGCAGACAGCAGATATCTTCACCAAGGCTCTGGCCCGAAGTCCATTTCTGAAGTGTTGGTCCAAGCTGAGCATGATAGATATATATGCTCTAGCTTGAGGGGGAGTGTTAAGATTATGTTTTCTTATTATGTTTCCTTTCTGTAATTTCTGTTTCCCAGAATACTTATCTTGTAATTAACCCAGGGCTACTCTCCTATATAAGAGAGTCCTCGGGTATTTTTAATCCATTTTTGATTTCTTTTCTCCTAACACGATGCGTTATGAGAGACAACAAGGAAGGGGGGCCATTCAGATCCACCATGGAACTCTTGGTTCTGAACAAAACATGTCACCAGGTACTATATTTTAATCTTTTATTGCATTGATCATTAATATGCATGTTCTTAATAATTTTCACTTGTTGTAACTTGTAAGACTATTACTCTGTTTTATTATGTATTAACAATGTTACAACAATATGACCGATATGGCCGATATGACCGATATGTCTATATAAGGGGTATAGATGACCAATATGCAAGGATGCAAAAATCGGTTCATGCGGCCGTTTAAACGGCCGTTTAAACTCATTCGGCCCTCGACCGACTGTATTACCTTTAATCGGCTATGTAAACGGTCAGACCGTTTAAACGGGTGTAATCGACCGTTTACACGCCGTTTAAGCGGTCGTGTTTTGCATTAAGATTACATAACCCATATTGATTATGCTATCTGATGCGGATCGAAAACGGCGACGCGAAATAAAATATAAATCGTGCGGTGGATATTTGGTGGAAGAAGGAGAGGGATTGAGAAGAGAAATACTCGTCGGTAACGAGGGATGGAGGAAGGAGACCGCGGAGATCGCGTGGAGGGAGAAGGGAGGGGTCGGGGGTGTGGGGAAGTAGCGGGGAAGGGGGGTCGGTGGCGCATAGGGGGGTGGCGGGCTGGTGTGTGCTGGGAGGGGAAACCGCGGGAACGGTGGCGGCGCGTGAACCTGGGGTGGAGGGGAATCGGGAGGGAGGCACGGCGATTGTAGGGTGCGGCTGGCGGCCGCGCGGACCGGGGAGGGCAGGGGGAGTACCTGGGCGGCCTGGGGGGGTGCCGGGATGGTCGGCGGGGGTAGCGGCGTCGATTCTGGTGGCGAACATGGTTCTGGGACGTGCTGGACAGCAACATCTACTGCACAGATTTCGAGGTTTTCGTTTTCCTCGTCCGCGGGATCTTCATCGAATATGGGTCCTATGTCCTCCTTGTCTTGTTCAACGATTGTATCACAAGAATCGACAATAGGACTGAGGAATACCTTCGTTTTCATGGCTGGAATCGACTTGAACGGCGGTGGCATAGATCTGATTTTGGTCGTTGGCGGCGGAATCGTCGTCGATTTGTGCGCCCAACCATTCGTGCACCTTAATGCACGCGATAAGACGTTGATGGAACTTTTTTGAGCGACGCAAACCACGAGATGGGCGGCGGAGACCGAATTTTGCACACCAATAGTCGATCGGATCGTCGAATCGTAGGTACGATTCGAAATCCATGCTCTGATACCAATTGATGCGGATCGAAAACGGCGACGGCGAAATAAAATAATAAATCGTGCGGTGGATATTTGGTGGAAGAAGGAGAGGGATTGAGAAGAGAAATACTCGTCGGTAACGAGGGATGGAGGAAGGAGACCGCGGAGATCGCGTGGAGGGAGAAGGGAGAAGGAGAGAGATAAAATGAGATCAACTCAAATTCTTAATTCATAATGGACTGTCTAAAACTGATGGACTACCCTCTCTTTATATAGGAGAGAGGGTTTACAAAAATAGTAAATAATCAAATTACAACTAATTTAACCCTAATTGACCTCTAACTAACTTAATTGGACTCTAATTATTAATTGACCAACAATTATAATTAAATTCTACGAAATCAACGTTGAGATCACAGGCGATCTCAATTATTCAATTAGACCCAAAAAACGTAAATAAAATTGATAATTATCTAATTAAATAAATGTGGCCCCATAATTTGGGGTCACGCTGCATCACTATCTACTTTAACATGTCACATTTGGATGAAGAAGTCATTGAAATTGACAATATCTGATCAATGTTGTGAATATGTGATTATATTTTTATAGTTCATTTATACTTTTTTATTAAATATATATGCGTAATATTTTTTATTAATTTAAAAATGTAAAATCGCATATACCGTTTAATCTCCCACATACCGTTTAATCAGTATTCGGTGACCCTACCGACTGTATACCGCATACCGTTTTTTGCAACCTTGCCAATATGTGTGAAATAATTGTGTATTTGTATGTCATTTATTGTTCTAATAACTTGGAATAATGAAATTTACAATAAATTTGGGAAAATCGGATTTTTGAACCTTTTCCAACTTTTCCACCGAAATTGTCGAAATTTCCCGAAATTTCGGCGAAATTTCAGTATTCCAGTTCACCGAAACGAGATCGAAATCGAGATTTCGAACCTTGATCCAAGGTTGGTTTTATTTGCTCTATTGCAGATCATTCTTTATTCGTAAAAAAAGAGAGAAAGGGACGGTTGTGATGCTAGTGTATGTTAATGATATAATTCTAACCGGGGATGATACGAGTAGCATGATTGACACTAAAAGTGTCTCGTAGAACATTTTATCACCAAAGTCTTGGGAGAACTTCGTTATTTTTTAATCATTGAAGTCGCAAAAAATACGAGTGGCTAGATTCTCTCACACAGAAAATATGTTGTGGATCTTCTACATGAGACTGGAATGTTAAGGGCTAAGCCAGCATCTATTCCTAGGGATCCAAGTGCAAGAATGCATGATGATTTGCATATGTATGTTGATGCAAAACAATACAGTACCTGATATCTCCTTTGTCATTCACAAAGCAAGTCAGTTCATAACCAAACCATGCCAAATGCACTGGGAGGTATTGTTGATGATACTAAGAAACTTGAAATCTGCTCCAAGAAAAGGTTTATTGTTTACATGTCGAAAAACACTTGATACAACCTATTCTAGTGTAGACTATGTAGGGTGTTCAATCGACAGAAAATCTACTACCAGTTACTGCACCCATCTTGGCAGTAACCTAGTCACATGGAGAAGCAAAAGGCAAGCAGTGTTGCTAGATCCAGTGCAAAATCTGAATACAGGGCAATAGCTCAAGCCACAACTGAACTAATGTGATCAAGTCAGTTCCAAAGGATTAACATTTACCACATCTGTGTCATATGATAATGTGTTTTGACAATTCTACTGTAATGTTCTTTGCGAATAATCCTACTTTCCATAAGCGTACCAAGCATGTGGAAGTAGGCTTCCATTATACAAGAGACATGATTCAATAAGGAAACATCAAGACAGAGTCTGTTACATTAGAAGAACAAATAGTTTATTCTTTCACCAAAAGCAACTCACTCGATCATTGTTTACAACGTGTATCTCCAAGCTGAGCTTGATGGACAGCTATGCTCCATCTTGAGGTTGAGTATTGAAATATATTTTGGTTGTGTGAGAATTATTTGAGAGTCCGAGGGTGTGTTTGTAATTGTTTCAGTAACCCTAGACTCCCTTCTATATAAGGGAGGGTAATTCAATGGGAAATTCTAAGTTTTTTTCCAATTCCAGCAAACTCTAATAAATAGAGTATCAGATCCTAGAGGCCTTCTCCCGTGATTTCATCTCGTTATTCACGGAGTAGGGTTCAATGTAAAATCAAGATGTTTATGTTTAAGTTCTTGTTCCTGATTCTGCCTCTGTATTCTTATTTTCAACATCTCAACACTCCCCATTAGCATTTGCTGCTGCAGAATAAACCAATTTTAAAATTGACTAAGAGGCTTGATAAGGCACGAGTTCCAGTATCATAAGTGTTTCTTCATAAGAATACCCGTGAATTTGACCAATTACTCTTCGGGCTTTGAAAACAGACATATGTATATGTTGATTGTGCATGAGACTTTCATCTCATGTGGCTCAAAAATGGTAAAAAAAAGAAGAACCCGTCTTCTTTTATTTATTACCTTCCTTACGTGTGTAAAAGACCGAATCCATTCAATTTCTAAAAAGGATTACTAATCCTTGACTTTTCGAGGAATCATACATCAATGGTTGTGAATGACTGACTTTTTCAATCTTTTCGACCTAATGCCCAACTTGGATAATACAACACTCAGCAGACACAAACCAAGCACATAGATGAGATAAAATTTTAAAAATGCTCAACTAACTCTTCTTGTGCTTGTAACCTTCAACTGTCGATGCTGGCATAGAAGACTGAAAAAGGATCTCTCTAACAGAGACCTCTGTGAGTTATGTCACCATATGATGATCTGAACAAAGAGCTTCCATCATGAATCTGCATGCAATGGGTTTTCTTAACTATAGCTTGGAACTAGACCTCTTCCATAATGCTTGGATAATACAACACTCAACACACACAAACCAAGCACATATTATGAGATACAACTCTCAAATGATCAAGTGCATCTTCTTACACTTGCAATCTGAGAAATCTGCAACTATTGATGCTGGGCATAGAAGATTAAAAAAAGATCGTTCTACGGAGACCTTTGTATATGATGATCTGAACAAAGCTTCTATCACGAAACTGCATATAATGGGTCCTTCTTAAGTAGAGCTTGCGCCTGCAATCTGGGAAATCTACAACTATTGATGTCGAGCATAGAAGATTGAAAAAAGATCGTTCTAACGGAGACCTGGTATATGATGATCTGAACACAGATGCATGTAATGGGTTTTTCTTTTTTTTTTTTTTGAAGTCTGTAATGGGTTTTTCTTAAGTAGAGCTTGGAACTGGACATCTCCAGCAATGCTTAAAGATGAGGATCTCTACTTTAGAGTCTCTATAGATCTTTCCATATTAAGCATCTAACATAGATCTCTCCATATCAAGCATCTAGCATAGATCTCTGACATAGGTGGTCCACATTAAGACTGAGCCCATGAGTAAGAGACATTTTAAATAAATGATCTTACACATAGACACTCCTCTATCTCTTATATCCATGTGGGAGATAGAAAATACACAACCCCCCCCCCCCCCCTCTTTATTTTCCTCCTTCCTTGAATTTTTTAGCTCAATAATTCCATCAAATCTTCTTTTTTATGTAGAGAATGACTATTTTTTCTCATAATCCTTTTTTCCCAAACGGTTGATTTCAAATCATTCTTTGAAATTCGTGTGGCTGCAAATCCATTCGCAAGATTTCTGCTGGGATCCCATAACTCGCCCAGATTTCTTCCTTCAAACATAGGGTTCTCAATGGGGAGAAGCACGACACATGGCACCATGCTGTCAAGTGTCAACAACAAGACCTAGGGTTCCATTGTTGGAGCCCATGGACATACATCACCAAGTTCCGCCTAAGCTTTGAGTCTGCATCTCTGGTCCAACAATGCAGGTCTGAACCAACAACGACAAACCATGAATTTCCACCAACAGAAATTCAGACCAACAGGGATCTTGCACCTTTGCACCAACAAAGATATTCGCAGAAAGCTTTGCATCAGAATGCTTGCCATCTAAAACAATCAATCTTGATGAATCCCGAGAAATCAAAACCGTTCCACGAACTTTAGATATAAGATAAATGAAACAAAATCAAATCTTGACAACAAACTCAGAAATCATCTTACACCATGTGTAAATAACTAAAATAATTGCACATCGGAAGTTTCATCTGGAATTAAATTCTGTTGTGGCTGTTGAAATTAGAGTGTAAGAGGGTTCATTTAATTTATTGGAATATATAGGTGTGCAAGGACAATCTGATTTGACTAAAAAATGGCAAAGTCTTCTCCCACTATAAGTAGGGTCGGCCACATGGATTCTTGCTCAAATCCATGTTGAAAGATTCGACTATTTTTTACGCTGCTTGTCGACTACCTAACGCACGCAATCCTTACAAGGGAGATATGAACCCTGGTCTTTTTGGGTGGTAGACACACTGCACACTCCATCCATAAAAAACTAAATTCCGTTCTGGTGTGTGATTCTGACATGTGGGTCTAATATGGGGAGTAAAGCATCATACCTGAATAATGCATGTGTTCCATCCTTATCCAGCAGTGCTGGATGGTCCACCAGCGCAAGAATCTAAACAGAGGATTTATTAGATTATACAGTTTTACATCGAAATAGATACTACAAAATGATGATGAAATATTCTGAAAGTTCAAACCTCTCTGAAAAATGTGATGGGTTGTTGACTTAATGATTGGGGGTTTCCAATATTACAGTAGAGAATCTGTGAGGAGCAATCATCAAATAATTATAATAAAATTTACAAAAAAAACATTTTCAAATATAGCACAGAGCAATATATGTATATGTATAATCATATTAGATGTATATGCATATGCCTTAATCGGTAAGTTTAGAGCAAACATATTCTAATAACATATTTTTGGGTTGTGTGCCTACCACCCAAAAGATTAGGTTCAAATTTGGAGACAGGCACTTGTGCGTGTTTCCCCCTCTTGTTCAAAAAAAAGTATTATGATAATATAAGAATACCTAGAAAAGGAATAACGCACCTCATCAAATGGGTGGGAACCAGGCTTAGCTTGCAGTTCTGTTTGTAGATGCTGCATACAAACAAAATATACTATCTTATCAATAAAATGTCCTCAGCCTAAAAGTGAAAGAAGAAAATTAGAGTGTGGGGAAAGAAGAATTTTCATTTATCAAACACGCTCGAGTACATGATCTTAGAGAGCTACAACAGCATTAAAAATATACAACCCAAAGACCAAGTATCATGTATTACGGCATGAAACTTAGCAAACATTCTTTTCGGAGAAAAAAACCCTTTGGATATTAAGATCCGACTTGTAATTTTGGAAGTCCCAGACTGATAAGGTTAAATAATGTAAGCAAGAAATATATAGCCAAACGATGTGGACCTCTTAAAGCGGAAATAACCTTCCAAAGACCAAAAATGACATGTTTACTTAAGGAATTTCCTCACACTGGAGATATTCTAAAGAGCAAATTAAAATATGGTTGTTGATGTTAAGGCAACTTGCAATAATCACCCAAATAAACTGATTAGTCGATCTGACTACGCAATTCAATGGGGTGATCGAATAGACCGATAAGTCGACCTGACTACACTATTCAATGGGGTGACTAACTTTGGCTGACTAGTCGTCGGCTAATGAAAAATAATATTTTATTATTATTATTATTTGGGTTTTCATACTTTTCCTTAATGCCCAGTAAACAGTGAAGCTTATTTATATCTTCATGGACAGAAAGAACAGACGGGTATGGAATTCAATTCGTGCGGGGTAGAGGAATAGCTCATTGAGCTCATAGTTTAACTAATGATTTTGTAAAGTAAGTATTTAACCTTTGACCTAGACAACGGATGTCCCCTTTCCCTATGGTCCATATGAGTGAACTTCCCGTTAGATGTGTATAGTTTGATCTTGTTCATTAATATTAAAAGATTAATGTATTAGACATAATTATCGTATTTAAAGTAATTTAAAATATACAAATAAATATTTTCAATTAATCAACCAAATACCATTTCTCTTTATTAAATTATTAATTGACCCTTCCGAGCATACTGACCTTCGCAATGCTATGATTTATTTCCTTTTGCATAGTCTATGTTCAAATATGACCCAATATATAGTTGGATGAAGGTGATAAATTCATTTAGCTGGACCTAGTTAATGTAGAAAAGGACTTGATTAGATTTTGGTTGGTGGTGTAACATTTATTGCAAGTTGCTCCAGTGACTTTCTTACCTGAGCCAGGCTGACAATCTCTCCACGAACAGCATATTCACATTTCAAAACCTGTGAATAAAAAATAGACATAAAGTGCAAACATACTGTGCAAAGAAATTAAACAGAAAGTAGGAGGTTCTTCTAAACAAATGTATCAGAAACTGGGAAGTTTGGAAAACCTTACAGGAAGAAGTAGCATAACAAAGAGAATTTTGCATATGCTATACAAGGTATCTAAGAGATGCATAGGAACCGTATAATATTCTACTAAGCCTGAAAAACTGAAATTCAAACTAGCCAACAAATAAGGTAAAACCTGTGGTCTCTGTAGCCTATACAATTTGTTTTTGAAAGAAAAAAGGGCGTTCACCGTATAGGTGTATGCCCAAACCTATACAATTTGTTGAGGCAACCTAGATCCATGTACAGAGTAAAACCAAATTTAGGACGGTCAAAAGACATGAAGTAGGCCATGATTGCAGCAACTGGAGAATATTCCAAAGAGTAAAAGTGAAATCAAAACTAAATATAGGCAATTTATGGTCAATAACGCCCTGTTAACATTCCCAGCTTAATATGATAGTTTAAAAAGAAATTGAATTAAAATACTCCAACTTGTGGAACATTGTTGCACTGTTGTTAAAACACAAGAATCCCAATTTTGGCAAGTTCAAATAGCCATCACAGCGTCTATTATTCATGCAGTTATTTTTCAATTATCAACTCCTTAAAAAGTGCCAACATTGCATCCCAGTCAAAGAAAACAAAAACATGGGAAAGCAGAAAAGATACTTCTCATGTGCAAAAGGCTACGAGAAGTGCATACCTACTAGAATCTTACTGCATGAAATTTACCTTATTGAGAAGCAAGATGGTGACCGTACTAAGAGAAGTCAAGGTTTTGAAAAATGAATAACGAATCGAAGATATTTACCTAGAATCAAACCGAGTTGAACCTTGAGGCAGTTGAGGCCGCAAGCCTCTTTTTCCCCGACAGAAATATTGTATAATATCAAGAAAACAATAGGATAACATAAATATCCATATATTTAGAGCAATTAAAATATTTTGTGGCATTCTTCAATATCAAAGAGTAAAAAACTTACTGCTAGTGTTCAACTAATTGTTAAAGAACATATGACAAAATAATAATCTGTAAACATAATACAAGGTCCATTTTTCGATTACTATAAGACAATGAACACATGCAAAAATGCACTACCATAAAATTCCACATGATAAGTCGACAAAGCATATTCCAATTCGATCCATACTTCACTTGAGCAGTCGATGAAATCTTAGATTTTTAAAACCAAACATGGATCTCAATGGAAATAACACAAATCATAACTAAAAATAATGCAATACAACATAGCTAACTGTAATTAAAAAAAGGTAAGAAAAGTAACAAGGACGATCGCTTATCACTGACCGTATTAGAAAATCATACCCCAAAAAATCAAAACAAAGTACCAACACCTTCAAAACAAAGTATAAAAGAAATATGGTGTAGATGAGGCGCTGACCCATTATACTCACATGTACCACTTAAGTGTTGCCAAAACGTAGGCAGGGTGAAGTCACTTGTGTCCCCAAAACTGAGGCAACACCTTTGTCGTGCCTCACCGCCTCGTGAACATCTCCGTCATGCAAGGCACAAGCCTCACCAGATTCAGCCAAGGCGCCCACCTTAGGGTGATAACCCCCAACCTTGCCTTGAGATCATGCCAAAAATTAGTAGTAGACATAAAAACAAATCCATTAAAAGCACCAAGTTTCAAACCACTTTAAACCGAGCACACAACAAAAACCTCCTCGAGCTGGAAAAGACTGTAGCTCTTTCTTAACATTGATAATGTCTGCAGAAACAGCATGATTTCATAATCCCCCAAGAATCCAATGAAGTCCCGGAGTCCAATGTCTATCAAAGCTATGCCTCTAAACATTCACTTATTGCATGCACATATGCTCAAGAGGTCGTATGGTTCTGAATATACACACATTCACAAGGAATGTCTCAAAGCTATGCCTCTAAACATCCACCTATTGCATGCACATATGCTCAAGAGATCGTATGGTTCTGAATATACACACACTCACAAGGAAGGAGGTTAAGCATTGACTGATAAGAAAGATGGAATTACTTGATGGAATTTGTGAAAAGGAACAAAAATGAGGTAAAGATGATCACAAAATGTTATATAAATATCATCTTCCGAAGGTAGGCACATGTCGGTACAGCAGCACCTCACAACCATTCTGTCATCTCCCTCGTTCTCCTTACAATCATTCCATATCTGCGCCCACGATATTCGGTTTGTTTAACTTTGCAGAAAACATCGACCGCTAACCGAGTAGAGTCTTCGAACACAGTTATTTGGGCGAACAAGTAAAGTAAAATGACAGACGTAATCTTCACGTCTTAAATGCTAAAATAAAAATGAGAAACCCGGCACCTACTGCTAAACAGCAGCTAGGACGCAGAAACAAATGGGCGCAAATCGATTGAACTGCAAAAACAAGTACAACAAAGGGTGCAGTAATCTGGACAACTAAAACAGTCACTGACAATAATAACATGTACCATCAAACAAAGAAGATGGAAAGAGACGACAGTGCATAGCAAAGATCCGAACATTAAACAACAAACACCAAAGCATCGGAATCAAGATTCAAACTTGCATTAACCAACCTAAGCAAACCCCGAAACAAAACCGACCCATCTCCCAATTCAACTAACAATTCTTAGAACACCAAAAAAATCTCCCACCTTTGGGTTGATGGTATCGATGGTCACTGCACGGACCCTGTTGGTATCGACGGTAACTGTAGGCGACATGGTCGCTGCCTCCACACTAGAAGAAGTGAGTAACCGAGAGAAGAGAGGCCCGATGCGAGACGAATCAGCGCTGATCGAGTAGAAGAAGAGCCTCTTTGCTCTGTCCGCGACGAATCTGCGCATCGCTGGGAAGAATGGTGAGTGAGACACCCGGTTTTAAGGGTAACGATGGCTGAGCCGCTGGTTGGAAATTGGACGATGAGATCGATGGCGACGTGGAGTTTCTCGACTCTCCCAAACTCCCAGGTAGACCGCGCGTGGGTGCGATGGCGTGTAGTAGACGCCCACAGGAGTGAACAGAGTGGCGTTCTTGTCTCGAGTTCTTCACTTGTCGTTCCACCATTGTGTTCGGTAAGAGGTTAAGGGGAATGGAACAAAGGGAATAAGCCTCCAACACAATTTCCGTGGGACGATTATTCTCCATTATTTCATCTTGTAATTTCACATCTTGACGATGGAGATGCTGGGAAGGGGGGCGGTGTGGGAGAAGTACGTGCAAAGGTACGGGGAGGGAAGAGCAAATACCTCAGTTCGACCGAAATGGAAACGGATAAGGGTGAGGTGGAGGAAGAAGAGTACAAGGTTTGGAGAAAGAACATCACGTTCCTCTATGACCAACTGCTTTCCCATGCCCTCAAATGGTTGTCCATCACGATCGATTGAGTCGACCACCAGTAGCTACTACTTGGCACCTGCACCTCCAACGTGCCTCCAACTTCCTCATGGTCATCGTCGTCCATTTATCCCCTGCCAATGGAAATGAGAAGGATATTGGTTGTGAATTATATAAATAAGAAGGGTAAAAGTGTCCTATTTTGATAGATTTTATTCCTCTTTGACGGAAAAATGGATGTCTATTAACCACAAGATACGTGGTATAAGAGTTAGCAACTTTACGCGGTCAAGGGGATAATAACCGTGTTTATAGGATCGACCTGATAAATTACAAATATTGTAGGGTTCATGGGGTAAAAATCCTTTCATCTATAATTCTAACACAAAAAAATTAAAAACTCCCATGCTTCCCATTTAAAGTTTTCAAATTTATATATACCCCCTTCTTCCTCTTTCCTCTTCTTCTCCTTCAAGCACTCATGTCACTAGTCATCTCGTCGTGAGCTCCATCACTTTCAATTACCAGAATAATGATCCCACCAAGTGAAAATCAAGAATCAATAAGATTAATGTAGTGCAAATATGATTGAGTAAAAATAACAAGATCAAAATGAAAATAGATATTTTTAGTACCATTCAAGAGGGGGCTAGCATTTTTTGCTTTAAGTGATGATGTCTAATGTTGTTGATCGATATGTCCATTGAGAGAATTCCTAGAAAAGTACTTATGTGTGTGTGTTGTATTTTAATGATCGATCATAAAATGTTGACATGTGTAAGACCTCTAAGTAGTTGGTCCCACTCATTCTAAATTTTATACTTGATTCAATATCCAAATTGCTAAATGAGCACTCTATCTTATTTTACTTGTCAAGACCTTTCCAAGTCCAAGAACATCGAAATCAGAATCTGTACGAGAAAGTTACAGGTAAAATAAAAACTATTTTTATGGTTTTCTGACCCGGATCCGAGGCCAGATCCGATTAGATCCAAACCTATATATATAGGTGTGCCTAAGTGGTCTAGCTAACCAGACCACTTGCCTTCGTTGGAGTTCTGCAACTGGAGATATTTTCAATGGTTGATCGAAGATTCAAGGGGACCGCCTTGAAGGCCTCAGCATGTGGAGTCGTGCGGTGGGCGTATAAATACGCTAAACGTCACGAAACAACCATTTCAGATGAGGGAATGTCAGAGGGGATGACCCCAAGGTACTGTACCCCTCCTGTTATTGACGGATTCGTACTGTTTTTATACCATTGGGTTACGGGAGTTGTCTACTGCCTTCTACCAGGATTTTCATCGCAATTCATCGCGGTTTTGGTTGTGGCTTGTGACTTAAGCATTGTGTTTTTGGATTTGTTGGCCAATTTGTGTCCCGCATACGTGATCCAATTATGTTTTCTTGATGTGGATATTAGCAAGAATACAATAGTGTAGTCGGATTGTCAATCAGAACGAGTTAGCAGGACGTCATCAGAGTGGTTTCGGTTACTATCACAGGTATATGATCGATCATGCATATTGTGTTGATCGACCATGCCTGATCGATCATGTCCTTAAAGCTGATCGATCACAAATGATCGATTGTGTTTGGCTTTCTGATCGATCAATACTTATCAATTAGTAAAGGTAGATGATCGATCATTTTGATATTGTGGATCTATTTGGATCTTAAAATTGATAGGATTTGATCATGAAAATGTGTAGATCTTATAGGGCTTTAGCATATATGTTATATGTCTCGATTATATTGTTTAAATTGATAAACAAGTGAAATGGGTCCTGTGAGTCGCAAATTAAATAAATGAGTTAACGGATTTCATTGAGGATGAGATTGAGCACTTTCAGATCTAAGTTTTGACTCTTAGGACTAGCTATTGAGTTTCCCGATGTACTTCTAGTACCATGCCACAATATTTGACTTTTAAATGGCATGGAGGTAGCCTGGAGTAGCACTGCCAAGGGAGGGGCATGGATCATCGGAGCCCTGAGTTGAAGCTTAGATGAATGGGATCCTGACGGATCATTAGTTGGGGAACCGACTACTTAGCTCACTGATGTGCCCATTTTACCCGGTGTACGGCCTCAATTTCAGATGTACGGTGCCAAGTAGTTATGGTCGGTTATTTGTGCTTCGCTAATTTCACTTAAGCTTTGCACTTAGGTACCGGTAGGTGCATGCCACATTGATTAGTATCCAAAGTGTTAGTCTCGAGTGAGGAGTTCCAAGATTTATAGGTTAATATGGAGGATAAGTATGTGGACTGTTTCCAAGGCTATAGATATTCCAAGGGTCAGTTATAAATCGGTGAAATAGGTTGGCACATAGTAAAGTGTAGGGTGGACTTGACACACGGTAAAGTGTGGGATTACATGAGGTTTGAATCAAGGGTAGCTAGTGGATGTGTTGAAAACCTATTTAGGATGTTGTACTTCTTTATGTTCCTATAGAGACACTCCAACCCTGAGGATCCATGGCCACATGCTATCCACGATGATGGTATCATAAAGATAAGGATCAAGGAATCTGTGTTTTTTTCTACTTAGCTATTGTGAGTTTTCGGTTTACATAATTACCTACTAATGTACACTTTCCAACCTTTAGTTCATTTTGTTGGTGAAAACACATTTGAATTGAGATACCTAATGTCCGATCTTGGAGGGCATGCTGTGTGTGACAAGTCGGATCTGACTATCGTTGTATCATGCCTCTATCGGCTTTCGGTACACAATCTCAAATGGTAATTTCAACAATTAACCCACAACAATGATTAAACAATAAAATAAGTAAGCTAACATTTATTATACCCTACATAAATGTGTATAATGACAAGTAGTATGGGTCGAACCATAAAGAAGCACACGAGGAAGAGCATGAAATGAATAGACAACTTAAGGAATCTTGTGTATTTTTTATTTTTAAATGTTTTTATGGGTTTTTATTTATATATTTTTACGTTTTAAAAGTTTCAACAGTTTAATTTAATTTTTAAAATGTAGGCTAATATCTATTAAAAATATTATATAAATAGAGAATAGAAAAGAGATGTTTTTTATATTTTTAGAATATAGCAAATAAACTCAAAAATTCAGGAATAAAATGTTTCTGGGTTTTATATTTTTATCTATTTTTTTGATGATTTTTGGATATTTTTTGAGAATTTTTCTGGATTTTAAATAATAAAATACCTAAAATAAATAAAATAGAAAATACAAAAACTTTAAATGAACCTAATAAACATCTATCAAATCAGATTGAGCCCAATTTTAATTTTACCAAATATTAGATAATATAAAGAAAATTTAGAAACTTAAAATATATTTGTATGATTTTTTTTATGATTTTTTAGAATTTTTATAAGGTTTTCTATGTTTTGCACTTTTTAGGAGTTTTAATTAGTATTTCGCAAAAATATTTGAACAAAAGATAAAATATAGCTAAACAGACATAGATGATTTTTCGAATTTTTGAAAACATTTTGTAATTTTTTAATGGATTTTTATATGCTAATCATGAGAAAATGCAATGATTTTTATTTTTTATAAAAAAGAAAATAATTTAATTGCCTTGTGAAAAACATATGTGATAAAATATAGTTCCAGACACTTAAGATAATTTTCCTATAATATGCAAAATGATATTTTTAATAATTAAATTACAAGTACAAAATTAAGTCTACAATACAGGGACTTAATTGTGATATTTGATAAGTTTTAGAGCATTTAATAACACTTTAGCAAAGTCCATTAGCATCCATGAAATTTTCACACATAGAAATATAATACACGCTTGACAAGGGTATAAATGTAAATAAATAAACAATAGGACCAAGCATGCAAATTGACCAAAAATATCTCAACTTATTTTCAAATTTCTAGGATCAAATAATAACACAATACCCGGAGGGGGTCCACGCAAAATACACATCCGCTCGTGTGTACAGGCACGTGAGTTGAAATGGCATTGGACTAAAGTTCAATGTCAATCGAGTCTAGGGTCCTAGGTATAGATACGACAACTTATACAACTGCAATGAAAGTTTATAGAGTAACCAATAAATATAAAAGGCGGGGGGGATTGCAAAGTACCCCGCTCGTGCGCTGATGGACAACTACGATCATTCCACTTATTCATGTGGTCGAGCGGGATGACCAATGACGGTTCGTAGATGGAGGGCAGAGATTAGGTGGCGTCCTCTGATCTGATGGTCCTTGGGGCCTGATTAGATGGTTGCTGCTCCACCTGGAGTTCGTTCTTGATCCAATGGAAAGAGAGGGTCGGGAAGAATAGGGAATAAGCCTCTCCTCGTTGAGCTTCGATCAAGCCTCCTACTTGATCTTGATGGTTCCCTGAGCTGCTGAGATGTTCTTCACCTTCTTGGGACGATTCCACAGCTGGTGGAACGGTTCAAAAAGGTCCAAACCTCATCGGTGGAGGCATGGCGAGTTGGAGAAGGTCATGGCACCTAGAGCTGTAAGACTATGTGATTCAACCCCTATATGGATTTCTTTCATGCGTTAGCCTGCACCAAAACCTTCGGGGCTCGGGGGTGAAGCTCCTTGACCCTTAGATGAGCAATAATGCGACGAATGGATATGTATAGGTGCTCCGATGAGAGGCGAAGATCAAGCACCAGTCACCCTGATATGATCAAAATTAAGGGTGGGAAATGGATCGAGATGATAAAGGATGGGAAGGGTGAAGATGTGGAGATGATCAGATGGTCGGTCAACAGTTGGAAATTGATGGAACAGAGGCCGAAGCTCAGAGCTCCAATGAACTACGATTTTGATTGTATGCTAAAATAAAAAAAATTTAAAGAAATAAAAGGCATATCTCTACTACTGCTACTCCTAAGAATCAAAAAGACAAAGAAATAAGGCTCACCAGGCCTGGAGAAGTTGGGAGCATAACCACCAAGAGAAGGTCTCCGACGATGGTGAATCGCCTCCTCTACCCTTCCTCTGTGCTGCAAATCAGGAGGTTGTACTTCTTGTCAAAAATGGCAAGCTCCGGTGAGGATTTTTGGGGAGAAAATCGAGTTAAAGGGATTGAATTTCAAAATTAGGCGGAGGAGATGTTATATACCAGGCCGCTCTAGTGAGGGTCTTCGATTAGGGTTTTCATGCGAATAAAAGGTTGACTTGTGTCTCTCTTTGACTCATGTGAAGGTTGATGCATCTGCGAAGAAATTTCAATGAAGGATGCGAGCAGAGATCAGTCTTTATTCAAGCCCCAAATTTGGCGAAAAGAGGAATCAACATAGCATGGATCAGTCCATAGAGGGGGCGGGCTAGTTGTCCCAGGTCTACTAATGTCGCCTCCTCATTGATCTAGGCCAGCTGTAAGAGGATAAAATAGAAATAAAAATAGAAAGAAATTGAAAATAAAATAGGAAATAATTTTATCAAATAAAATTTAAAACATAAAAGTTTTCCCTTATTTTATGTACTATTTTTAAGTGTTTTTTATTTATTTTTATCGGCTTATTTATTATAGGTTAGTTTTTACAAGTATAATTATGGGTATTTATACCTATGGATTGTGTATTTTATTTTACTTTGTATTTTAGATGTTTATTATGTGTATATATTTTATATATTTATGATACATTGTATACATATTTTTATATTTTAATTTCATTTTTCTGATTTCATTTATATACTTAAATAAATAGATGTATATATTATATAGGTATAGTATACCTATATGTTTCAATGAATTATTTATTTTAATGTATTTTTATGCCTTTATTTTATGTTTATAATTTTAATATATTTTAAATAATATTTAAAAGTATTGAAATATATAAAAAGAGTAAAAATATAAAGAATGAATTAAATGAGTAATAGTATAATGGGACCCAAAAAGTCAAATTTTATATCTTAATTCCATTGTTAATGAAACCACCTTCATTAAATATATAATTTAATTTAGGAATAATAAAGACAAATTTGGTGAATTTTGAGTTCACATGGAGGATATCAATCATTGGATTTCTGTTTGTGGCTTTTCATCTGTATATCCCAGTCATTATGTACATTATTTTTATATGTAATTATTTTTGTATTTTTCTATGTATTTTTATGTACATGTATTTTGTTGAAAATGTCTTTAATTGAAGTGTGTAAAAGTGTGTATAAATTAGCATAATTTTGGCTATATGTGTAGTGTATTGGGCATCTAGGGTTTCTAGGTATTTGTGTTATTTTGTCAATATTTTTCTGCCCTTATCTCCCCATACTTTATTCTTTGTCGACCAAGTCAATATTGACTTAGTCTCAGGGTTTAGGATCAGTCAATATTTTACAATACTTCCTTTATTTTTCTTTTCTTTATTCATTTATTTTGTATTTAAATACATGTTTTTATGCACTATTCAATCGATAATTAGTGTGTTAATTTGTACAAGCTAGATATATTTACATGTATTTATCTAGAGATTTAAAGACAACATAAAGGAATAAAGGTGAATGAATAGGTATTCATCACCTCCTATACTTACCTTTTCTAGTTCATAACAAACACTTATTAGGAGAATAAGTGATGCAAAAGAGAAAATAAAGAAAAGGAAAATAAAGAAGATAGAATGATTATGACTTTTTAGCTTGTCTTCACAAAATCGATGTTTGGAATTCAGTTAAGACCTTTGGATTGTTGTTGTGTTTGGAACCATGTTTGTGACTCAACAACCCCTAGGTTCTATGCTTCTCTATTCAGTTAAATTTAATAGTCTGGTTAGAAACGTCCTTTAGAAACGTCCTTTCAGACTTATACTCTTGTAACCTTGAAATGACAAGCACCATGTGTGTAAATTGTGTTAGCTCTTCCTAGATGAATTGTTGAACTATCCAGACATCTTCTCCTCTAGTAACCCGTCCTCGAGGAGATGAATATATCCTTCTGGGTTCAGGTACGTGCTAATGCACAACGGATTAGGGAGAGGCTAGAAGAAAGGGAAAGGAGGTGGAAACTGACTAGTGTAGTCATATTTCCTTGTGAAGCTTAGCCGGTGTAACCAAGTCTCAACAAAGAAGCAGGCCTTTTCTGGAAGTTGAAATTTTTTTGGATTTTTTGATATAGACTTCTTTAGGTATTTCTTTGTTTGGCATTGCTATGCATTCTTGTTTTGCCTCGACAGATAAGAATCTTTTGTTCTGACCATATTTTGGGGTCTTAGAAAAACTATGCTAGCAGACCATTCCTCATACGAAGCTTTATTTCAATCAATTCTCCAATCGTTAGATATCCATGCTACCAGAAGAACAGAGGATTGAAGTATCGATTTTGCCAGTCCCCAAGAATGGTTCCTGAGCCACTCTTGACGAAGCGGCCTAGTATCGTCCCAACTTTGACTCCATGATCTTTCAACAACCCATCTTGGTTGAGCTACATGTTAAGTGCGATGTCTCAAGTCAAACCATTGTCTCAAGAGTCGTCTGGATGACATGAAAGGTTTTAGTTAGTCGCATTCAATTGACTCATGAACACGATTTCATAGAACCTAAAGAATTAAGCCAAAGTGACTTGAAGCATCCTAATTCCTGTCATTAACATATTCCTTTGAAATTGAGAGGATTAAGGTTTAGACCAAGCTCCAATCTTCAGACTTTATTTAGAATTATTCTATTATCAAAACCATTTAGAAAAATTCTTATGCAATGCAAGACATAAAATATTTTGTAAAGACATTTTCTGATTTCGAATTTTTTATGGGATTTTCAAAAGAATTACACATTTTTATGGAGTTTTCAAAAAGTTTTGAAGATTTTTAGGCATTTTTGAAATTTTATTATTTTTATGAGATTTTTGAAAAAAAACAAAAGAGTTAATGTATGATGGATCTTTTTGTAAGCTACTTAACATCTGGTCTTAGAGGGCTTGCGGTGTTCGATAAGTCAGATCTGACAATCGTTGTATCGACACCTCTCTCGGCTCTCAGTACTCAACAATCTGAATCAATCGACAATTAACCCACAACAGTAATTAAGCAATAAATACAAGTAAGATAAATCTTATTATACCCTACAAAGAATATGTATAGTATGCAAACAATAGGGATCGGACCACAAAGGAGCACATGAGGTAGAGCGGCAAAAACGAGTAGACAACTTAGAATATTTTTGTGTTTTTTTATTTTTAAACATTTTTGTGGGTTTTTAACTTTTATATAAGTAGTTTTTTATTTTACAAATTTTTAGTTTTTTACTTTAGAAAATAAAATATAAGATAATATCAAATATATAATTATATATAGAATATATAAAGAAAAGAATAAAAGAGATGTTTTGGATTTTTCAAATATCATACACTCAAAAATTCAAAGAGAAAATATTTTTGAGTTTTTTAATTCTTTTCTCTATTTTTTACAATTTTAGATAGTTTTTTTATGGATTATAAATAAGGAAATACACAAAATAAACAAAACATTAAATCATAGAGCTTGAAATGGCCTTAATAAATATTTATTAAATTATATTTAGACCAAATTCAATTTTCCTAAATACTAGATAATATAAGAAAAAATAGAAATTAAAAAATAATTTTGTAATTTTTCTCTGAATTTTTAGAATTCTATAAGGTTTCCTGAAATTTTCAAATTTTAGGAGTTCTATTTAATAATTTACAAAAATACATGGTCAAAAAATCAATTATATCCAAATAAATTTGCATGGATTTTTTAGAAAATTTTCAAAACATTTTATAAATTTTATGGATTTTTAAATGTTAAACAATAGAAAATGTAATATTTTTATAAACAGAAAAATTATTTTGCCTTGAGAAAAATATATGTGGTATATTACGATTCTAGGCATTTAAGACAATTTTCCTATATTTTTTAGATGTAAAATGTTGTTTTTAATAATTAAATTACACACACAAAGTTAAGTCTGCAGTACGTGGATCTATATGCAATTTCCTTAAAGTTTAAGAGTATTTAATAACCTCCAAACTAGTCCAGGGGAATACATGAAATATTTCCACAATTTAAAGCATTATTCGCATTAGCAGGGGGATAAATGCAATATTCCATAACAATAGGACCCAATATGCAAATCTACCAGAAAATATTACATTAAATTTTGGGACTTAAACTAAATAAAAAAACCTGCAAGGGTATCCGCCCAAAAAATTCTAGCTCCCTCACGTGCACAAGAATGTGAGGTGATGTGGAATGGACTAAAGCGCAAATATTGAAAGTTTGGGATCCTTGATGAAAATATTACAAATTATATTACATGACAGATGAAAGATTGAATACAAAATATTAAATACAAAATTGCGGGGGTCTAAATGTGCAATTTACCCCCATGCAATGCTAATTAATGACATAGATCTTTTTACTTATGTGCATCTGACGATCCACATTACACCACACCCCTTCACGGATCAATGACAGGGTTTAGATCCTAATAGGATCTGATGGTGATGGTTGGCCTTGATCCGACAGCAGGAGGAAGACCTGGAGCGGGCTCCTGATTGGACGGCTGGGACGATGGTTGAATCAACTGGGAAGAACATCAGGGAGCTGTTGATACATAGATTATACCAGCGCTTAATTTGATGTCGGATGTACTGTACCACTGAGAAAAATCTAATTAATCAAACAAAGGGCACCATATCAGGAGAGAGAGAAAATGAATAAAGTCGGCTTCTCTCCTAATTTCGGTGTTTCACTAAATATTTTTTAACTAGGCAAGTGGTCTTGGGTCGAACTCAAGGGATAGAAAATCATGTTCGAATTTTTAAAGTGAAGAAAATAATTGTGTGATTATTTGTTTCTTTCTTTTCTTCTGTGAGGAAATCTTTTTGGTCGATTTTAGTTTTTATATTTTTATTTGAATTTTAATTTCGAATTTTTATTATATTTTTTGAAGGGATATTTTTCAACAATTAATCTATAATATAGTATACATGGATGATAGTAAAAATGTAATGATACCATATAATAGATTAATTGAGAAGATGCTCGAGCAATGAGCTCAAAAAAAGAACTTAAAAAAATCAAAATGGATCGAAGATTGAAGAAAAATCTCAACAAAATGCGATAAAATTCTCGGAAATTCAATTCAAAGTAAAACTATGAAAAATAATATGTTCAAAATAGTGTCCAATAGTCCACAAATGTCCAAGGTCGTCGGATGTTCTATGTAAAATAAATACAATAAAAGAAATAAGGCTTAAGAAATAAGGCTTTCTTTTAATTAGGTCCCTCGTCAGGGACCTAAGTACAAGAAAAATATGGAATCTTTGCAATTAGGTCCCCTCATGGGGACCTAAGTGTAATTCTTAAGATCTTCTAGGTTGTGAAATGTTTCTCGAGACTAGCAAGGGATCTTATGCAATTTTTGCATCGTTTTGTTGGAATGGTCAAGACTAAAAGAATGCGACTGATCTGGGCCATCCAAATCGGACACGTGGAGGCAACCCGTGCTTCGAGTTCTTGGCACTATTCTTCGCAAAATTTGGCGAGCGGAGACGGCGAACTGTTGAGACGAGAGCTTGCGTGAGGGTCTGAAAATATCCTCACTAAATAGGGGTAGCTAAGATGGAGTGTTGCTGAGGCGACTGCTCACGAAGCCCAAGTTCAAACAACAAGTACCTGCAATATGAATGAATCAATAAATAACAAAAATTTGGAGCACAAATTATTATACTCTACAAACAAAGATGTATAACATGCAAGCATGTAAAGGTCGAACCACTAAGAGCAAACAAGGTAGCTTAATGATTACTGCTAATAAAAAAGAATTATGTACACAATTGTCTTTTTCTTTTTATGTGGGTTTTTTTGGTTTTTAAATTTTTATTTGATTTTTATCATTTATATTTTTTAATTTCTTTTTAATTTAAACATTATATAATAATGTATATGTAAGGGTATATATATGATATAGTTATATATTATATAATAAAGATACTATTTTGAAAAATAATAAGAAATATACCCCATTTTATATTATATATATTGGTTTTTTAAATATTATAAGGTATTTGTAATAATTAGAAGGAATAGTATACAGTACATATATAAGTATATAATACAATATAGAGTATTATAATAATACATATAGATAGATAATTAAAATTTACAAAATAAAAAGTTTTTGTATTTTTCATAATTTTTTACCGTTTCTGTGATTTTTTCGGTATTTTCGCTAATTTTTATGTTTTTTTAAGGTGAAAAATACCCCAAACAAGAAATTAAATAAATAAACCAAATTGTTTTGAAATTTAAAAATATTAAATAAAGTCGAAAATTTTCAATACTATTTTCATTTGTAATAGTATATTTATATATAATTAGCAAATAGAAATGAATATTTTTTGGATTTTTGAGGAATTTTTATATTTTTATAGAATTTTAGAGCTTTTTAATTTTTTATTAATTTCTTTTTTCTATTTTTAGGGATTTTTGTTCTGAAGATATAATATACCATAATAAACAAAATATAATTTTTTTGAATTTTTTTAAAAAAGGTTTTACAATTTTTTGGTATTTTCTAAGTCAAACAGGGGCAAAAAGTGCCCTTTTTTATTTTTAATAAATAGGAAAGGTGCATAAAATGTAAAACAAAAATATATCATAAAAGAATATATATCCAATTAGATTGCCTTATTTTTCCGTAATTTTTGGAGCACTGTTGCTATTTATTAAAATTACACAAACATACATAAAATTAAATACTAACAAGGACCTTTTTGCAAATACCAAGAAGTTTACATGAATTCCAGAACCCTAAAACAAAAATGTAGGGCTTCTTTGCAATTTAACCACACATATATAAATTAAAAACCGCCTGGAGGGGTATGAATGTAATATACATAAAGTTCAAGGTGCTTTGTATAATTTTCCCCAAAAAAGTAACACTAATTCTACAAATTTCCAGACTATTTTTAAATAAAAATTAACAGGGATATAGATGTAAAATACCCACATCGCATAGGGGGCCATTTGAGGTGAGCTAGAATGGACATTAATGCAATTACACAATGAGACAGGGGCTTCCATGCAAAAATACTACCATTATTTACACTACAAATCATATTTCTAGGACTAAGCAATAAAACCAAAAAGGTAGAGGGGAAGATATGCAATTTATCTCCAATAGCGCGTGATCCAACGGATTGATTTGATTCACTTGGATGCGTGGTACGTTCTGGGTGTGCGATGACACTTCGAGTTGCAGTGGCCAAGATTAAATCCCAGATGGGATCGGAGGGTGCAGGGCCTTCATGATCCAACAACGGAGGAATAATGTGGAGCTTGTCTCCAGATCGGACGGTGGTTGCTGTCCTCGAAGAATAGGGATGAACTCCCCCTCCTATGAGCTTCAATCTTCGAATCCGAGCACCCCGAGCCTCTTTCTCGATGCTGAAGTGGTCTCCATGCTCAGGGGTGTCTTCCGCATCTAGCAGACCCCGCAAAATGGTCCGAAGCTCGTCGATGGAGCTCTGGCATGCGTAAAAGCCTAGAACCGCTCTTGAAGTCAAATGGCCCTCATATGGGTTCTTTTAGGAGCGTTACCTGCATAAAAAACTCAAAGGAGCTCCCGCAAAGCTTCCTGGGCTATTATTATGGAAATCGATGATGAAATGGGATGATGTGGAGGTGCTCCGACTAAGGCGACAAAGGGAGCACCGGGGTCTCGATCCAGGAAGGATCAAGGGGAACCGATGGCTCGAGAGAATCAAGAATGCGTCGAGGAATGAAGGGGGTGTGAAAGGCGGGTCGGATACTGTCATAAATGAGGTGAAATACAGGCGGAGCGGAGAGATCTGATGATCAAAGATCTTGATTTTACGCTAGACTATAGATCTAATGTAGAAATAAAATGCATGAATAGAACCACTAACGCTAAATCTACCTATAAATGTAAGGAAAAAGGTGCAACTCATACCTGGGGACCATCGAGCAGATGTGCCACCGGAGCTCCACCTTGGGTTGCTTCCTCTCCTTCGTTCACTACTCCAGGACCATAGGGGATCTCCTGATGTCATCGGGTGTCACACTTGGCTGAGGTTTGGGGGATTCAAGGCTCAAGAAAGGACCAAAATGGAGGAGGAGGGTGGGGGATTTTATTTATAGACATGGCTTGGTCAGATCTTGCGACTTGATTCAAGGACACATCGGAGTGGATCAATGGGATCTAAGGATACAACGTAGATCATGGAGATCCCATCTGCAGAAAGTGTTCAAGGCTCAAGGTGATCCGATTATTAGATCGCAAGGGAAAATGGTGAGAAGCGGGCGGTTCGAGGCTCTAACACGGGTCAGAGATGCCAAAGGGGTAGTTGACTGGAGTCAACAAAGAAAGGGCTCTGGTTGGTCCACGTGGACTAACTGGAAAATGCAAGGTAAAAATGTCTTGTAAAATAAATAATAAATAGTAAATGAATTTATTACTAGGTTATAAATAAAAAATGCTTCTCATTTTTGTAGTATGTATCCCTATTTTTATTTATTTTTATGAGATGATTTATTATGAGTTATTATTTACATGTATTATTATAGGTATATTTACATACATACATAAATGTGTGTGTATGCGCGCATTTTATTTTTATTTTGCATTTTAGATTTTATTATTTTATATACATAATATATATATTTATAACTTATTTAGATGCACACAAATATATTTTAATATATTTTCTGAGTTTATTTGTATACTTAAAGAAATAGAATATTTATTATATAAGTAAAAGTATAGTATATTCATATGTATATATATTTTATACAATTATTTATTTTGGTTTATTTTTAATGGTTTTCTTTTATTCTAATTATGCATATATAGCATAAAGAATATTTCCAAAACTATAAAAATATAAAATAATGAAAAATATAATGATAAATAAAATGAATATTTTATTCAGGTATATTGTATAATAGGGATCCAAAACCTAAGTTTTGCATCTTAAATCCAAATTAGATGAAACCGCCTTCATTAAATAACTAATTAAAAGTTATATATAATTAAAGATAATTTTGATGCATTTTGAGTTTTTTATGGAGAAGATATTAGTTTGGGAAGTTTGGATTTTGGAATTTTATTTTGAGTATAGAATGTAGAATTTGTATTATTTTTGTATGAAGTAAATTTTATATTTTTCTGTGTTTTTATCCACAACTTTCATGTACAAATAAAATAGGTACCAAAAATGCATTATTGAAGAAATAAAATTAGGTTTTTATTGTGTTTTTGACCCTTATCTGCCCCTACTTTATTCCTTGTCACCCAGTCCTCATGAAGCCTAGGTCTCGGGGTTTAGGAACATAAAATACCTTAGAATTTTATGATTTTTTTCTTTTCTTTATTATTTTATTTTGGCTTTAAATAATGTATCTTATACCGTATTTGTATAATAAACAATGATTTTTAATTTATGCAAAATAATGATATAAACATGCATTTAGCTAGGGTTTAAAGGCCAAAATGAAAGAATAAAGGTGATGAAATGGAGATTCATCACCCCCCATACTTGCCTTTGCTAGTCCCTAGCAAACACTTATGCCCCATAAGTACATAAAATAAAAATAAAGAAAAGAAAAAGAAAGAATCTTTGATTGATTTTAACTTTCAAACTTGCCTTCATAAAATCAAAGTTTGGAGCTTAAGTCGGACCCTTGATTTTAGGTGCGGTTGGAACCTTATTCGGAATTGGTTTTGAATCACAACACCCTCTGAGATCCAAAAAATTTGCTCAAGTTTTCTCAGTTGCCAGGTCAGAATATGTCAACTCATACACAAACCCTCATGACTATGAATCTATCTTGGATACTGTGTGTGATATGTAGATCTCCTCGACTGAAGCAGAAGAAGTCAGTCTTCTCCAACATGGTGACCCTAATTCCCCAATCCAACAACTCTTTCCTCGAGAAGCGGGGTATTTCCTTCTAAGTTCAAGTACAACCAGCTCAAGAAGATGAGGTGGAGAGAAGAATGGATGATAGCCAGTGTAGCTACCTATCCTAGGTTGCTTGATTAGTGTAAAAACATCCGGCTGCAGACTCACTTACATATGTCTTTGAGGCTCAAGCTTGCTTTTTTACTATACAATTATATACATACTCCGGCAAGCATTTTATTTTCATTCAGGCCTGTCCACTTTTTTGGAGTTTTTGATTTTGCATTTTTTGAATACTATATGCAGCAACATTTACATATGGACTTTTTCCTCTTGAGCCAAAAGAATATCCCTCTTTTGAAGCTTTATTGCAAGCCACAAATCTGTCTTTAGACCTCGTTGCCACTGGATTGGGTTGGGGTACAATGGCCACAGATATGCGACTTCCGATGTTTCCAGTGGCTTGTGTCTCATGCCGGCAAATCCATCCCTCTACCATTTTAGCTGAGGTAAGCAAGGTGTACGGTGCAAAGTGTGCTAGCTAGGTCATTATCAACAAGAGTCATGCTTGTGTTCCAAAATATTATACTTAGGCAGTCAAGACGACGCTGAACCAAGTTTCAAGGTCTCAAAGAATTAAGTCTAGCAGACATGAAGTGCCTCAATTGCAGTTCCTATAAGGTTCCTGTGATTAAGTAGATTTAAGGTCCAACCAAGCTCCAATCTTCGGATTTTATTTAGACTCATCCAATCATCGTCACCAATTCGAAAAATGCAAATGCTATGTATAATGCAAGGAAAATATTTTTGTGTGATGCAATTTTCTGCTTTTGAACTTTTTATGATTTTTTGAAAAAAGTTTTGCAAATATTTATGCAATTTTTGAAAAAGGTTTTGCAAATGTTTTTGGGATTTTTATTTTTTTGCAAATTTTTAGGGATTTTTCAAAACAAAAAGGTTTTTATAACAAAGGAATATGTGCAGATATTTATACGGGAGTGTATCTTGTTATTTACAAGATTTGGGATTTAAGAATTCACATGTTTGTATGTTCATGGTTTGTTTGTAAAAGATTTTTATTTGCTTAATGTACATAATTCTCAAAATAATTTGAAACAATTTTTTACAAACATTTTGTAAACTTTATTTTGCAAATTAATTTGATAAATAATTTTTTACAACCATTTACAAAATTTTAAAAATCATTTTACAAATATTTTTCAAACAATATGTATAGATTTTTCAAACGATTTTTGCAACCATTTTCCAAACAATTTGCAAATAAATTTTCAAAACATTTTATTTCAAACAAAGAAAAGAAATTTTTACAAAAAAATTTTTTTACAATGGTTGAAAACATTTTACAAATTATTTTCCAAATAATTTTCAAAAGATTTTTCAAAGATATTTTCCAACTATTTTTCAAATATTTTGCAAATCAAATTTACCTGATTTATTAATTAGTATGTACAGTGAATTTCAATGAATTTTTACACAAGTTTGTTCTTTACAAATAGGTAATTGTATATTGACCATACTTATTGAAAATACGAAAGTACGAGTTATGGCTGAAGTATATACAAAGTATAGATGACCCCCTATACTTAGATTGAGCTATGTCCTCATAGATCATAGAGATAGGAAAATACATAACTCATACTAAGTATAAAAGAGCCTATACTACAACGACCAAGGAATAAGGAATCAACGAGTGACAAATCAACCGTCCCCCTATACTTAAGATGAAATAATCCTAAGCATAGCATGCTGCATCTACATGTAGGGAGGGTTGAGAGTGGGAATGAACAGATCAACGACTCATCCTATCTTCCCCTATACTTAGGGTAAAACATCCCTAAGTATCGACATGAATATCTACGAGAGAGGAGACAAGTGAGGTATAAAAGAATTAATAACGGAACCCACTTGGGATAAAGCATATCCTAAGTGTAGCGGTGATGACTGAGAGAAATGAAACAAAGAAAATAACAGAAGAAAAGAAGAAAAGTAAAGAAAGAATTTTGTAGGATCATTACCTCAATCTTTGGATGGTGCTGGAGTTGTGGAGGATGTGTCATTGTAGATCACTTGGATTGATTCGACAACGTCGAGGAAAGTATCATGCTCAAGGTACGGCTTTAGTAATTGACCATTGGCGACGAACAATTGTGTGTCAGATGATAACTCTGATATCATGATGCTTCCCTTGTCACTCACTTCTTTCACTCTGAATGGATCTGTCTATTTACTCTTCAATTTGCTCGGGAAAATCTTCAACTTTACGTTGAATAACCACTTTTTGCCCAGTCTTGAAGGTCTTTCATCTGATGTGCTGGTCATGACAGCGTTTAACCTTCTCCATGTACATCAAGCTATTACCATATGCATAGTCTCGGAATTCCAGGAGTCTGTTTAGATCCACTTTTCTCTGCTGACCACCTTTTTATGAGTCCAGGTTGCAACGATTCAATGGCCATATTGATTTATGAATTAATTCAATGAGCAGATGGAATGGCTTCACATATACAAGGCGATAGGGTGACATGCCCAAGATAGGCTTGTAGGCGATCTTGTATGCCCAAAGGATGGAGTGCAAGAGTTAGGACCAGTTCTTTTTGTCTGACCTCACAAACTTCCGCAAGATGGTCTTGATTTCTTTTTTTGATAATTCTGCCATGCTGTGGGTCTATATATGGTAAGGAGAAGTGACTTGGTGCTGGATGTTGTACTCCTTCGTTAATTTCTTGACCTCTTTATTAATGAAGTGACTACCCCCATCTGATATAGAGTCTTTGGTATTCCTAATCGTGAAATGATGTTCTCTTTCAGAAACTGACATACCGTACGACTATCAGTGGCTCGAGTAGCAATAGCTTCAACCGAGCGACTCACATAATCAACGACAAGAAGGATGTGCTCAAATTCGTGACTGTTAGGAAATGGGTCCATGAAATTAATACCCCAAACATCGAATACATCAGAAATCTAAATGAATTTTAGGGGCATCAAGTCTTTAGCTATGAGAGTCCATCCCATTTTCTGACAGCCAACGTAGCCTTTGACATATGATGTTGCATCCTTGAATAGTGTAGGCCACCAAAGGCCACACTGCAATACTTTCGCTGTCGTTCTGTCTCTAGAGTGGTATCCACAAGATTCGAGCGAGTGACAGTGCTCGAGGATACTACGATGCTCCTCCTGAGGGATGCATCATCACCAAATGCAATCTACTCCTTCCCTGAATAAGAGTGGGTCTTCCCATTGGTATAAATGGATAGTGGACAAGAACTTGTCCTTCTTGATCTTCATCCAATCTCATGGAACTACACCCGAGATGAGGTAGTTCACAATATCAGCATACCAAGGGAGAGAATCCAAAGCAAGAATTGACTAATCAAGAAAGGTGTTTGTGATGGGTGCATTGATTAGTGGAGGCTCTTGATGCTTAATTCTAGAGAGGTGATCTGCTACCACATTTTGAACTCTAGGCTTATCTTTGATTTCCAAATCAAACTCCTATAGGAGAAATATCTATCTGATCAGTCTGGGCTTGGCATCCTTTTTCTGCTGTAGGTACCAGATAGCAGAGTGGTCGGTATAAATTGTGACTTTAGATTTAAGCAGATAGGATCTAAAATTCTCGAGGGTAAAAACCACGACCAACAACTCTTTCTCTGTAATAATGTAGTTACTCTGAGCTTCATTCAATGTCTTGCTGACGTAGTGAATGGCGTAGGGAACTTTGTCTTTCCTCTGTCCTAATACATCCCCAACTGTAAAATCTAACACATATGTCATGATCCCAAAAGGTATAGACCAGTCCAATGGTTGGAGGATGGGAGCTTGAGTGATAAGCTCCTTCAACTGATTGAAAGATAGGAGAACCTATTGATCAACGTGAATCTCAATCTCTTTGCATAATAACTCGGTTAGAGGTCGGGTGATGCTGTTGAAATCTCTGATGAATCTTCTGTAGAAATTCACATGCCCTAGGAATGACCCCACATTTATGACATTTTGAGATGGCTCAATATTGGCAATTACATCCACCTTGCTGGGTCGACTTCCAAGCCACGCTTAGAAATGACGTGACCCAGCACAATCCCTTCAGTTACCATGAAGTGGCTCTTTTCCCAAGATACTACTAGATTGACTTCTAGTTTCTGAAGTATTATGTCTACGTGTTGAAGATAAGAATAAAAGTTGCCACTGTAGATGGAGAAGTCATCCATGAACACCTTGAGAAAACTACCAACCATATCGATGAAAATTGCAAGCATGCATCTTTGGAAGCTGGTAGGTGCATTGCATAAACAAAGGCCATTCTCCTGAAAGCACAGGTGCCGAACAAGCAAGTGAAGGTCGTCTTCTCTTGTTCCTTAAGTGTGATTGCCACTTGGTTATATCTGGAATACCCATCCAAAAAGCAGAAGAACTCCTTGTTGGCCAATCTTTCTAGAATTTGATTAATAAATGGCAAGGGGAAGTCATCGTTCTTTGTTGAGGTATTGAGGCGACGGTAATATACATCCACATGCCAAGATGTTGGTATCGGAGTGGAACTCTCCTCTCCCCTTTATTGGTAACCACGACAAGCATAGATTTCTTTGGAACTACATATAATAGGGTCACCCATTTTGAGTCGGAGCTGGGATAAATAAACCCCACGTCACACCATTTAGTGACCGCCTTCATGACCAGGTCTCGTAAGTTAGAGTTCAGTATTCTCTGAAATTCTTGGGACGACTTGGTATCATCTTCCAAATAGATGTGGTGTGAGCACAGAGCAGGATTTCTCCCACGGAGGTCTGATATGTGCCAACCAAGTTCCTTGCGATTTTTCTCCAGAACCTCGAGTAGTCAAGATTTCTGGTCCGGGGTCAGCCTGCTGATGATGATGACCAGAATCATTTTTTCTACACCCGCAATGAAAGCATACTTGAGGCTTGCTGGAAGTGGGTTTAATTCTGGTTCTGATTGAGCCTGCTTCTTAGTCACTTCAGAAACTAAGCTGGTAGGTGAATGATCTGCCATGATTTTGGAGGTGTTGCTCATCTCAATCACTAGTGTCTCTGTAAACAATGTGCTGAACAAACCATCGATGAATTCTTCATGTTTGCGCCGGCATGAATCTTTTTCCTTAAAGAGGTTCATCAACAAGAGAGAATATGTATCCCAAATGACATCAGAGCATGCGTGGATTGTGCTCTTCAGGTTCTCCTCAAGAAAGATGATTTCCTAGACCCATGAGTTATTCAAAGAAAATTTAGTGTCTCAGATCTCTACAATAAAGTCACAGTCTCCTTCAGATGGTTTTACTTAACCTTGATCATACACGATTTTTGGTTCACTGACCATATCAATTGTCACTTTGTTGATGCAGGAGCAGAACATGATCTTCCTAGATCCATAGTCAACAAATACCTCTGCAGTACTCAGGAATGGCCGGTCAAGAATAATTGCGATTAGGAGTAATGGTGCAGGGGAGTCCATGTCAAAGATCACAAATTCAACAGGAAACTACATATCTTGCACCGTTACGACAACGTCTTCCAATAAACCCCGGGGCCGCTTGACATATCGATCAACGAACTAAAGGATCATGTGTATCAGCTTAAGCAGTCCCAACCTAAATTCTGTGAGTAATGAGGCAGGCATGAGGTTGATTGAAGAGACGCTGTCAAGCAATGTTCGCTCGAAGATCTGGTCGAAAATCTCGTATCTGATTAAGGGTACTCCTTTGTCAGGCTTCTTTTCTGGGAGGTTGCTGATTGCTGCCACTTTTGCCATGGCAGGATGTGCTTTTCAGCTAGGTGGCGTCTGTTATTGTAGTTAGACCGATGCTTGTTCGTGAATGCTTCTTTTAAGCTTTTCTTCACAACATGCATATATTCCATGGCTTTTAGCAAAGGCAATTCAACAGTCAATTTATCAAGAATATCCATAACATTTGGGTCAGATAACGCAGTTTTCTATTTTGCATTTTTTTGGATTTTTCTATTGCATCAGGAAAAGGAATATGTACAGATTTGAAATTAGAAATATTGTTCTTATTTACATCAATTTTCATGCCCACAACAAGTTATACAATCGGGATATAAAAAGGTGTACAAGGTGGAACTGACGATACTGCTGCAGCTGTTGGTGGACAAGCAAAAACTACGTTTTCCGCTCTGTCAGCTGGGGCTGTATCGGTTGTTGTGGCTTACTCCTACATGGTTGGCGCTGCGTTACTTCGACTGCAATCATCTTTTTGGTCTTTTATATTTTGCCGATTTTTTTGTGCTTTTTATTGGAGATGGTGGTGGCTGGCAACTGGCGTGGCTCCTCCTCCTTCTTATTCCTCACTTGAACCTGTAGCTGGCACGATTGATGCAGAAGATGATGATTTACCAGATGAAACTTTATTCTTCTCCTTGATCGTGGTAGACGGAGGCAAGGTCCTACCACTCCTGAGAGTAACAACATTAGACATAACAAAGTCACTATCATCTGACTCAATAGGTACAGACGGGACTTCACATTCTACCTGCTCTTTGCACTTAAAGTTATTGGGATTGCCTTCGACCTGGGCCTGAATCGGAGTTTTTGTGCCCGTAAGGTCGTCCAACTTCTGTGCCATTTCTGCTAGGCCCCTGACTAACTGGGTCAGACAGTCGAGGCTTGGGTTCACCAGAACACCCTTAGAAGGTTCAACGTGCTATCCACCATTGTGGCTGATGGTGCAGAGGTTGAGAAGTGTGCTGTTGATACTGCTGCTGCGACGGAGGAAGCTGAGACTGATGATGATAGAGAGGAGGACATTACTGGTGTGGTGCAGTCGTGTACTGATGGTATTCACCTCTTGAATGAGAGGCGGTGGATGAGAGAATGGATCATAGGAAGACAGGGGCTCTGCTTGGTAAATCACCAGTTGTTGCTGCTGTGCTTGGTCGGGGGTCTGCACGTAGTAAACGTGTTGGACTGTTGGCTGCTGCCGACTAGGTTGAGGTTGATGCATCGGTGCTGGCTCATCTTTCTTCTTAGTGGGAGTCGCGGGCGGTGGAGTCGCAGACTGGCAGCCACTGATGGTACTCACTAGCAACTCCAAATGCTTGGTGATCTGATCTAATTTGTCCAGATTTTGTGTTCTTTGTTCGATCACAGTGAGTTTTTCCATATCTTGTGATTGCTTCTCGATGATATCTACCTTAGAGATATGGCCCTCGATGATGCTGAGGTTGGAGCTCTCATCTCTCTACCTCGTGGGATGTTTCCATGTGCACTAGCTTGTGGAGGATCTAAGGATTTCTCTTGTAAGTGTGGGTTGAAGAGAGTACGACCTCTCCCTCGGTCATTTCTTTAAAAATATACCAATCTACATCTTCATCCTTGTTGAATTAGCATCCCCCGCAGGCAGCATCGACTAATCTCTGACTTTCAACATTCAAGCCCCTGAAGAATGGACCAAGCTGGGCCACAGTATCTCATGGTGGGGGCATTTCTCCTGCAGATCAGTGAATCGATCCCATGCTTCTTGAATGGACTCGTGGGTAACATGGGAGAAGTTACTAATCCCGGATCGCATCTGGTTGTGCCAATCGATAGGATAAAACTTGTGAAGGAACACAAACTTAAGTCCCTCCTAGGTTGTCATGTCCTTTCCCAAGTGGTTGACATGGTACATGGCCTTATCTTGGAGGCTGAAAGGAAATGCAATCATATTGACTACACCTAATAGGATGCTAATGTAGTACATTATTCGACAGATGCGAGAGAACAACTGCAGGTGAACATATGGTTCCTCATTGGTGTTCCCATGGAAGTAAGGCATAAGAGCAAGGAAACGAGGTTTAAGCTCAAAGTGAGCATGCACCGGGAGAATGTGAATCCACTCGGTCACCTGGTTGTCTCCAAGGTTTTACGTCTCTTTTAGCGTAGGTTTAGGCACATCAGATCCTTATCCCTAGTCCTCTTGATCATCTATGGGAATCTCATCCTCATTTCTTCCTCCTCCTCCTACTAGTAGGCTCCTCAGATCGTTTAGTATGTCTTGAAATGCATTCTGGATCAATGCCTGCTCAGTCAGTTGTTGCTGGATGGCTTGGATGGAAGCTAGCAACTGAGAATTGACTTGGTTCTGATTGAGCGCTTGGCCCTGCTCTGGCTGGGGCGGCTGATGTCCTTTTCCTTTATCCTTAAGAGCCAACTCTGGGTTTGAATCTGATGAAAGAATTTCTAGATTGGGATCTAGGTCTGACGTCTATCTACAGTGCAAGAGGAATCCCAATCAGAACACTATGAAACTGAATGCTAGCTGAAGTGATGAATATGAGATTAGGGTCAATCTTAGACGATTGTGAATGGAGTAAAAGCTATAGAATGAAATCAACATCCATTCGTAACAAACAAAAATATGACAATAATGGTCCCGGTTTATTAAGAAAAAGAAAGAAAATGGAAATAAGACAAGGACTCTGGAGATCGGTTCGCAAAGTACGAATTGAGTTCTTGGGAATCACCGTAAATTATTAACGATGCTGATGGAATCGATGTAGGTGCCTACTGAGTCCCGACTGGACCATCCATGGATCGACATCATGGAGCAGAAGAAGGATCGATGCATAAGGAAGGATACAATGGTTAACGAGAAATAAAAAGGAATGTAAAATATTAGAAATGCTCGAAATGATCAGGGGGTTAAAGCAGAAACACGTATGATAAATTTTGTGCAAGTGTGCGGGACTTGATCTTTGAACCTTAATCTAGATCCATACAATACACACTAGAAAATTGGGTTCACCAGTTCTTTACATGTGAAGCCGTAAGGGATCACCTATTTTTATCTTTTTAGTTTTAGAGTTGTTATTTTAAGCATATCTTTTAATAAGTCCTTAGAAGCTAACCTTATAGGAGCGAGAGTACTGCTAAAAAAGTATCTCGTACTTGTCCTCCTCCTTTGTAACATGTAGTCTGTACTTTTTGAGGTCTTGCCACCCTTCCTGGATCCCTACTCAACCAAATAATGAGAGAAAGGAAGCCCATAGGTGAAACCACTACTTCGGACCTCGCTCGCAACGAAATTACCCGTGAGCGTGCAAGGCCCTACTCAGACACAAGAAGATGAGACAAACACACCGGTGAGGACGTGGCCTAAGCTCAGTACTTGATATAGGGACGAAGTTCCACACAAGGCAAGAACACCATCATTGACCAAGTCCTACTCATCCACGTACGATAGAAGTGCCAATACTTCAGAAATTCAAGCGATACACAAGGTATTTACAGACTGAGTTTTTGGCTTTAATCCTTAATGGGTCATGCCTTGCTCATGGGAGGGGTTTTGGTCCTCTCTTAAGGTACCTGAAAACAATGACTGCTTTATGAATCCCAAATAATGAAATCCATTACAGATTTTAATTAAGGTAAAAGTTTATTTAGCAGTCCCCTAGTTTTAGATTTTTGGATTTCATTTTTTTGGATATTTTTCATACATGCATCTAATTATTTGTAAATTCTTATTTAAGTCATAGGTGCTCAAATCCATAGGGAGATAACGAAAAAGCCGTGCAAGTCGATTCGATGATGGAAATCTTACCATAGAATTTAATGATGCATGTAGAGTTAGATGACTTGCAGTGCTTCCCAACTCTCTCCACATGGTATGCAAAATAGAATTTTTAAACCTATCTACATGGTAGTATGCAATCGATAAGATCAGCCTAAACATTAGTTGTTATTAGTCGTGAAGAACCAGATGTTAATTATTCAAAAATGAACCCGAGAGTATGGTCTTGGAGACACCTCAGTGCCTGCCACAACGGGTTCTGCCAATGTTGTATGGTGTCTCTCTCGACGCATGGGGTCAAGTCCAAATAGCTAACAATTATTAATTTGACTAAATCCAAATGTAAGAGACTATAGTCACATAATTTTTGTTAGGGTTTGGACCTAATTATCGAGATAAGTAGTCCTAAAATCCAAGGGCTCCATGCACATAAAACAAATAAAAGAAAGGCGAAAAACTCAAAAAATCGAGAAACAAAGTAAAATAAAAGTGATGAAAACTCAAGGAAACCATGACTAGGCCCCCAGGTGAACAATCACCCAGGCAATGGACCTTGTTTAGTAGAGTAATGCCCAAGTTCAAACAACAAGTACCCATAATATGTAATGAATCAATAAATAAAAAAATGTGGAGCAGAATTTATTATACTCTACAAATAAAGATGTATAACATGCAAGCATGTAGAGGTCAAATCACCGAGAGAAAATAAGGTAGCCTAATGATTATTGCTAATAAAAAAATTATGTACACACTTATATTTTTCTTTTTTTGTGGGTTTTTTATTTTTAAATTTTTATTTGATTTTTCTTTTATAATTTTATAATTTCTTTTTAATTTAAATATTACATAATATATATATAAGGGTATATAGATATAAGGTATAGTTATATATTATATAATAAAGATAATATTCCGAAAAATATTAAGAAATATACCCCATTTTCTATTATATATATTTATATATACACATTTTTTGGTTTTTTTAAAATATTTATAAGATATTTGTAATAATTATAAGTAATAGTATAAAGTTTATATATATAAGTATATAATACGATATAGGATATTATAATAATACATATAGATAAATATAATCAAAATCTACAAAATAAAATGTTTTTGTGTTTGTCATATTTTTCTAAAGATTTTGTGATTTTATGAGTATTTTTTTGTTAATTTTTATTTATTTTTAAGGTCAAAAATATCCCAAAACAATGATTAAATAAATAGACTGAATTGTTTAGGAATTTAAAAATACTAAATAAAGTCAAAATTTTACAAAATTATTTTTCATTTGTAATATATAATTAGAAAATAGAAATAAATATTTTTCGGATTTTTGAGAAATTTTTATATTTCTATAGGATTTTAGAGTTTTTTTAATCATTTTCTTTTCCTATTTTTAGGGATTTTTGGTCCAAATCTATAATATATCATAATAGGCAAAATATATATATATTTTGGAAATTAAAAAAAGTTTTTTTCTTAGGTATTTTCAAAGTCAAACATGGGCAAAAGTACTCCTTTTTATTTTTAATAAATATGCAAGGTGCATAAAATGCAAAATAAAAATATAACATGAAAGAATATACATCAAGGTACTTTGCCCTCTTTTCCTAATAATTTTTGGATCACGAATGGTATTTATAAAAATTACACAAAGATGAGCAAAATTAATACTAGCAGTGCCTTTTTGCAAATACTAAGAAGTTTCATGCATTCCGGAACCCTAAAACAAAAATCCAAGGGCTATTTTGCAATTTAACCATGCATATTTAATTTAAAAATTGCTTAGCGGGGGTATGAATGTAATATACAAAAAGTTCAAGGTCCTCTATATAATTTTCCCTAATAAATTAACACTAGGTATACACATTTCTGGACTATTTTTAAATTCAAAAATAAATAGGGATATAGGTACAAAATACCCACCTCATGTGGGGGCCTTGTGAGGTGAGCTGGCACGGACATTGATGCAATTACATAATGAGATAGGGGGTTCCACGCAAAAATACCACCATTATTTACATTACGAATCATATTTATAGGACTAAGCAATAAAACCAAAAAGGTGGAGGGGAAGATATGCAATTCACCCCCATTAGCACGCGATCCAATGACTGGTGTTGATTCACTTGGATGCATGGTATCTTCTGGGTGCGTGATGACGCTTTGGGTTGCAGCGATCAAGATTAAATCCTAGATGGGATCGGAGGGTACATGGCCTTCATAATCCAACAATGGAGGAATAATCTTTAGCTCCTCTCCAGATCGAACGATGACTGTTGTCCTAGAAGAACATGGATGAACTCCCCATCCTTTAAGCTTTAATATTCGAATCCCAACACCCCCGAGCCTCTTTCTCTACGGTGAAGTGGTCTCCATGCTTGGGGGTGACTTCCACATTTGGTAGGCCCCACAAAAAGTTCTAGAGCTCATCGGCGGAGCTCTAGCGTGCGTGAAATCCTAGAGCCACTCTTGAAGTCGAATAGCCCTCAGATGGGCTCTTCCAGGAGCATTGCCTGCATAGAAACTCAAAGGGGCTCTGGTGAATCTTCCTGGGCTATTATTGGTGGAAATTAATGGAGAAATGGGAGGATGTGGAGGAGCACCATCCCCACGATCAGGAAGGATCAAGGGGAAATGATGCGTCAAGAGAATGGAGAATGTGTCGAGGAATGAAGGGGGCGTGAAAGACGGTTCAGATACTGTAGGAAACGAGGTGAAATACGGGCAGAGTAGAGAGCTTCGACGATCGAAGATCTTGATTTTACGCTTAGACTACAGATCTAAGGTCGAAATAAAATGCGGGAATCTAAAAGCTAATGCTAAATCTACCTAGAAATGTAAAGAAAAGACGTAGCTCATACATGGGGACTATCGAGCAGAGGTGTTGTCAGAGCTCCACCTTGGATCGCTTCCTCTCCTCCGTTCACCACTCCAGAACCACAGTGGAGCACCTGCTATCATCGGGTCTCACACTTGGCCGAGGTTTGGGGGATTCAAGGCTCGAGAAAGGACCAAATGGAGAAGGAGGCTAGAGGGTTTTATTTATGGACATGGCTTGGGAAGATCTTGCAATTGGATTCAAGGATGCGTCGGACTGTATCGATGGGATCTAAGGATACTGCATGGATCATGGAGATCCGATCTGCAAAAAGTGTTCAAGCCTCAAGGTGATCGATAATTAGATCACAAGGTGAAATGGTGAGAAGCCGGCGACTTGAGGCTCTGACAAGGGTCAGAGGCACCAAAGGGGCAGTTGTCTGGAGTCAACAAAAGAAGAGCTCTAGTTGGTCCACGTGGACCAACCAGAAAAATACAAGGAAAACATGACTTGTAAAATAAATAAAAAATAGTAAATGAATTTATTAATTTTAGATTATAAAATAACAAATACATTTTCCGTAGTTCTTTATCCCCATTTTTATTTATTTTTATGAGATGATTTATTATGAGTTATTATTTATTTGTATTATTATAGGTATATTTACCTATAGATGTGTATTTTATTTTTATTTTAGATTTTAGATATTATTATTTTATATACATAAATTTATATATTTATAACTTATTTAGGTGTACACAAATATATTTTTAGTGTATTTTTCTGAGTTTATTTGTATTTTTAAATAAATAGAAGTATTTATTTATTATATAGGTAAAAGTATAGTATATTCATCTATATATTTTATACAGTTATTTATTTTAGTTTTTTTAATGGTTTTATTTTATTCTAATTATGTACATATAATATAAAGTATATTTACAAAATTATAAAAATACAAAATAATGAAAAATATAAAGAATAAATAAAATGAATATTTTTTCAGGTATATTGTATAATAAGGGTCCAAATCCTAACTTTTGCAGCTTAACTCCAAATTAAATGAAACCACCTTCATTAAATAGCTATATAAAATTAAAGGCGATTTTGATGAATTTTGAGTTTTTATGGAGAAGATATGAGTCTGGAAAGTTTGGATTTTTGAAATTTATTATGAGTATAGAATGTACAATTTGTATTATTTTCGTGTGAAGTAAATTTTATATTTTTCTATATATTTTTATCCACAATTTTCTTGTAAAAAAGTTCTTTATTTGAGGTATAAATAATAAAAAATAAAATGGGTCCCAAAAATGCATTATTGAAGAAATAAAATTAGGGTTTTTATTGTGTTTTTGATCATTATCTCCCCCTACTTTATTCTTTGTCGACCTGGTCATCATGATGCCTAGGTCTCGATGTTTAGGATCATAAAATACCTTTGGCATTTTATTTCTTTTTCTTATTCTTTTATTTTGGCTTTAAGCAATGTCTTTTATACAATTTTTGTAAAATAAATAATGAGTGTTAATTTGTGCAAAATAATGATATGTACATGTATTTAGCTAGGTTTTAAAGGCCGAAATGAAGGAACAAAGTTGATGAAATGGAGAATCATCATGATCTCCCTTGATTTCACGCTTTCCGACTATCGCAACCTCCAGTAGGCTCTTGTAGGGGTAGAAGAGGGCTCCTCCCTCTTTGAGCTCACTGATAGCCGCTCCCGCACCCTATGTTAATTCGGTCAGGTTAATGTCCAAATTAATTATAAGTGTTCGTTGCAGTCGGATACGAGAGGGAATATCAAAAACCACTTTTAATCATATTTGAGTTAATTTCAAGCGGCAGGTTTTTTTTACTTGGTGAAGTCCTAGGTCGAACTCAAGGAGGCATCTGTCTCCTTAGGTGAATTAGTAGCAAAGTCCAATGTTCAATTTTCAGGGAATTATTTTTTTTATCTTTTTCGATTTTTATGCAAGACACATGCAACAATCCATCCAATTTAAAGTCAAATCAGTTTAAGACATCAAATTAAGTCCAAAAATTATAAAAATTGACCAGATAATGAAATATGGTGAAATTAGGCTACCCTAATTTTTTTTGGAATTTTTTGACACTAAATGAATTTACTGTGAATTTAAAATGACAGCAGGGTGATTTTCACTAATTTAATTTTAATAAATAACAAATCACAATATTTTAAGGAAATAAAATTACCCTAGATAGATCTAATGATAAGGAATCGAGGAAATATGTCAAACCTCAATTTTATTGTGAAATGAACCTATTAAAATTAAACTAAGGAAATCACTTACGAATTTATTTAGGCCTCGATATGTGTACAAATGACATGAAATTTTTATGCAAGGTTGAGTTAACTATCCTAGAGCTACTGCGAGTTTTTGAGAATTTTTGGAGCTACAGAGAATTAATTATCAATTAAAAGGTCCAACTGGGCAAAATAACACAGAAATCAACCAATTAATTCATTAAAAAATCTACTGTAGTTACAAAAATGTGACAAGTGTCACAACAGATAGAGGACAAGTTACTCAACAATATGCAATTTTTAGAATTTCAAGGGGTGTATTTGCAATACAGAAAATAAAATTACATAAAAAGAAACATGCTGACATGGACTTAAATGCAATTACCTACAATGCTGGGGGGTGGAATGCAATTTCTCCACTGGGCACGTGCTTCTCACGTAGGGGCGCTTCGCAGGGACCTTTCTACAATTTTGAAAAGTTCCCAGGGCCTCTATGCAAATTACCCAGGCCGCACGTGCTCTTCACGTGGGGGGCCTAGGCTCTGGCGGCGTCGGAGGCTCGGGGCTTGGCTCGGGGGCTCCTGGAGGTCTGGAGTAAGGCTAGGAGTAGCCTCGGATGGTCCGAGCCTAGGGTCAGGGATGAGGCTCAGACTCGTCGACGTGGCTGGCTGCAGACCCTTGGATCAAGATCGATCCAAAGGATGTCGGTGCCGACGCATGGCGAGATCAGAGGCCGTCAGATATGGATAGATCCAACGGCGCCTGAGAACCGCGGAAGGGAGCGACGTGGCTAAATGCTAACCGCTGGATCACAGAAAGATCCAATGGCTCCTGGGCTGCTCACGATGTTGGACACGTGGTTCACTCCGGTCCGTGGGATCACAAATGATCTTACGGCTGTCTGCAGCTCCGGATGATGGATGACGCGGCGTGAAGTCGACCGTTCGATCGAGATGATCGAACGGTAGCTGGGGCTTCTCCCTCAATGGTCCTCCGCCACCTGCGGAGGAGTTGGCGGGGCTCCGGCGATGAGGCCTTGGCTCCGCCCGTCCCTCCAGGTGTCGGTGAAGCTCTCAGGGGACTCAGAGATACCCCAGAAGAAGCGCGGTGGTGCGGCGAGGCGTTCGGTGGTCCTAGGAAGGAGAGAGGCGTGTCGGAGGTCGCTGTCGATGAAGCTCGAGGGTGACTCCGATGAACCTCCGACCAGTGAATGAAATAGGTACCTGCAGGGGTTAATAATATAGCCGAAGCACGTAGTGCGATCGTGGAGATGTGAGGGTGGTCGGCGAGGCCTAAGGGGGATCGTAGATGGTCTGAATGGTGCTTCGGCCAGGTGGCGGAGCTGGAGCTGATGGACGACGAAGTGATGTGTCAGAGGGTGTAGAGTACGGCGCGAAGATCAGAGCTCCATCGCGGAGCTCGGAGAAGTGAAAGCGGGGTGAGACGATGGAGGTGGAGCACGGATAAAATGGAAGAAATTAAAGCAAAAATCAAAACGAAGATCCAACGGCTATGGAGGAGTTTACCTGGGGTTTGGAGCTCGAAGTCGAGGTCTAGAAAGTCGCTCGAAGGGGCGGTAAGACCATGAGCTCAAGCAGCTACGCGGAGGGTGGTTGCGACACGGCGGAGACGCCGCGGATCTCGCCGGAGAAGATACCGATCTTCGCTCAAGGATTCTCTCGATTGTTGTCACCAAAGGATCGCTCTGAGCTCGAGGTACTTCCCTGGGGTGGCGGATAGGGCTGAAGTTGGCCACAGAGGGTGTATTTATAGGGTGAAGGTCTCGGCAGGGCTGGCAATGGGGCGAAGTTCAAGGAGGTCGTGGAGCGTCTATGGTGGAAGTGGTGGCGAGTGAGGGAGTTGGCGAGGATTAGGGATGAGTGGGGATCATCGTGGAGGCGTTGGTGGCCGGCAAGAGTGGCTGGCGTGCGGCCGAAAATAGAAAGGGCAAACGTCTCGCGCACGGTCGAGGTCGTGGGAGAGAGGGGCGCTGGAGGTGGAAGATGAAGTCCCAGCCGTTGGATCCCTTGATCCAACGGTCGAGATCGAGGCGGGATGGAGCGGTAGGATGAGATCTGGGGCTAAGCGATCTGAGGGCCGTGGAGTAAACATGTGGCGTGATGGGAGCGAAGCGCTAGTGGACGGATGCGATTAGCGTAGGGCAATTGATCGGGCTGTTGAGATGTTTGTGGAGCTAATGGCTCAGATGGGAGGGGGGGGGGGGCTGTGAGCGCGATCGAATGGCGCAGAGACATGACGCGTCGCGCGCTGTAGGAGAGGCGCGGACGGGCGGTTTAGATAAGGCGGGGGACTTGATCTGATGGTGGAGAAGATAGACGCACGTGGAGAGCATCTGACCGTTGGATCAAGAAGACTATCCAACGACTGAGAGGCGCGGCGGCTTGGGCTAGGGGAGCGGGCTGTGTGGCGCAACCAGAGGGTGCCACGTGGCCGGCTGTGATTGGCCGATACAAGAAATGGTGTTAGGGAGAGAAGGAGGCCGAATTTAGAAAAACTCAAAACATGAAAGTTGTAGATCTCGATGAGATCTACAAGTTTCATGTTGACCAAAGATGGAGATGAGGTCAAATATGATACAAAAATATAGGGATACAAATATACATATACATAGTATACACAGAGGCCCAAAAACCCAACTTTTTCATACGAGCTCCAAATTGGATGAAATTAGTCTCATTTTAAAGGTCTTTTAATATGTATTAATCTGAAAGTGAGTAGACCTATTTTGGAGTTCGTATGAGGGATCTATGGGCATTTTATGGTCCAAGGGCTGTAGGGGCTTTATTGGTGCTTTTACAAGGGGGATTCCTGTCTCTCTTTCTTATATTATTAACTAAGGTGTACATAGTATAAGGGAGAGCTTATTTTTATGAGTGGACATTTTACAAATGATGTTGGATTCTTATTTAATGCAAATGAAGTGCTAAAATGCATGTTTTATGTATGCATGTATGAATGCTATTTATGCATTATAAAGGGAAATATGCCTCTATTTACTTGGGAACAAGGCTCTATTTTTAACTTTTGGAGTGATGAATCACAGATTCATCAACCCCCTATACTTAAACCTTGCTCGTCCCCGAGCAACTAAATGAAATGCAAGAGTGAAATGATTTTGGGTTCCATACCAAGGTCATGAACAAAAGTTGAGAATGGAGCTTGACTCGACCTTTGGATTAATTGTGTGGCGGAACCTTATTTGGACCTGAACTTAAGACCTAATAGACTTCTAGTTCCACAAGTCTTCTATTCAAGACGCCTCAACAGTCAGGTCAGAACAAATCCTCAAACGCAAATTTCTGATGACAATGATTCTTACTTGTACTGTGTAAGTGAAATGTAACTCTCCACATCAGAAATGACTCGGAACCAGCCTCCTCTAACAAGGTAACTCAATAACCCGGTCCAGTAACTCTTTCCTCGAGGAGCGGGGTATTCCCTTCTAAGTTCAAGTGCGACCAGCTCAAGAGGAGGGGGTAGAGAAAAGAATGGACGGTAGCCAGTGTAGCTACCTATCCCGGGATGCCTGACCAGTGTAGCCAAGTCATCCAGCTGCAGACTTCTTGCTAATATACATACTCCGACAGGTTTATTTTTTTCTTGGACCTATCTGATTTTTTTGGAGTTCTTGCATTTTTTTTCTTTTTTCTTTTTTTTGAACTATATACAAGGTGCAACATGTACATCAGGAGTTTTTCCTCTTGAGCCAGTAGACTATCCCTCTTTTGAAGCATTATTGCAACCCACAGCGTCCCTTCCTTAGACGTCAACACTACCAGACTAGGTTGAGACGCACTACCCTCCCTAGAGGAGGACAGATGTTTCCACCCGTGTGCTACTCCAAGTTAAAGGATTCTGCCTCCTCACCACCTCATCAATGAAGAGCTACGTGCATTGTGTTTGTCCAAGTTAGGTCACTGTCTATAAGAATCATGTGTATGCATGAGATATTCTACTTAGACTAATCAAGATGACATGTGAACATAGACTTGCGGACTCAAAGAATTAAGTCACTTGACATGAAAAATCTTAACTCCAGTTTCTATAAGGTTCCTCTGAAATTAGGTGGATTAAGGTAAAATCAAGTCCATCCTCAGTATCTACTCATAACTTGGTTCAGAACCCACTAGCTTTTCACTTTGCATATGCAAGATATGCAGATGAGATGCAGATGACATGCTATGTAGATGAATGTAAATGCAAGACTTTTTTTTCTTTTTTTTCTTTTCTTTCTTCTTTTTTTTTGAATGCAAGGATGATATGCAAGAGTAAATAAGAAGCCTATTTTTTGTTTGTTTTTTTGTTGTTTTTTTTGTTTTTGTTGTTTTTTTCAAAACTTTGGTATACCTCCTATGTTATAACAATTTACAAGTATTATACAGATTATACAAGTGTTATACAATATACAAGTATACATTTTTTTCAATTTTTACAAAAGGTTTACAAGTATAATTTTTTTTCATTTTTACCCACTCATAATTATTGTAAAATATATACAAAAATACATGAAAATACGCGAAAGTACGAGCTATGGGTAAAGTATATATGTAATATATACACGCCCCCTATGCTTAGCGTGTGCTATGTCCTCAGAGCACGAAAAGCGAGGAAAAAGACATAGCTCGTGATAAGCGTAGGAGAGCTAAAATAACAAAAAGTATAGAAGTCGTCCCGCCCCCCTATACTTAGGCTCTGGTAGCCTAAGTGTAGAAGAAGATCAAAAATGAGGCGGGCAAGGTTAAGAGGGGAAATGGATGAGTATATACATGGCGGGCATCGGTACCCCCTATACTTAGGCTTTGGTCAGCCTAAGTATAGGACAAGAGTATGAGAACCGATGTGATCTGGAGGATGTACAATGAATAGATGCGGGTCACTCTCCCTCTATACTTAGGATCTGGTTATCCTAAGTATAGTCATGAGATGATATGGAACCGGGGCGAGTGATTCGAATCACTGGGGAGGGAGGGAGAGAATGTATTTACAAGAAAGAGTGAGAATGTACAAGGATTAAGAAGGTTTGTGACGAACCTTCTTGCGGACGTGATGAGGTGGATAATATACATATGTGTCGCTGTCGGAATCGTCCTCAGATGAGTAATAATGAGGTGTAGGGGTCGTCCAATGAGGGTCGACACATGGCTGCTTGCTTAGATAAGGCTTAAGAACAGCCGAACTGAGCTCACTCATATAAATCACCTTGTCCGGACCCGATGAGGATTCCTCTGAAACTTCCTTCTCCGGAATGTTGAAGGAAATTTTCTTATTCGGTTTTTTAGAACCTGAATCATTAAGAGGAAGATGAGAGCGACGCGCCTTGAGAGGTTCGGGGGAACACCTCGAGGAATCAATTCTCGACTTCCTCTCACTAAATAGCCGACCAGAAGAGGGAGCAACCGTGTTTTGATGTGAAGTCATATCAGTCTTGGTTGTTTCCTTTAACGGTCCAGGTGTGGTGCTGACCATGGGTTCTTCATCAGATGAGTCACCATATAGATTAGAATATTCCTAAAGGGTCAGCACACGTCTCGAAAAGGTGCTAGTGATCTCAGTTGGCTTGACATTATTGGGCTCTTGTGTCGGATCATCAAAATGGTCAAGACAATCAGTAAAGATCATGTCCGACTCAATGTCAGCTTCTGGCTGTGAATCCTCCTTAGAAGCTGTCACGGTGGTGGCGCAAGCAATTGATGAAGTGGAGGTGTGGGGAGTCTCTGAACCAATGGTCGTCTGGATAGTCGTTCTCTCAGGTGAAGCAGAGAGGTGGGACTCATCTACCTCTCGATGGTCACGACTATCAGCGGATGTGTGGGTCACCTTGGAGTAAAGTGTATCAAAGAGTGGGTGAGGTCGAAGCTCTCCCAATGTTGAAAAATCAATCTCCCGAGTCTCATAATATATAGTTGCCTTAACCAAGGCTAAGAACGGCTTCCCGAGAATAATCGGAGACTGGGTAAACTCTCCTCGGTGCTCAATGTCAATGATCGTGAAGTCCACCTGGAGTAGAGCACCTTGGAAAGTAACGATGACTGAAATATTTCCTCTCGACCGTTTGATGGATCGATCAGCCAGCTGAACAATCTCTCTCGACTTCCTAAGTGGCCTGAGTTTGAGCTTGTCAAACACAGAGGTCGGGAGGATATTTATCGGTGAGTCATCATCGATTCTTGCATGGGTAAAGATGGTTTCTTTGATTTCACATTCAACTCGGGGCAACCGCTTCACTCTGCGTCTTTTGGTCTTTCTCCCCATTACCAAGGAGGTGGCCATAGACACTATGTGTCTTTCAGTCCTTGTCCTCTTATTACCTGACCTCTTTGGCATCAATTTACTTCTCACAAATCGTTTGAGGTCAGGAAAGTGATCTATGGCCTTTATTAAGGGAAGTTTGAAAATCATTTCTTCATCGAGTGCTTCCCTTAGGGCAGGATCCAATTTTTTTAGGTCTTTTTCATTTTCATTTTTTATGGATTTTTCTGATTTTTCAAAATTTTTGGTGTTTTTGGTGGATGAATGATCAGACTCTGGATTGGAGGGTAAGTGGTTAGTAGAAGAGGGAGATAGAATGGACTCTAGCTGTACAAATGGTGTGGGTTCCCTGATGCTTGCTCGGTTTTCAACATCGAATCTACTTACTTCCTTGTCTACTTTCATACCCAGGCTGGCAGAAATTGAGTGCAATATGTCCATGATATCTCTTAACTCATTACCCAATGATTCATTTTTCTTAATAAGTCTAGAGATGTCATCCTCCACAAAATTCTCATCAATCATGGGAGAGTTATGATCAGGTTGAGGATACTGCTGAGATATTGGGGTCTCATACTCAACATATCTAGACTCAGGTATATAATGTTGGGTCGAGTATGGACCATCTAGATGGCAAATATTGGTCGGAGCCTCATATGATGAAACAAAGACTGATAAGTCTAGCTCATGAGTCCAATCTTGTGATTGTATAGGCTCTCCGAATGAAGGCTGGTTAATGAAAGCTTGATCACTAAAGTCAATCAAGTCTGGGAAATCATGATGTTCAGGCCTCTCAATTCGGGTTGTTTGATCGATCAAATGATGCCCTAAGGTCAAGTCAGGATGTGTATGTGTGAGTTCCTGTCTGGTCCCTACTTGAGGTGAGAATGAAGTATGTGGCGACATATAATTTTGCCAATCATCTATCTCAGCAGTGGCTTGCTCTTCATTCGATTCTTTCATTCCTGCAAGCTCTCGAGAGTAAGTACAGTCAGCCCAAGATGGAAGTGGATCCGGAGTGTTAGAATATGGAGTAGATGAGAAATGCGAAGAAGTAGAGAAGTCAGTCGAAGTTCTGACTTCATAATTGAGTTGAGGTGGAACCGACCACGGGTAAGGGTCTCCCGTGGATGGCGGAAGGTACATGGAAGAAGGAGAAGGCAAAGATGAACAGTATATGGTTGAGAAGGATTGATCAGAGGTCACAGGGTATGGGGACCAATATCCCGACATCTTGAATAGGAAAGGAAGAAGATTGATGTAGAAAATGTGTAATTACACAGGATGACGCACATGGACAGACACAAAGACAAACACAAGAGCAAACCCCGAGTTCACACTCAACACAGTGAAGGACCCGAAATCGAGTCCGATTTGTCTTGTAAATTTTAAGTGTGATTTTTCAAGCAAGATAGTAAGGATTACGCGGCCTAGAGGGAAGTCGGCTCAAAGCCGGATGCATCTTCCCTGTTTAACCAGTCGCCTAAGATACCGCCGATCCTTCCTTTCTTCGCTCCTATCCCAAGTCGATGGATTCAAAGACCACACCCCTATCTACCTGTAAGCAGGCGGAGGCTGACAAGGCCGGAACTTCACCCCGGGGGGTTACTGGCAGCTTGTCGCAAAGTACCGCAATTTCGCCCCTATCTACCTGAGACAGGCGGAGGCTACTTGGTACTAGTCAGTGAACCTTAAATATTCGACTTGTGATATTTGCTAGGATTAGTCGGAATGTGATATGGAAGGTGGGGATTTGGGCTCTGCCTTAAGGTGTTTACACACACTCAAGTACCCTCACTCAGCCTGAAAACAAGGTCGGGGATTAATCTCCCACAAATAATTTTTCCAATTTTATTATTTTTTTGGTCAATAGTGTTTAGCAGTCCCGGTTTTAAGTTAAGTTATCACTTTGTTAGTCAACCACATAGCACGCCTATCGTCCAGTCCAAATTTCCTTTTTAATTTAAATGTGAAAACAGAGGGAGAAAACGAGAAAAGCCGATGCAAGAAAAACAATGATGTGTATGCTGAGTTAAGGAGACTTACAGTGATCCCTTCGCTTTTTATGCAGGATGCAAAACATAATTGAAATCTTTTTAATCTAAATGCAAATGCAGACGATAAAAGCCGTTCCTAGACAAGCAGTTCTATTAGCGTGAAGAACATGTTGATTTGGCTAAGTCCTGCAGTCTTAGTGCATCTTTTAATTAATTTGTGTGGTCCTAAAGATTACGAGCACAAGAAATTCCTAGATTCACTCGGGGAGCCACTAGTGCAAGCTAGATTACCATTCACCCACACAGCACACGGGGACACAGTTCCACTATATTTACACGCGCGAGAACACAAACGGGAACCGCTGGAAATAATGCTAAAAAGAGATAAAGAAAAAAATGAGAATTACAAAGCCTTTCTATTCACTTAATTAATTTAAATGCTAGATCCTGGAAGCGTCTTCGACTCCTCGCGTTCCTCGCATAAAAACAAATTGACGTCAGAGAGTGACACAGGAAAAATAATGCAAAAAATAAAAGAGAGTAAATATTAACAAGAAAACCAGGGGTCAGACTACCCGGGGATAGAAAATCAAACACTAAAAAATTCACTAAAATTAACCTAAGCTGTGCCTCCCCGGCAATGATGCCATTTTGATAGCCGCTCCCGTACCCTATGTTAATTCGGCCAGGTTAATGTCCAAATTTATTATAAGTGTTCGTTGCAGTCGGATACGAGAGGGAACATCAAAAACCACTTTTAATCAGATTCGAGTTAATTTCAAGTGGCAGATTTTTTTTACTTGGTGAAGTCCAAGGTCGAACTCAGGGAGGCATCTGTCTCCTTAGGTGAATTAGTAGCAAAGTCCAATGTTCGATTTTCAGGGAATTATTTTTTTTATCTTTTTCGATTTTTATGTAAGACACATGCAACAATCCAGCCAATTTAAAGTCAAATCAGTTTAAGATATCAAATTAAGTCCAAAAATTATAAAAATTGGCCAGATAATGAAATATGGTGAAATTAGGCTACCCTAATTTTTTTGGAATTTTTCGACACTAAATGAATTTACTGTGAATTTAAAATGACAGCAGGGTGATTTTCACTAATTTAATTTTAATAAATAACAAATCACAATATTTTAAGGAAATAAAATTACCCTAGATAGATCTAATGATAAGGAATCTAGAAAATTGTCAAACCTCAATTTTACTGTGAAATGAACCTATTAAAATTAAACTAAGGAAATCACTAAAGAATTTATTTAGGCCTCGATATGTGTGCAAATGACATGAAATTTTTATGCAAGGTTGCGTTAACTATCGTAGAGCTACTTTGATTTTTTGAGAATTTTTGGAGTTACAGAGAATTAATTATCAATTAAAAGGTCCAACTAGGCAAAATAACACAGAAATCAACAATTAATTCATTGAAAAATCTACTGTAGTTACAAAAATGTGACAAGTGTCACAACAGATAGAGGACAAGTTACTCAACAATATGCAATTTTTAGAATTTCAAAATGATGCAAAATGAGACCTAGGGATGCGTGCAAAGACAGGGGTGTATTTGCAATACAGAAAATAAAATTACATAAAAAGGAACATGCTGACAGGGGCTTAAATGCAATTACCTACAATGTTGGGGGGTAGAATGCAATTTCTCTACTGGGCACGTGCTTCTCACGTGGGGGCGCTTCACAGGGATCTTTCTGCAATTTTGAAAAGTTCCCAGGGCCTCTGTGCAAATTACCCAGGCCGCACGTGCTCTTCACGTGGGGGGCCTAGGCTCGGGCAGCGTCGGAGGCTCGGGGCTTGATTCGGGGGCTCCTGGAGGTCTGGAGTAAGGCTAGGAGTAGCCTCGGATGGTCCGAGCCTAGGGTCGGGGATGAGGCTCGGACTCGTCGACGTGGCTGGCTGCGGACCCTTGGATTAAGATCGATCCAAAGGATGTCGGTGCTGATGCATGGCGAGATCAGAGGCCGTCAGATCTGGATAGATCCAACGACGCCTGAGAACCGCGGAAGGGAGCGACGTGGCTGAATGCTGACCGCTGGATCACAGAAAGATCCAACGGCTCCTGGGCTGCTCCAGATGTTGGACACGTGGTTCACTCTGGTCCGTGGGACCACAGATGATCCTACGGCTGTCTGCAGCTCCGGATGATGGATGACGCGACGTGAAGTCGACCGTTCGATCGAGATGATCGAACGGTAGCTGGGGCTTCTCCCTCAATGGTCCTCCGCCACCTGCGGAGGAGTTGGCGGGGCTCCGGCGACGAGGCCTTGGCTCCGCCCATCCCTCCAGGTGTCAGTGAAGCTCTCCGGGGACTCAGAGATACCTCAGAAGAAGCGTGGTGGTGTGGCGAGGTGTCCGGTGGTCCCAGGAAGGAGAGAGGCGTGTCGGAGGCCGCTGTCGAGGAAGCTCGAGGGTGACTCCGATGAACCTCCGACCAGTGAATGATATAGGTACCTGCAGGGGTTAATAATATAGCCGAAGCATGTAGTGCGATCGTGGAGATGTGAGGGTGGTCGGCAAGGCCTAAGGGGGATCGTAGATGGTCTGGCGATGGTGCTCCGGCCATGTGGCGGAGCTGGAGCTGATGGAGGGCGAAGTGCTGTGTCGGAGGGTGTAGAGTACGACGCGAAGATCAGAGCTCCATCGCGAAGCTCAGAGAAGTGAAAGCGGGGCAAGACGATGGAGGTGGGGCACGGATAAAATGGAAGAAATTAAAGTAAAAATCAAAACGAAGATCAAACGGCTATGGAGGAGTTTACATGGGGTTTGGAGCTCAAAGTCGAGGTCCAGATCGTCGCTCGAAGGGGCAGTAAGACCCTGAGCTCAAGCAGCTACGCGGAGGGTGGCTGCGACACGGCGGAGACGCCGCGGATCTCGCCGGAGAAGGTACCAGTATTCGCTCAAGGATTCTCTCGATTGCTGTCGCCAAAGGATCGCTCCGAGCTCGAGGTACTTCCCTGGGGTGGCAGATAGGGCTGAAGTTGGCCGGAGAGGGTGTATTTAAAGGGTGAATGTCTCGGCAGGGCTGGCAATGGGGCGAAGTTCACGGAGGTCGTGGAGCGTCTATGGTGGAAGTGGTGGCGAGTGAGGGAGTTGGCGAGGATCAAGGACAAGTGGGGATCATCGTGGAGGCATTGGTGGCCGGCGAGAGTGGCTGGCGTGCGGCCGAAAATAGAAAGGCAAAACGTCCCGCGCACGATTGAGATCGTGGGAGAGAGGGACGCTGGAGGTGGAAGATGAAGTCCCAGCTGTTGGATCCCTTGATCCAACGGCCGAGATCGAGGCGGGATGGAGTGGTAGGATGAGATCTGGGGCTAAGCAATCTGAGGGTCGTGGAGCAACCACTTGGCGCGATGGGAGCGAAGCGCCAGCGGACGGATGCAATTAGCGTAGGGCGTTTGATCGGGCGGTTGAGATGTTTGTGGAGCTAACGGCTCAGATGGGGGGGGGGCTGCGAGCGCGATCGAATGGCGCAGAGACGTGACGCGTGGCGCGCTGTAGGAGAGGCGCGAACGGGCGCTTTGGATAAGGCGGGGGACTTGATCTGATGGTGGAGAAGATAGACGCACGTGGAGAGCATCTGGCAGTTGGATCAAGAAGACTATCCAACAGCTGAGAGGCACGGAGGCTTGGGCAAGGGGAGCGGGCCGCATGGCGCAACCAGAGGGCGCCACGTGGCCGACTGTGATTGGCCGAAATAAGAAATGGAGTTAGGGATAGAAGGAGACCGAATTTGGAAAAACTCAAAACATGAAAGTTGTAGATCTCGATGAGATCTACAAGTTTCATATTGACCAAAGACGGAGATGAGGTCAAATATGATACAAATATACATATACATAGTATACATAGACATAGTATACATAGAGGCCCAAAAACCCAACTTTTTCATATGAGCTCCAAATTGGATGAAATTAGTCTCATTTTAAAGGTCTTTTAATATGTATTAATCTGAAAGTGAGTAGACCTATTTTGGAGTTGGTATGAGGGATCTATTGGCATTTATGGTCCAAGGGCTGTAGGGCTTTATTGGTGCTTTTACACGGGGGATTCCTGTCTCTCTTCCTTATATTATTAACTAAGGTGTACATAGTATAAGGGAGAGCTTATTTTTATGAGTGGACATTTTACAAATGATGTTGGCTTCTTATTTAATGCAAATGGAGCGCTAAAATGCATATTTTATGTATGCATGTATGAATGCTATTTATGCATTATAAAGGGAACTCTATTTACTCGGGAACGAGACTCTATTTTTAACTTTTGGAGTGATGAATCACAGATTCATCACTCACCTATAGTGGTGGAGGGTCGAAGATGGTGATGACGCAAGCGGATTGATGGATGACTACGGTTTGTTCAAGAACAAGAACTGTAACTTGCTCTATGAAGAAAATCTGATTTTTAGGATAGCGCCAGATGATGGAATTGAATACTGACTCACTCTAGATGATTTGGTAGACCTGCAAATGGTAATGTGTTGCTTGATTTGCTTAAAAATCGGCTAAGAATTACGAGTATTATAGCTCGAAAATGGGTTCCATAAATGGGGTTATTTCAGAACAATATTATACATGATTTGAAATGAATCGAAGTAGGGGTTTGATGCGTGAATTTGAGAATGTGATTAGATTATTGTAATTATGTAATTACCAGAGATAATGTGGGCATAAAGATCGAGAAAAGCAAGGGATGAAATATTGTTACCTGGGATTATGAAGGTGTCAGACTTTCAAGGTGGTCACTCAATGGGGTGGTTCACCAGAACTGTATGCGCTCGATGGCGGTGATTCAAGGTCGACATTGGTCTTGAAACCTTCCTCCGACGTTCCTTCTCTCACACTAGATGTCCACGGAGCCTTGCCACAGTTGGAATCGTCCGGAATGCGGTTAAGAAGTGGGGTAGTTGGCCATTGGAATTCTGGGTTGGTAAGAGTTAGTTATGAATGATGACATTTGGATCAATAAATAGATGGATCGGTGAAGCATGGAAGCTGATCGGATGGTTGGCGTGTAGGAGGTTATTTAAGTCTAGGATCTGTTGGGTTTGGATTGAAGAAGGGACATGAAATGGAGGGTGGGGGGGGGAGAGTTGAAGTCGATCAGTTAGAACATCCTCCAACCAACAAACCCTCTTGAGGAAGAAGGCTGTAGTGTTGACACGTGTCAGCACCACAGTGGACAATAAATAAATTTAAGAATCAATAGATAGCCTTAATTTAAATAAGTATAAAAATAAAATGTAGATAATTAATTTAACAAAATTATGGTATAATTTATTTTTATAAATAATATATATTTTCTTAATTATAAATATAATATTAATATATAGAATATAGTTGATAAATAGGTTTTGTATTTTAAATTCAATAACTTAAAAATAATATATTAATTCTATATTTTTATTAATTAATATAATAATAAATAGGAGTAGTATGAATTTTTAGGGATTTTAATAAATTAATTTACATGTATTAATAAATATAGGTATATACTGTATAGTTCAAATTCATCTATAATTTATGTTTTTTTGAATTATTTAAAATACTAAAGGTTTTAAATAATGATATTTTATAAATAATATATAATATCAAGAAAAATAATTAAAAATTATAAAATCAGTGATACTATAAAAGGTATATTCAGAATAAAATAAATAGCCAAGAAACCCAGTTGTCATTAGGTCCCAAAATCGACTTTTTGCAAACAGACTCTAATTTTAGTGACATCATATTTTTTTTAATTAGATAATATTATATTGTGAACTTTAGAGGTGAATAGAATGAAATTGGAGTTCATATGAAGAACTTATGAGGTTCAGAAGTTGAGAAATTGACTATGAAACCAAATTTCTTGACATACATTAATGTTAGGATTTGTTTTATGATTTTTATATTTTTATACATATTTTTATTAATACATAGGAGAAGAGTTTGGTGAAAAATATGTACAAATGATATAATTAAAAATCATTGAAGTTTTGGTAAAGAATGAATAAATAATGATTAATGTTCTATACGCATAATTAATTATTTTTATGTTTCTTCCTTATCTCCCCCTACTTTATTATTTGTCGACCAATCTATACCGACTTGGTCTCGGGGTTCAGGTTATATAAATATATCTTGCAACTATATTTATATTTAATAGTCATACTATACATATATACATATTTATAGTATGGCTCTTTTTATTTCCTTTCTTTTTATTCTTTTATTTATTTATGTATTTTTAATGCATAAAATGCATTTGTATTCATGAATGGTATTTTTATAAGATGTGGAAATTAATAGATATTTACATGCATTTGTTAAGGGTTTTAAAACAAAGTGCAAAAGAAAAGTTATTGAATCATGGATTCATTAACCCCCTATACTTAAACTTTGCTAATCCCTTAACAAAGACTTATTTGAAGAATAACAAAAAAGAAAGAAAGTTAGAATGAATTCGTTTTCCTAAACCAATTCACGAGAACAAATGAAGGATAGAGCTCGGTCGGGCCTTAGACAAGCATTTTGTCAGGCATTAAACACGCATTTTATCGGAGCCTTAACTAGGATTAGGATTTTAGTCTCAACAATCCCTAAATTCCACAAATCCTTTTTCAGGTTCACCTCAACAGCTAGCTTAAATCCACTTATCCATATCGCTAACTCTATCAACCTTAAATTCAATTGTACGATGTGTGAAGTATGCTAGCTCTTCTTGCTTAAAGATGAGAAGAAACCACCCATCCCAATAATACACTCCCATTGGTTCCTCATCCAGCTACTCTTTCCTCGAGGAGGGGGTATTTCCTTCTAAGGTTAGGTCATGCTGTGTCCACAATCGAATAGAGAGAGAATGTAGAAGAATGAGAAAAGAACTGGAGTGTGACTAGTGTAGTCACATCTCCTTGTGAATCCCACCTAGTGTACCTAACTCTTCACTAAGATGTGTAGGCTTTATGAAAGCTTGGACCATTGTGGTCATATTTGGATTTGGTAGCTGGCTTCTTTTTGGTAGAATTGTAATGTTGCTTGCACTGATATTTTGTGCCCCGATGGATATATCATCTTTTCATTCTATCTATTTTTTGGGGTCTTGGAAAAATTGTTAGAGATCCTTCCCTCATCCGAAGCTTTAGACGTTTGCGCCACTCGACAAGGATGAAAATGCATCACTAAAATGAACTATCCTTTGCAACCCCATGCAAGTCGAGCTAAGTGCAAAGTGCATGTGTCCAAAATTGGTCCATTGTTGGAGAGTTAAACGGATGACACAAAATATTCTACTTTGGCAAGTTTAAGTTGAATTTCAAACATGGTCTCATGGAACCCAAAGATTTAAGTCATAGACCTGAAGAGTCTAAATTCTATTTCCTAACTAGGCTCCTTACAATGCAAGTCAAAGGCCATACTCAAGCTCCATCCTTTAGACTATTCCCAATCTTTAGTTCCAGAAATCAAGCTTATTTTGAAAAATGCTAATGCAAATGCAACCATGTTTTTGTGAAGTGATTTTTTTTTCTGAATTTTTCCTCATTTTTTTATGAATTTTTAAGATTTTGCATTTTTTATGAGTTTTAGGACTTTGTATTTTTTTATGAAAATTTTCAATTTTTATACAAAAGTATTTGTACGAGAATTTCACAAGATAAATTAATAATATTTTATTTGGATTAAATAATTAATGTATGCTACAAGTTTTTATATACAAAGATTTTAAATATTAAGTTATTTACACATATTTAATAAATATAATTTTAAATAAGTATTATACCAATTTAAATACATATTTTAAATACAAATTTAAAATTAAGAATTTTTAAAGAAATTTACATAAATTCTACTTATTTACAAGGATTTTATAAATAATTTATAAATATATTTTAATAAAAATCAACCCATACCCACTTTGTTTTATGGATTTTATAGATATAGAAAATACATCAAGTATGAATTATGTAGAGAAGTATATAAAGAATATATATACACCCCCTATACTTATCTTGTGCTATGTCCGCATAGCATGAATAGAGAAAAAGTAGGACATAACTCGTGCTAAGTAAAAATGGGTGAAAAAGAATAGAAGTCAACCAACTTCTATACTTACGATCTGGTCATCGTATATATAATGGAAGATAAAAAATGAGGTGACTGAGGGTAAGGAATATACAAATGAAGGAACAAAAAATATAATCAACAAAATCAATGAAATCACTTGGTAACTCCTATACTCAGGATCATACATCCTAAGTATAAAAAAGAATGAGCCAAAAATTAGGGACGAGTGATTGGTGTAAAAGAAAGGAAAATCAACAAAAAGTAAAAAAAGAACAAAATTGAAAACACAAATCAACGAATAATCTGTCCCCCCATACTTAGGATCTAGTATCCTAAGTATAAAAACGAGCAAAACAAATGGGGACGATTAGGATATAAGTAGAATATACAAGTGATGGTGTACTTCGAAAATTGAATGGCTAACAGGTCTCTGTAGAGAACAAAATGAAGTGGAAGAGTAGAAATAAGTCATGTACAGAGTAGATCACAACCTGGGTTGTACATAATCATCTATTGTGCAAGCATGTACTGATCCTTGGCTGGCCAAGTAGAGCTGCCTCTGTAGGTGAATCCTGTACATGGCATATGTCTCTCTACTGCAGTATAAGTCTTTGGAGTCGAACTATAAAAGGTGTATATATCTGTGTCCATCACACCATCCGACTCTCTACAATGAATAGATCGCATGATCTATGAAATGTAATCAACTGAATCTTGTGTTGGAATGTATGAACTCTCAATTTGTGGCATCGAGATGTCTACTGCAACTGACTCCTCATCTGGTCCTGATATGATCTTTGTATTTGCATGTGAATAGCTGTCTGAATAACTAGGTGCCATATGATCAACCCCATCATCCTGTAGGATATCATAGGTATCAAAGTAAACACTCTCAAGATCAAGAGACCGTGTCTCATCTATGTACCGACAATCATATGCAAGGCTGATGTCCTTTGAAGTGAATGACAATACTGACCTAGGACTGCTACATCCTCTTGCCATCTCAATGTGTACCTCTCCACTGTCTGTGTGAAATGATACTCATATAGAATCATAATTAAAGAGGGCCTTCGTGGTCTATACGAAAAGCCTCCTGAGAATGATTGGAGCAAGGTGTTACTATGTAGGGCACGTCATGTCTAGGGCAGTAAAGTCCACTAGAAACTGCAAGCCCTATACGATTACTATAATGTTCTTCAACATGCCTCTAGGTCTCTTTACTGATCGATATGTAAATTGAAGTAAACACTCATGATTTGTAAAGAGGACCTAGCTTGAGTCTATCGAGTAAGCAAGATGGTATCAAATTAATGGAGGAACCATTATCTAAGAGAATGCGATCGAATGCTGCATTTAAAATCTAGTATAGCCTCTAAATCTCTCTTTTTCTTGTTTACCTTATTCTGAATAGCACATGAAGTATCCTTGGTCAATACATGCTTCTCAAGTCGTTATTTCCTTTTCCTATGTGTATTACATTTGTTCCTCAATTGCTACTTAAGTGTAGGAAAGCGATCCACGACATCATGTAAAGGAATCTTTAGAAAAATGTGATCTTTCAATAATCATTCTGTTTCTTGACTGACATCATTCTTTTTGGTCTTTTTCTACCCTTTTCCATATAAAGCATCAAGAAAAGGATCAATCTCGGGAACAACAACATTTTCTTCATTTTTATTCAAATCATCAAAATAAGAATCAACATGTACATCAGGAGTATCAGAAGTATGTACAAAACTCTCAAATACAGGAAAGAAATCAGAATCATCGGGAGTGTATGTATGGCATGGCATGGTATCATCATCTGAGTCGCCTATATCCATATCAACGATCTCTACATTGCTCCCCTGAATAGCATCATCTTGGACATCATGATGGTCCTCATTGTGATGGTCCTGCTCCTCAACATCAAAATGTGTATCAACATCATCATGGATCGGCTCTTGCTCCTCATCATGTGCCCTCTCCTCCTTTAGATCAGATGCTCGTGGATGTCTATTGCTCCTGAGATGAATGGAGTTAGATAAAAATTCAGGAAAAGTGGCCATACCCATAGTGATGTCTACCTGATCTAGATGTGGCCTCTTGTTTTTGGGATTCTTTTGTGGCTGAGTTGGGAGAGTAGTCTTGGGCGCGACTAACTCACCCAGACGATGGTTAACCCACTCTATCTCAATCCTATGTGTTGTCTGAAGCATGCTCAACATATCCAGATCTGATTCAATGCTAGGGATCGTGCATATATCTCTATCTCAGTGTGATGTCCCTGGCTCTCTACTCTCCTTCCTAGGAGTGTGCTATGGTTGTGGTGTATAAGGCTGAGGAGATCTTTGAGGTGTAACAAATGACTGCTGTTGCTGGTGGTGATGATAAGAATGTGGATGTGTAGCAGGAGAATGATATTGTGCTGGTCTCTGATAAGCATGATGGTGAGACTGCTATTGTGTGTAAGGCTATCGATGCTGAAATTATGAAGATGAACGTCCATGCTGTGGATGAAACTCTTGCCGCAGCTGCTATACGCTCTGTGGTGTAGACTGATACTTAACAGAGCGGAGGAAGGATCAACATCATCAACTATAGAGCTCGTGATCTGATTCTGATTGTCATTGGATGAATCCTCATGCCAATCTAGCCGTGGAGGCTCAGTAGAACATGCTGGCTCGCTTTGAATATGATGAATCTGATGGGTGGGAGGAGCGGGTAAAGATCTCTGTATAGGCTGAGAAGTAGAAGAAGAAAGTGATTGCTGATAATAAATCCCCAAATCAATTACCTCCTTCATCAGATCACTCAACTGTTGTGGAACTTATTAGAGTTTCTCCAACTCTCGCAACAATTGCAAATCTTGTACTTGCTTCTGAATCACATCGACTAATGCAAGTTTCTCACTAATAAAGTCCATATCAGATCGTGAATCAGAATCTGTAACATGTACCACCATCTGATGATCTCACTGGTGTAGTGGTTGTGGGGCATTTTGGAATGCCTAAGTGGAGTTAACGGCACATAGTTCTCTGCCATCCCCTCAAAGATGGACCAAACAGACTCATCATCCCTATTCAAATAGCTATCGCCACATGTGGTGCTCACTAAGACCTGAACATCTGACTGGAGTCCTCTAAAAGAATTCTGAATAGGCACCTTCAATGGAGTCTCATGATGAGGGCATCTCTTAGTCAAATCTTTGAATTGTTCCCATGCCTTGTTGAACGACTCACGTGAAAGCTATGTACAATTGGAGATCTGACTACTCATCATATTCATCCATCCTAGAGGAAAATACTTATGCAGGAATGTAGACTTCAGATCATCCCATGTAGACATCTCTCTCTCAAATGACTCAACTACTAAAGTGCCTTATCTGCTAAGGCGAAGGGGAAGGTCTTGAGGCGTATAGCCTCCTGCACAACTAATGGATAACTAGTCATTCCACATATCATCTCAAACTGATGCAAAAAGGTGAACGGTTCCTTTGACGTTTTCCCGTAGAACTTGGGAAGCAATGGTATAAAGGACAACCTCAACTCATATGACCCTTGATTCGGTGGCAACCGAATCTAGTGGTGTAGTGTGCTGACTCCGGGGTCATACACATCTCTCAAAGTAGAGGGAACCACTGTAGGTAGTGGTGCGTTCCTGGCTCCTGCTCTCAGCACAATCATCTCAGCTCTCAACTTGTTTGGACTCTACACTCATCTCGAATCTATATATTCATATGTTAGAGTGTGTCTAGAATCCATGTTGTAATATCAGAAGCTGGATGCAGTCTCTCATGTACATGTCTCTCATCAATTGGTATGTCCTCAACATCTCGCTCATCGAATGGTGCCTTCCCTCTAGCCATAAAGTCCTTTGAATCCTCTAAGAAGGAAAAAGTCTTGTAAGCACTCAGTGAAAAATGTGCAAGAGAAAGAAACAAAAAACTGAGGTGAGGATCTGCCTCGGCTGAAGGGTTAGGAGGTGAGGGAGCCTAGGTCTGACTCACCTCGTGGCTATATGGAATCGACTCAGGAATAAGGTTATCCCAAGTCTATGAATATGCACGTAAGACGGTGGAAGATCAAAGGATCACAGAGTCAGAGCGTCAAGTCCGTATGAATGTCATCCTCTATGTCAAGAGATTACTCAAGAGAATATGATGTCAAATCAAAGAACACGAGTGTGAAGGCGTATACGAAGCTGAAAAACACACACCCTGCAAATAAACACAATGCAAACCCCAAATTCACCTACTTCATGTAGTGGATATCATAAGAGTTTGGTCTTTTATCTTTTCAATTTTATTTAGGTGATCATGTAGTTATAGTAAGTTGACTCAGAGTGGGTGTCGCCCTGTTGCCCAACGTACATCCTCACAATCCCCCATACAGTGGTACCATCTGCTCGGGCTGCCAGGTTATATCAGGTCCAAAGGGAACTATGAGGTGGAGCACACTAAAATGACTTTCTATGGTCGAAGGTAAGTGCTTGCAATTGCAACCATGTACCGAAGAATGGTACACGGGTACTTAGGGTACAAGTCTAGGGATTTTTGGCGCAACCCTTATGGTTGCTCCTCACCGACTCTAGTTGGAGTTTACTACCTGCAATAATGAGTGTTTGCTCTCCCAATACAATTAAGTCTAGCTTTTTTATTTTGGGTTGAAGTTTCAAAAGGAAAAAATCTTTTTTATTTTTCATGGTTTTCACTTTTTTTGGATATTTTCAAAAATATCTAACGGTGATCCGATTTCCTTTATTTTTGAAAAATGTATCTCACGGAGGGGGGAATAACAGAATGTGGTGGAAAATAATGATGTATGCAAGGAAGGGGGACATACATGTTTCTGATACTTTACATGCAAGATGATCTACGCAGAAATTTAAACTAGGCTAATGCATGAAAAAGCCATAAAAAACCATACCCTAAATCAACAGCTTTGGCATAAAAACAGATTAAGTTTTAAATTGGTTAATTACACCTAAGTGTTGATTAGTGTAGTGGGATCTACTTTACTCATCTAATCAATCATGCATACAACCGTAGGTTTCCATCGCATGAGACAAAGAAGAAGTCAGAAAAATTAAACACCGTGGTAAGGTCCTCCAATTGCACTGGCACTTGGCTAAACACACCCCGAGAAGAAGTAAAGTCCAGTCTACAAGTCATGATGTTCTTAGTGGACCCCTTGCTCAAAGTAAAAATGGGCAAGTACCTCTTCCTCTCTCACCAAAAACAGAAAAATGGGTAAAGGCCCTCGCTCTCAAAATACAACAAAAAATAAAGTCTCTGTAAAAATACAACAAAATTGTCTACACCAGCTCGCATTGCTCCTCTACAACCAGCTCATAGAAGTCTGAGCTGGTCTCTACAATCACATCTGATTCGGCTTCCTAGGAAGCTGGATACTCTTGTAGGCCCTACAACATGGGTTAGCACAGGCAGATAAAAAAATCAAACATAAAAACTCAAGAAAACAATTGGAATTAAAAAAGAATTCAAAAGTCGAGAAGAAGCTAGAGCGATGCGATGACTACGACATACTCCAGTAAGGCCATAAGGGGGCTCCTCCCCATTCGAGCTCACATACAGCAAGGGGCTGAACGGAGTAGGCAGCGTTGAAGGCTACAAGCATGATGTCTAGGGTTTGGAAATTCCTAGAATGGAATGGCTCTGTTGCTCAATGGATTCAATCGGCAAAGATGAAACTCCAGTTCGTGAGGATGAAGGTGGATACTCCAGAAGACGGTAAGACATGCAAGTATGGATTGTATTTGCTTGATTTGCAAAGGAATCGATAAGTAGATGTTAAGTTCTGGCAGTTCTATAAATGGTTCCAGAAAGTGAATTTCAGATGGAAAATGGAGATGGTTTGAATGGACTTGAAAATGGATCTTGCGTGAGAGTCACAGATGATGATTACGAGTAGATCTAAGATGTCATTAAAGGTCTAATGATGGCATGAATAATAATGAAATCAAAGGATGAATGAGTGGGGTACCCAGGCTTGCAAGGGTTTCATACCCTTGAGGTCTTTGCTCAGTAGGTCGGTATACCTGGAGCTACACGTGCGTACTGGCGATGATGAAAGTCCGGCATTGACCTTGGAAGCTTCCTCCGATGTTCCTTCTCTCACGCTAGATGGCCACAGAGCCCTGTGATAAATCTCCATTTCTTCACATTTATTCTTTCATTTTGACATTTAAACCCTAGCTAAATGCATGTATATATCATTATTTTGCATAATTTAACCTTTGTTATTTATTGTATAAATATTGTATAAAATACAATGTTTAAAGCCAAAATAAAAGAATACATAAAAGAAAAGAAAAGGAAATCAAATGCCAAAGGTATTTTATGTCCTTAAACCCTGAGACCTTGGCATCATGATAATTGGGTTGACAAGGAATAAAGTAGAGGGAGATAAGGGTCAAACACACAAGAACCCTAATCTTATTTCCTCAACAATCCATTTTTTGGGACCAATTTTATTCTTTATCATTTATAACTCAAGTAAAGAAACTTTCTATATGAAATTGTAGGTAAAAATATATATAAAAATACAAAATTTACTTTACACAAAATAATACAAATTGTACATACTACACTCAAAATAAAATCCAAAACCCAAACTTCCCAGACCCATATCTTCTCCATATGAGTTGAAAATGAATTAAAATCACCTTTAATTGTATATAACTTTTTATTAGATATTTAATAATGATGGTTTCATTTAATTTGGAGTTAACATGCAAATGTTAGGTTTTGGACCCCTATTGTATTATATACATGAATAAAATATTCATTTTATTTATTCTTTACATTTTTCATGATTTAATAATTTTATAATTTTGTAAATATTATTTATAACTTATATACATATTCAGAATAAAATAAAACCATAAAAAATACAATAAAATAATATACAAAAATACATAGATGAATATGCTATACTTATACCTATGTCATGACTTCCCTTATTTATTTAAGTGTACAAAATATATAAAAAATACAACAAAATATATTTATGTGTATTTAAATAAGTTGTATTTATATGAATTATGTAGATAAAATAATAAACGCAAAAATACAAAATAAAAATAAATGACCAAATATATAGGTAAATACATCTCTAAACGATCTTCTAAAAAAGAAATTCATAATAAATAAACATGTAAAAATAAATAAAATTAGATTAAAATACTACATGCAATAATATGTATTTTCATGTTTTAACAAAAAATTAAATAAATCAATTACTAATTTATTTTGAATTATTTCCAAAATTCGCTTCTTGTTTGTCTTTTTACGGGGGACGTGGCCCAATCAGGGCCCATCCCCCATTGAATTGGGTCAACTCCTCTGATCCAAGTCATAGGCTGTCAGAACCTCGTTTGACCCCTTTTTTCCTCAATTTTTGCTGCTCGATTCTTTCATTTTTTAGAGAAACTCCTTCACGACATACGTTCATCGATTCTAGCTCTTTCATGCGCAATTGATTCATCGATCCGAGGACCTTTGTGTTGAATGCTCTTCCTTGATCTTCTCAGCCCTGTATAAAGTCTCACTTCCGACTTCCTCTCTTTTTTGATCCCTCTTCCCCTACAAAACCCTAACCATAGCATCGATCGAAGCTCTTGGTGACAATAGGCATCTACTCATGGGCCAGGCGTGTGATTTCGATGTTGATTCGATGTAGATCCGAGCTCCGTCATCCCTTCGTCATAAGCTCCGCTCCCAACTATTACAGATCCGATGAGCACCTCCATCCTTTGTCTTTTTAATTCCTTAGGTTAACAATAGGCTAGGTTAGCTTTTTATATCGTTTCAATTGATCTCGTTTTCTGTAAAATACAAAAAATCACTTCGCATGAGCTCTGGCTCCGCACCCTGTTTCCGATCACTCTGCTCGATCTCCGTCGCTCCGGTCACCTCCAACATCTTCCTCTACACTTCTCCTTCGCCCCAGGCATCACCATTCACCCAGATCCTTCATGGGTCTAGGGATCAACACTCCATCTCCACCGCTCGCCGGAGACACTCACCATGCCTCATTCTCATCCAAATCCGCCACTTGAAGTTGTCCACAACTACATTTTTTGTCCACCATTTCGATCCTACATGAAACAACAAGAAAGAACCCCTCTTAAGTGGTGTTCGAGGCAGAAACATCCCCTCCGGGTCTCTAGCACAACCGGATCTCCACCGATAAGCTTTGGAGATTTTTTTAAAGTGTTTCCATCAGTGGACCACTTCCAGGAACATGAAGAGCATCTTAGCAGCTCGGGGGAGGCCCGGAATAGAGATTTTGGAGGTAGAAGCTAGGAACGGCCTGAGTTCTTTGTTGTTATTCGTGAGTAACAACAACAATCCGATCCTCCATCAACTCCAGTTTGAACATCAACAGTTGGATCGTGAAGCACCTGAATCGTTGATTTCTGACGGAGATCTTATCAGAGTCACCCATCCACGCAGCACCATCGACGTCCGTGAAACACCACGTGGATACGTGGCTTCTCATCCACCATCCGATCGTTCACGAAGGAGTAATTTCACCCAAGGCCCCTGCAATTTTTATAATTTTATTTAATCTTTAAACTTTTGACTGTATTGTAAAAAGGTTTTGGATATTTTGCAGTTCACACCTTGTAATTTAAATATTTGCATTCAAGTCCATTCCACATCACCTCATGTGCTTGTGCGCGCGAGGGGGTGTGGTATTTTGCATATGGACTCTTGTAGAATATGTATTTCATTCCAGTCTATTAATTCACAGTATTGTAATATTTTTCTGGAAATTTTACATCTGGCCCCTTAGACTTGTAGCTAATTGTAAAATTACCCCTTTAGGTATATATTATTGGCTATTTTTGAGAAATTTGCTTGTTTTCCCCTGTACTTTCATACTGTGTTCAAAAATAGTATGCAAACTTTAAATATTCTCATAAATACCCCTATTAGTGTGTATTTTCTTTTTGTAGATTTTATCAAGTAAAAATATCTCCAAGTTTTTAAAAATTCATAGAAAATTTCCAAAAATACCTGATATATCTATCTATCACATATATTTTTGGTTGGGTATTTAAGGTCTATTTTCTATTTATTAAAAATAAAAATGAGAGCTTTTATTCCCAGATTGATTCAAAAATTCCAAAAAATTATAAAACCACATTAAAAATTCTGAAAAATACTTTGTCTATTATAGTATTTGCAACTCCAAACCAAAATCCACTAAAATAGAAAAAGAAAACCTTAAAAATTAAAATGCTACAAAATCCTTATAGAAATTATAAAAAATCTTGTAAAACTAAAAAAATATTTATTTATATCTTAAAATTAGTTTTAAGGAATTTTGGACCATTTATCTGTTTTTAATACCTTAAAACTATCAACCTATATATTTATTCCTTATTTTGGGATATTTTGAACTTTAAAACTTCATGAAAATTAGCAAAAATATAAGCAAAATCACAAAAAACATTATAAAAATAAAAAATAAACAATATTTTATTCTATACTTTTTGATTATTTTTAATTGTATTTATGTATTTATTATTCTATATTATATAATAGTACTTATATCTTTATTTTATCTTTTATATAATTAGAAGAAACTAAAAATCAAAATATATAAATTGAAAATAAAATTTTAAAAATTGAAAAGATAAAAAATTATAAAAGTAAAAACTTAAAAAAATAAATAATTAAATGCCCATAAACGATCAAAAATCCCTAAAAAACCCAAAATCATTCATTGTCTTCTTTTAGTCAATTTTGATTTTCTACCCTCTGGCGTGTAATCAAATGGCACCGTTGTCGGGGAGCAACGCATAGGATAAAATTTTAGGTCATTTGTATTTCATTATTTTTCTTTATTTATTTTCTATTTTATTTAATATAAATATTTATTGTGCTAACATCTATATTTTTTATTTTTCTTGCAAGGGATCAAGGATCGATGTCACGACCCCAATTTCCCGGCCGTCGGATCCTCCCATATCCAGATCTAGTTACTCAGCAATAATTTATTCAACAATCACAACTAATATTCAGAAACAAACCACAATTAAAAATACTCAGAAGGAAGTATTTCAACACTTTTCCATTCACAAAATAAAGTTCACATGATACATTCTCCCACTATAATCATTTACATGTACATCAGCTGGAAGGAATCACATAAAAAGATTACTAACTACCTTAAAGAATAAAGATACTGTGGTTGACCAGATGACTA
>JAZKJV010001370.1:1477500-1505498 GCA_037367405.1 Ottelia alismoides
CTAGCTTGCAAATAAAAACATACATCAAAGGCATAGTTCACCAAGTATATAAATATATATGGTGGTTAACCTGGTAAAAGGTCCAATAGACTATGATCTGGAAATAAAACAGTATTAAGAAGAAACGTGCAAGAAAACCCATCATCAATATCGGCAAGGATCCAAGGCAGAGAGGGCCATGAACCCACATATAATAAGAGGCAGCTCATTGACTTTCCACTTGGATACATGTTTTCTGTGAGCTAATTAGATAAAGCATCAATACGTCAAGATTACCTACTTCACCAGCTTTCATAAAAGCCATGGTTAATTGCTTTGTTTATGTTATAAGACAATGATATAAATATATCTGCGATAAATCTTTTTAAACTAGATTTATAAATGCATGTGATGCCCATACGGAGTTGGCAGTATTTCAGATGGTGATATGCTTATATTCTATTGCATCTTCGATGAGAATACTTTTACGTGGGAATATTCGCGGGTGGAGGAATTAAATATTCAGATTATGAAGTTTAAGTCGTTAAACTTTGCCATTTCATTTCATGATTTGCGACAAGTAGGTTTTACACGTAGAATCTACGTGTGGAGTACGGAAAACTTGTGATCAATAGAGTTGGAATCCTCGAGATCCTGGAAAATTTCGACAACCGCATATTGCGTGAAAATTGTATTACCTTTTTGCACCAGCGTTGGAATCGCTGAGATTGTGTCTAACAATATGTTACCTATTCCTTGAATTGAATGGGTAAGATTGTAGTACCTTTTTGCACCAGCGTGAAAATTGTAGTACCTTTTTTCATTCTTACTCATTTACAATAGTTGCATATTTTTATGCATATACAAGGGGTGTTAATGGTAGGCAACATCAAATGATATATGACAATAACCAATATGATATCCTTTACAACCCTACATACGGGATGTTTTATGAGAAAATAGTTATATACAAGTCTCCAAATGCAAAACTAAATAAATTTATAACAAGGTTATTTTGGATATTATTATTATTTCGTCCGATACTAAATATATATAGCTGCCAATCATCATTTATTCACAATGAATAAGTTTGCACGTTTACTGCCAACATTGTCACGTTAAATAAGTTTGTAGTAATCAATCAATCAAAGCACAAGAAGATGGAGACGCGTATTTACCTGAAAAACCCTGTGGAGAGGGAAAATCGCGAGAGCACATATAAACCCTAATCTACCTCACAAGAGAATGGAGCTCTCTTCACTAAGATGATCAATAATGAGGGGAGATGAGCACAATATATAGATATTGGGGTAAACTCCATCATCCATAGACCCGTTTACCCATCTAAATACCCATATAACTCCACTCCCCCTCATGTTGGACATATAGCCATGCTCAACTTGCCTACGTTCAGATCAAATTGCACGGTAGGTGATTAAAAGGTTTTGCACCAGTCTCTTAATATAACAAGATCAATAATCTCTGTGGGATCAGGTGTCTCACTAATCAACAATCAACTCACAATGTGTATCAAAACGAAATGTATGTTAAAATTTACTATAACTCTTCTAAAATGTGTATAAGCATAAGCAGAAAAGAGTGTCGAACTTAAGGAAGTGGACATAGGTAGAAAATTATTAACAATTATTTCTAACTAATAATATTATTTATTTATTTTTTTTGTTTTTATGTTTTTGTTTTTAATTATTTTTATGGTTTTAACTTATATTAAATTTTTTTATGATTTCTAAATGTTTTATATTTTATATTTTTTAATTTTAAAAATTTTTTATTTTTTATTTCTAAAATAGGATAATTAATAATATATATAATATATATACTATATAGGTAATATATATAGAAAATGTCTTTTTGGATTTTTTAAATGTCAAATAAAGTCAAAATATAAGAAATATAATATTTTTGTAGTTTTGATATACCCTATGATGAATTTTCAAGATCTTCGACTGATGATCTTTAGAGGCATAACTAATAGTAATTATTTTTCCTATGAGGAATGTAGGTATCCGAAAGGCAACTGACTCTCAGGCTTCTCTGGTTTTGGTAATTTTTGTGTATTTTTATAGTAATAAACACACAAAACAATGAATATGTTAAACTTTACAACTTTTTTAAGGTTTTAAAATTACCTATACGTTCAAAATTATCCCTAAACTATTTTAAATATATACTATATATGATAAATTCAAAAATAGAAAGATATATTTCTAGATTTTTCTGGATTTTTCTCATTTTTATAAGATTTATAGGGTTTATACTTTGTACTATTTAATGATTTTTAGATATGTGGTGGAATATAATATAATCTAACTAATGATTTTTTTGGAATAGATATTTTAATTTTTATAGATTTCTAATGCTAAAGAAGAAAAAGTGCATGCTCTTGTATTTTTAGAAATAGGAAAATTAATTTAAATGCCTAATGAAAAATCTATGTGATCAAGCCACGTCGCATGCACTTAGTATAGTTTTGCTACAATTTTTGGACTAACAAAAGAAATTAATATAAATAAAATAGATAAAATAAAATTACACAGTAGAATAGGGACCTTTTTACAAATATTAGAAACATTTCATGCATTTATTAACCTTTAAAGCATATACAAAACATGCAGAATACCCAAATATCTGAACTATTCAGTGCATGGCAAGGGCATAAATGAAAATATAGAAAGTTCTATAGTCCTAGATTCAAAATATACTTAATTTATTACACGTGATTTAATATTTACAAGACAAAATACAAAAATTAAAAGGTAGAGGGGGTGTGTTGTAAAAATACCAACGAGGCGTATGCCTCCTCATGTGCGGATGCTGCTTGATCAACGATTGAGGCGCTCCACTTAAACTGATCTAACGGTCAAGGTCACACAATTCTTTGCCCTGATTGAACAACCTAGATTAGAATTGGGTCATGTTCTTCATCCAACGTCTCTGGAGGCACCTAGAAGAACGGTGAAGAACTCCATATGGAGCTTCCCTCAATCCATCCTATCTCTGATCTCTAGCCACCTTTCTTGCTGTGGAGAGGCTTAAAAGAATGATGGGATTCCTCCGCATCTTTAGGTGAGAAGGGTGTAGACCTCATCATATTAGGCCTAGAGGCTTGATTGAGTTCGGGCCACCTAGGACTTGCTCGAAGGATCGAATTATCTCCAGGTGAGTTCTTTCAGCATGGGACTTGTATAGAAGTCTTCAGGGCTTGAGAGCGATGCTCTCGACCCAAGAATGAAGTTGTAACATCATGTTAATGAAGGGGATGAGGAATCTGCCGGAGGGACGATAGATGGGGACCTAGATCCTCGATCTTTGCAAGATCGAAGGGATCAGGGTGGGTCGTAAGATGGAGAAGATGAAAGGGAGATGATAGATGGTTGGCGGGGTCGGAGTGAGGCTGGAATACGGTGAATAGAGGCTAGAACCTAGTGCTCCAATGAATTATATTTTTATATTTAAGGTAAATTGAAACGAAGTAAGGTGCGAATCTACACTAGGAATTAAAAGGAGAAATTAAAAACCTAGCTAAACAGTTCGTAAAAACCAAGCTAAATAGTTCGTACCTAGTCTTATGGACTTGGGAGCATTATACCTGGTGGAGGTGCTCCGCTAATGATCGGATCTCCATTGTCCACCTCCTTCTCCTCGCTTGGAATCAAGGGACTCACCTCCTGTCACTAGGGAGTTCTGCAGTTGGGATTCTAAGGGTTTATAGTGACAAAAATCGGATCAAACGAGAACTGGAGGAGGAGGTGATTTTCTTTTGTGATTTTGGAATGATATTTTTGCTCATATCGAAGCGAGTTGGTGGAACCTAAGGATAGGGCATGGAAGACCTTGATCTGACGAACATGTTTGGTGAAGGATTCGAGGTGATCAAAGGCGAGGAGATGGAGTGAAAAATGGAGGAAGTGTGGGGTTCGATTTTTCTGACATTTGCATGCACTAGGGGTCGTGCAGAGGAGTGTTGACCGGAGGTCAACATTCCTTGGGTTCCTATTGGTCCACGTAGGACCATAAAAAGACGAAAAGAAAATAAGAGATAAAAGATAATTAAAAATATAATAATAAATGATTTTCATTAAAAAATTTAAAACACAAAAAGTTATTTCTTATTTTTTAAACTATTTTATAGTGATTTTTATCTCTTTTTCAACCTTATCTAAAATGATATGTTATTTATATATTATTATTTACAGGTATTTATACAAATATTATATGCTTGTATTTTTATTTTATTATTTTGATATATATTACAATATTTACATATTTTATATATTTACAATATTATATATATATATATTTATTTACATATATTTTTTGTATTTTTATTATTTGATTTACATATTCAAGTAATTACAACTATCTTGCACCATAGGTGCATTATACCTATGTGTTAAGCTTTATTAATTATTTTTGGTATTTTTAATTGCTTTTAATATGTGTTTGTATTGTTTATAGGTTTTGTATAAAATTTGTAATTATTTAAAAATATAAAGATATTAAAAATGTAAAGAGTAAAATAAATTTGTTATATATATATAGATGTATAAGTACCCATGTACCCCAATTCGCCAGCTTTTGCATCTTATCTCCAAATAAATGAAATTACCTTCATTTTAAAGATAATTTAATTTTAAATACAATGGAGGTGAAATTGGTTCATTGGAGTTCATATAGAGGAGATATTGATCAATGAGTGTTTGTCGCTTTTTCAATTGAGTGTACCTGGTGACTTGTATATGATATATTTGGCCAATATTTTTCTTATTTTCTATACATTAATTATGTACAAGTTTTTGTTGAATACTTTATAATTTGATGTGCTCATAATGAGAAATAAAATAGTGTAAGTTTGAGCTATATACATAATATATTATATTTATAAGTATTAGTGTTTTCTGTATATTTCTATACAATGTTTCACCCTATCTCCCCCTACTTTATTCCTGATCGAGCTAGACATTACTTGACTTGGTCACGGGGTTGAGGGTCAGTCGGTATCCTTGATACTTCCTTTATTTTTCTTTTCTTTATTCTTTTATTTAGAGTTTAAATACAGATATTTATACAATATTTATACAGTAATGTTAGTTGTCAATTCATGCAAGATAGTAGTATTAACATGCATGTAGCTATGGGTTGAAATACTAAATGAATTAATAAAAATGAATTCATGGCTATTCATCACCCCCTTATACTTAGCTTTGCTAGTTCCTAGTAAACACTTATTAGGAGAAAATGTGTTGAAGTGAAAACAAAGAAATGGAAGATAATGAGCTTAGAATGATTATGATTCCTAAATTTATCTTCATAAACCAAAGTTTGGAGCTTGTTGGAACCCTATTGAAAATAGGATTTAAAACTTAACACTCATCAAGTTCCACAATCTCCTGCTCAGTTCGCCTCAGTTGTCATACCAGAATAAGTCTTTTCATATGCAAACTCTTATGACCATGAGTCTCACTTGTACAGTGAATGTGAAATGTATCTTCCCACATCTGAAGTTGCAATGAAACAATCTTCCTCAATAAGGTAACCCTAATTCCCCAATCTAGCTACTGTTTTCTCGAGGAGCGGGGTATTTCCGTCTAAGTTCAAGTGCAACCGGCTCAAGAAGAGGGGGTAGAGAGAAGAATGGAGTGTCATCATGTAGCCACATATCCTTTGGATCTTAGATAGTGTAGCCAAGTCTCTAGCTGCATGCATCCTTGAATTCTTTGACTTTGAAGCATAACCCTTGATTATTGATACATAACTCCGACAAGATTGATTTTTCCATTGACTTTTTGGCCATGTATCTTTTTTTTGGTTTCTTAATTTATGTGTGTGTGTGTGACAACAACATTTACATAAGGAATTTTTCTTCTTGAATCAATAGACAATCCCTCTTCTGAAGCTTTATTGCAACCCACAACATCATGTATTTAGACGTTAGCGCCACTAGATTAGGTTGGGGTGCACTGGCCTCCGATTGGGGCAACGTCTGTTTCCACACGCGTGCTTCTCAAGCTAGACAGTTATGCCCCTCACCACCTTATATGAGTTGATATATGTAAAGAGTGCTTGTCTAAGTGAGACCACTGTCAACAAGGGTCATGCGCATGTCATGAAATATTCTACTAATGATAATCAAGATAATATGTGAACATAGTCTTGTGAGCTCAAATAATTAAGTCACATTGATCTGTAAAGTCCTAATTCCAATTCCTATAAGGTTCCTGTGAAATTAAGTGGATTATGATCTAACCAAGCTCCAATCTTCAGATTTTTCCAGACTAGTTCAATTGTAAACATCATTCTGAAAAACACGAATGCAAATGCAAAAATATTTTTGTGAAGTAGATTTTTCTTGTTTTGAACTTTTTATGTTATTTTTAAAAAATTTTTGCAAATTTTTATGAGTTTTGAAATTTTTCTAAATTTTTTACTTATATTTGACAAGATTAGTGAATTGCATATATTTACAAGATTATGTGCATATTTACAAAATGATTTAATATAGAAATATACGTATTATTCATGATTTTATTTACAATAGAATTTTATTTAGATCATTTAAAAACACTGTTAAGGTTTTCAAGCCATTGGAATTTTTTTGTAAATATTTTACAAACATTTTTGAAATCTTATTTTGTAAATAATTTGTGTACTAATTTTTCAAACATTTTTACAAATATTTTACAAACATTTGAAAAGGGATATTCTATAATGGTTTGCAAATATTTTACAAAGATTTCTTAAATAATTTCCAAAAGGTTTTTCAAACCATTTTCCAACTATTTTTCAAAATTATAATAAAATAATTTCAAACCAATTTTTCGAAACATTTTTCAAAAAAAATCACACAAAGTTACATGAGTTTTCTTTTCATTTTGTTGATTACCCTTACCAATATAACGATATTATTTAAAATAAAAGAAAGTACGAGTTATGGCTAACGTATTTATACACCATATATACGACCCCCCTATACTTAACTTGAACTATGTCCTTATAGTGACCAAGGAACAACAAAGGAAGATATAACTTGTGATAAGTATAGAAGAACACAATACTACAACGACTAAATGAAAGAATGAGAAGTCGATCATCCCCCTATACTTTAGATCAACTACTCTAAGTATATTATACTTTACGCTATGCAAGGATGATCATGGGTGAGAATATACAAAATCAATGGCCCATCTTGTCTCCTTCTATACTTGGATAAAGAGTCCCTTAGTATAGCATAGAATATCAACAAGTTGAGACAAGTAATGGAACAAAAAAGGAGAACTCAAGTCACTCATCCCTTGATACTTAGGATCTAATCATCCTAAGTATAACACTAATGAAAGGGATAAATGAATAAAATTGAATAATGAAAGGAATGAAAAGGATTGAAAAAGAATAACAAGAAAGAATATTTTTGCAGCTCAGGTGTCTGAATCTTCTATTGATGATGGGAGTTCTTCTTGAAATGACACATCTATTGAATCAACAAGGGACAAGAATGTATCATGCTCTAAATATGGATTTATAAACCTTCCATTGACTACAAATGACTGTGCATTAGATGACAACTCTGATATGATGGCACTACCATTGTCACACACAGTCTTTACTAAAATGACCCATTCCGTTTGCTTTTTAATTTGCCCGAGAATATCTTCAACTTTGCATCAAATAATCAAACCTTCTGACCTGGATCAAAAGTCTTTCATCTGATATGCTTGTCATGCCATCATTTGAATTTCTTCTTGTACATCAAGCTGTTATCGTATGCATAATCTTTGAATTCCAGGAGTCTGTTCAGATCAATCTTCTAGTTCCAACCACTTGCTTGTAAGTCTAGATTACAGATGTTCTATGCCCAAAGAGATTTATGAATTAATTTGATAGGAAGATGGCAATGCATTCCATAAACAAGATGATAGGGAGACATACCCAACAGTCCCATAAGACCATAGAACAGAATCAAGAAGTTGAGACCATTTCATCCTATCTGACCGTACAAGTTTGTGTAGAATTGTCTTGATCTCCCTATTTTAAAGCTTTGCCAAGTCATTGGATTGTGGGTGGTAAGGAGATGCAACATAATGATCAATGTTGTACTCCTTCACAAGTTTCTTGACTTCGCTATTAATGAAATGTCTACCACCTTCTACGATTAAGATTTTGGGAATTCCGAACTACAAGATAATGATGTTCTTGAGAAAGCGACAAACCGTATGACTATCTGCGGATCGGGCGAGAATAGCCTCCATCCAATGACTCACATATCAACGTCGATCATGATGTATTTGTATCCTTGACTTTTAGAAAAAGGGATCATAAAGTCAATACCCCAAGCATCAAATTACATCTGATATTTGGATGAACTTGAGTGAAATTGAATCGTTGCAACAGTTGATTCCTCCCAATTTCTAATAGCTAATGCAACCTTTCACATATGTGGCGACATCCTTGAATAGTGTGGGCCACTAGAGGCCACACTACAATTTCTAACAGTCAACGCAACCTTTCCCTGCCAACGATGTCATTTGATTAAGAAGTTTTGCATTGGCATGCTAATCCAAAAAGATCAACAATCTCTGTGGAAACTGGGTGTCTCACTAATCAACAATCAACCCACACTGTGTCTCAAAATGAAATGTGTATGAGTTAAAATTTATTATAACTCTTCTAAAATGTGTATAGGCATAAGATAGAAGAGTGTAGAACTCAAGGAAGCGAACATGGGTAGAAAATTATTATTAATTACTTCTGACCAATATTTTTTTATTTTCTTGTTTTCATGTTTTTGTTTTTAAATGTTTTATGGGGTTTTAATTATATTCCAAATTTTATAATTTTTAAATGTTTTATATTTTTTATGTTTTTAGTTTTGCAATTTTTAATTTCTTTTTTATTTCTAAAATATGATAATTAACAATATATATATATAATATAAATTATATCGGTAATATATAAAAATACCTTATTTGGATTTTTAAGTAAGTCAAATAATGTCAAATGCAAGAAAAAAAATATTTTTGTATTTTTTGGTCTTTTTCTCTTTTTTGATAATTTTGTGGTATTTTTTATTTTTATGTATTTTAAAAGTAATAAACACACAAAATAGTGAATATATTAATCTTTACAAATTGCTTAAAGATTTTGAAATGCCCATAAGTTCATAATTAACCATAATCTATTTTTAATGTATGATGTATATAATAAACAAAATTCATAAATATAAGGGTATGTTTTTAGTTTTTTATGGATTTTTTGCTAATTTTTATAAGATTTTCAAGGTTTTGAGATTTTTAGGTTTATAATTTGTTTTTTATTGATTTTTTAATACGTTGTAGAATATAGTATAATCTCACTAATATAATATTTTTGATTTTTCAAGTAGATATTTTAATATTTATGGATTTTTTTGCTAAACAAGAAAAAGTGCATCTTTTTGTATTTTTAGAAATAGAAAAATTAATTTAAATGCCCAAGGAAAACTATGCGTGATCAAGCAAGGTCCCAAGCACTTAGCATAATTCTTTACAATTTTTGGATTAACAAAAGCAACTAATACAAATAAAATACAAAATAATATTACACAATAGAACATGGACCTTTTTATAAGTATCAAAGACATTTCATGCATTTCTTAGTAATTAAAATATATCCAAGGCTAAAAATGCAAAATACCCAAATATCTAAATTATTCAGCATCTGGTAGGGGCATGCATGCAACTATAGAAAGTACTAAGGTCCTAGATGCAAAATATGCTTAATATATTACATGTGATTTAATATTTACAAGACTAAATACAAAACTTAAAAGCAGAGGGGGTGTGTTGCAAACATACCAGCGAGACACATGCCTCCTTAATGTGCATGCATTGCTTAATCAACGGTTCATCCAACAACTCTATGGGCTCTTGGAAGAATGGGGAAGAACTCTTTCAGGAGCTTGCCTCAATCCATCCTATCTTTATCCTCATGCCACCTCTCTCACTCTGTAGAGACTCAAAAGAAAGTTGGGACTCCTCCGCTTCTTCAAGTGCCTTATAAAGGTCCAAACCTTGTCGAAAGAGGCTGGAGGTTCTGTTGAGTTCGGGCCACCTAGGACTTGGTCCAAGGATCGAATCACCTTCGAGAGGAGGACTTTCAGCACAATATATGTATGGAAGCCTTTAGGGCTCAAGAGCGATGCTCTCGACCCAAGTATGAAGTTGGAACGATAAGTGAATGAGGTGATCTAGGTGGCTCATGAAATGGAGAAGATTAAGGGGATGATGATGATATGATTGGCGAGGCCTAAAAGAGACTGGAGTATGGTAAACAGAGGCCAAAGCTAGTGCTTCGATGAACTATATTTTTTGGATTTAAGCTAAATCTAAATGAAATAAAGCATAAATCTAATCTAGGAATTAAAAGGCAAAAGCAAAAACCTAGCTAAATAACTCGTACTTGGTCTTAAGGACTTGGGAACAAAAGACGTAGCAAAGGTGCCCCACCAGTGGTTAGATCTCGATTTTCATCCTCCTTCTCTTTGCTTGGAAACAAGTGACTCATCTCTTATCCCAGGGATCTCTCCAGCTAAGATTCTAAAGGGTTACGATGGTGAAAATAAGATCTAATGAGAAATGGAGGTAGTGGTTTTCATTTTATAGCTATGACCAGGGGTGATTTTCGAATTAGATTTTTGCTCAGATCGAAGGAAGTTGGTGCAACCTAAGTATAGGGCATAGAAGACCTTTATTTGACAAACATGTTAGGTGAAGGACTCGAGGTCATCAGAAGTGTGGGGATGGAGTGAAAAATTGAAGGAAGTGAGAGGTTCAATGTTTATGACATTTGCAGGCACTAGGGGCAATGCAGAGGGGGTGTTGATCGGGGGGTCAACACTCCTTGGGCTCCTATCGGTCCACGTAGGACCACAAAAAGACAAAAATAGGAAATAAAAGATAATTAAAAATAAAATAGTAAATGATTTTATATTAAAAAATTATGTCCATTTATTGAAGGCACAAAATAATCTACACTATTGATTATGTGTGCACATAGATTGAGATCATTGACATCCAATATGTTATAAAAGAAAGGCTAGACCTAGCTCTTTCTTTACAACAATTTGAAGTGCAACAACTCTTTCTCTCTCTATCTCTCTACATTCTCATACATGCCCACTCTCTCTCTCTCTCTCAATATTGTGGTTGTCCACTATATTGACCTAGAGAGCCTCACAGTTGTCGTATCATCATTGTTTTGTCGGATTGACTGCTCGTGGATCTCCGCCTTCTTCGGTACTTCTTGCTCGTGGGGAAGGCTGCTGATTTCATGGGACAAAATCAGGAAACACCGTGCTCAGATCTTCAATTCGTATTGCTAGAAGTACGCATCTCATCCACATGCTCTCAAGTATATTTTTCCTTAGATCGGACTTGAGACACAAGATCTTTTCACTTAGAGAGACATGATCACAAACACACTTCGAGAAGTATTCCTTTGACTCATTTGTGATCTTGATGAAATGATTTGAGAAGTGACCTCATATCATGTGGTTTCATCTATTTAAATTTTTTTGAATTTCGAAGCCCATCGTAACTATTATGACTAGTTTCCCTAGATCGTATTTGATAAAATTTACACACTTCTGTGATGTGATAAGTGTTGGACATGCGAGCCCACGGTGAGCCATTATGCAATAAATTTTATTGACAATATCATTCCCTAATCTGAAATGAAAAATAACTTTTGCATAATAAGTCCCTTAGTACAATTAAGGTCGCGTACCATGGCCATCTTAATGATCATAAGACTATTGATTCAATTGTTGAATCATAGAGGTTGGCGCCTGGATGAATATCTAAAGATCTAGATTGAGGACTCATCAAGCACCGTCAAATGATTATTACGAGAGAATCTTCAACCTTAGTAGGAGATGGCTATCCTCTCTCTAATGGGTTGATATCTGACCATCCTCATGATGCAGGTCCTCTACATAGGAATAGAAATTTCGAGGTATTAGATAAGTTAGATCAAAGAGTTGACTTAATGAGATCGAGATAACCAAAGACCTATGTTGTATGTTGTCACGATATAGGCATGCATCCTATGACTGGATACAAATGTGTTACTATATGTTTGAGTATGCACATTTGGCCGACCGATAGGTTGATGATCTAATCAATGTCTATACATCAGCGCGTTGGTGTGCTTACAAGGGCATATGAATAATACGATCGCTCAAAGGGATCATACAGGTTCATTTACTGAATGGGAAGACTTGAGCTTACTCATGAGATATTGGGAATCAAATTCCATGCATGGTCGTTTTGCTTTAGAAGCTTGACTAGATTTGTAGGTTTGGTATATGATTTTGAAAAGTATATGATCAATACTTAGGTTAGATATATGCTTTTGGAAAGTATATGATCAATGCTGACTCCCAATGATCAAATGAGAAAGTTAATGATAAAATCCTAAAGAAGACAGTATAAATAGTTCTAAAGATTCAAGTTTATTCTAGGTCTTCCAGTATGTAGGATGTGCAAGTATTAGGAATACTTGAGGGTGATGTGATCAAAAAACTATTGTAACCATGACGCTTCCATTCTGATGGAGTGATGAAACATGTATAGATTTTAGTGACTCCTCTCACTAGAGAAGTAATCTAATCTTGGTCCAAATGTTGGACAGTAATCTGAATGTGATTCAGATGCAATGAAAAGATTAGATTTACGGTTTTAATTTAATCAAACATCTATGGAGATTCCGAGATCTAGATTTGAGATTTGATCTCAATATCTAAGTCACTATACTTTGAACGTACAGTTGCCATGTCCTTATCTCCAAGTATCTATGGAGAAAACTTATTATTCTTGAAAGAGTTGAATGATAATTTCATTGTTGATAATGTTTCTGAGCATTGAGGAAATTTGATAGTTAAATGTGATTCAAGAATAATATGAGTTTGATTCATATTATTTGGCCCTATAAGGAGAGTTATCTAAGATATAATGTGATTTAATTATCAAAGATGTAAATAATGTGAATGTGATTCATAGTATTTGGGAACATGAGATTAGAGATCCAAGATGATTAAATGTGATTTAATTATAGTGGATATGAATAATGTGGATAGCAACACTATCCACGTTAATCATATATATCATAAATGTGATTTACAATATATGAGAGAGAGAGATTTTTGTAAATAACATTTACAATTTAAATATTGATGTGAATATGATACATATTGGATAATTAATTGAAAATTTAATTTACATTTTATTTTGTGTTTTGAATTTTATTCACATTTTTTCCCTATCATGATTGCAATGTTCACAAAATAATTATGGATTATTTTTGTCGAGATATTTACAACAAATATTGTTGTAAAATTTGAAGATATTCATGGGATCCAAAATACCATGATAAAGGAACGAGGAAGCCACCCTTCCTTACGGAGAGGGGGGATCGCCACAATTCCTTATGGAAATTGGCAGCCGTCAACTCTCTTTATGGAAGGAGGCTTTCCTCCTTCCTATTTCTCCAAAGAAGATTGATTTAATGAAAATAAATTTATATTTATTAATATTCAATATATTTAATTTAATTTAATTAATTGCAGTTGTGTTTTTGCAACAAAATCATGGCCATTGAAATAAGCACAAATCAATCTCAACCATTGATTTTGTATCGTCCATGGATTGGGATCCATAAACTCCCAAAATATTATATAAGAAGAGGAAACCCTAGCTCTTCAAAGAGAATACATAATATGCACATACACACTCTCTCTTTATATGCCAAGCCTCTCTCTCTCTCTCATTCTAGAGTGGTCGTCCTCTCCAAACCCTAGAAAGGGTCGTCGTCGTCACCATGCCGTTGTGCCGTTGCTTCGACCGCTCGTGGATTCTATCTCCTCCGGTGCATCTCACTCGTGAAGAAGATGTCGGATCTCATGAGTTGAGATCAGGAGATTCGCTGCTTGGATCATCAACATGGATTACGAGGAGCACATGTTTCAACAACGTGCTCATAAGCATCTCCTCCGTCGGATCGGATTTCAGGTAGGAGGTCTCTTAATTTAGAGATTCGATCGCAACCACATTTCAAGAGGTAATCTAATTACCTACATGTGGTTTAGATGAAACGATCTGAGAAGTGTTCTCAGATCATGTGGTTTAATCACATTAAAATTTTTAAAATTCCGTTGCGCCAAACTACTAGTACGACTAGTCGCTCCCGATCGCATATGATTCGATCTTCACGATTCTGTGACGCGCTTAAGGATTTTCCAATATCCTTCAATAAGGCCCAACCCTAACCTTCAAGTGGTATCAGTGCCTTGGTTAAAGGTCTTGGATCTGATCCAAACTATAAGGGTGCAAGGTTTTGTGTATTGGATGTGTGGGAACTCATTGTGTGTGCATAAGATGCAAGTTTCGAATTATTTTTCATTACAATGAAAAGCTCCTAGTTATACACTATTTGGACTTTTTGGATAATAACATGTATTTAGAATGTTTAAATATGTCACCAATACAATAGCCAATTGTTGGCACCAAAGGTGCATAAATTAAAATACCAAAAGTTCCTGCAGTGACATTGTTTTTGCATGTATTCAAAGATCTATAACAAATTATTTTTATGTTATAGTTTTTCCCATCATAAAAATAAAATAAACACAATAACTAGGTAGAGAATTAAACTAGCAAATCGTTCAAATTTATTTCATGCGATTATGACTCAGTTTGCCCCAAATATTCCAGATTTAGTGGAGTTGGGTCAAATAATGATTGGTTCATCAAGATTACATTTCTAATGTATTTATCATTAAATTTAAATAGAGAATATCATGAATTGCCATGATTATTTTTATGCTTAATATTTATGAAGATATTTGATTTAACACTAATCACCATTGAATGAATGTTTCATGACAAAAATCCTAATTTAACCGACAATAGTTACATGTCAACTTTTCCATGCATAACATGTTTGCTTAATATGACTTGAAATTTAGGATCTTTAAAATTTGTTAACATGCCTAAAATTTCTGAGTGATTACTATTTATATATCATGTCGGTCACCAAGACTATGTCACTGATAAAAGCTTTTAATACAATTTGTATCAATTGTGTTACCTTGAATTGATTCAGTGATGGTGTCTCGGCTATGGATATGCTAATGGGTTCCTTAATTGGCACCCTGCACCGCAATGGAAGCACTCCCTATTAGGATTATTTGTCTGACCTGGCTTGATCCATTTCAAGGATGGGTAGCATGAGAAATTGCTGCGTACTTTAAACAACTAATTGGAATAATACAATTATACAATGTGAGAGTGTATACTATGGTAATATCAAAAAAATCCTAATTGTTTATTGATTGATTGATTGGATTGATAATTGATTTAATATGTGATTAAATGAATAAGATCCAGTTAAATATAAACACTCTATTATGAATAGAGATGTAATTCCTTTGGAAGGATTAATTATGTAAATATGATTCATAATAAATAATTAAAAGTTGAATGAGATATGGAGAATCATATAATGGGCATCAATGGTCTCTCGTAACAACGAAAGGTTCTATCACCATGGATTGTATGCTGGAGATGCCTATATGAAGTGATAGCTTTGATTGACAATCGTACATGGATTGGGCTCTTTGCTTCTCGAAAGAGTAAGGCCACATGCATAGTGACCCCAATATTGTTCCTCATATAATTGATGTGGTATTGGATTACGCATAGAGCTCTATTCTTGTTGACGGTTGATTAAATTAACAACTGGTCAACATCACCTTAGGGGTGGTAGTCCTGGGTGTTAAAGACTGAATTATGAAATGCAAGTTCGACTTGCGAGGCAGAATGAGTTCCCGCTTCTTTTTATTCGAGTTGCAATTTCTCATATTATTAGGATATAACAATGGTAAAAAAGAGATCCCAGATCTCGCGAGAGATATAACGGTAAGTATATCTCTTGCTTTGAAAGTTTAATAAGGGATGGACTTTCAGAGTTTAAAAGACAAGACTAATTTAATTAAAAATTCTTAATCAAAGAATTTAAATTTGAATATAAAATTATTTATATTTTCGAATATAGTATATTTTCAATCTCAGATATGAAATCCATGAACCCACTCGGAAGGCTTCTGGAGGTCAACCAGCTAACCAGACCCAGCTATTTGGACTACATCTAAAACTTAGAGCTTGTTCTTTCTACAGAGCGCATCAGCTATGTGCTCACCAGAAACAACCATGCAAACCCTCAAACATTGGAAGAACATAAATTCAATGAAAAATATGATGATGATCATTCATTGGCCATAGATTATATACTAGAATATCTGTCCAATGTGCTGCAGAAGTAACACATGGACGTAGATGGTTGCCAAGATAGTTATGAATCTGAAAGATATGTTCAGTGATGTGAACCACACTCAACATTATAATATATTAAAAGAACTATTCACTGCAAAATACAGGAAGGGACTTCTGTTAGAGAGTACATAATCAAAATGTTTGGTTATCTCTCTAAACTGGATACTCTCGGGGCTCATATGAACGTAGTCATGCATTCCCACTTCATTCTATTGTCTCTACCCAAGTCTTTCACCAACGTTATGGTATCATACCACATGAATAAGTTGAGGCTATCTAATGCTGAACTCATCTATTCATTAAAATATGTAGAAGATGTAATGAAGAAAGAGAATCATGACGGTAGTAAAATTGTTGCACATGTCAAAGGGAAGTGCGGTTGAAAGCATGTGGCTCGGAAGGGTCCGACCCAGAAGAAAAAGAAGAAGAGTCAGGTTGTTGGCTCATCCCCTCATGCTTCAACACTGATAGCATCGAAGAAGACCAATGTTTGTCATCACTACAAGAAACCAGGGCACTAGAAGCGTAACCGCTAAGAATACCAGAAAATCATTGAGAAAGGTAAAGCTCCAACACGTATAAAATCTTCTTTCATCATTGAAATGAATATTTTTCATAGGACGAGATGATAGCTAGATCTCTTATTCTGGTGCTTCTGTTCATTTATGCAATTTGTTGCATATATTTCAGGAAACTAGGAATCTTGATGAAGGGGAGATAGTCATCCAGATGGGATCTAATACAACTGTTGTTACATTCATCGTCGAGACATGTAGGCTATAATTATCTAGTGGGAGAGTCCTTTTACTTAAAGAGTGCCTTTATGTTCCAGATGTTAATTCTTTCATTTTGGCCTTAAATCCTTGTTAAATGCATGTATATATCATTATATATATTGTATGAAATATTGTATAAAACACTATATAAATTATGTATTTAATTCCAAAATAAAAGAATGTGGGAAGAAAAGAAAATTAAATGAAGTGTCAAAGATACTGAGTGACCCTAGACCCCGAGACCCAGTCATCATGATTACTTTGTCGACAAAGAATAAAAAAGGGGAGATAGGGCAGATAAACTTAAAGAAATGCACAGAAAACCACAACAAAACTCTAATTTAAATTTCCCAATATTCATTTGGGTATTTTTTATTAGTTTACACCGCAAATAACAAAACCCTCAACATGAATATTGTAGATAAAAATACAAAGATAAATAAAAAATTGATTTCATAGGAAAAATGCAAAGTTTGCTCGGGACATACAATATAAAAAGTCATAAAGAAAACATTGCAGACATCTATCTTCTCCATACTGTATCAAAATTGACCAAAATCATCTTTAGTTGTATATAACATTTAATAAGCTATTTAATGAAGGTAGTTTCTTCAAATTTGGAGTTATGATGCAAAAGTTAGATTTTGGGCCCCCATTGTGCAATAGACATGTATATTATATTCAATATATTTATTATTTATAATTTTCAAAATATGTTTTTATAAATTTTCAAATATTATTTGAAACACATATCCATAATTAAAATGAAAGTAAATCATTAAAATAAAACTAAAATAAATCAATAAATTTTATATATAGATGAAATATATTTATGTATGCTTATTAGACTAACGTATATAATTATTTAACTGCATAAATAAACTCATAAAAATACAACAAAATATCTAAATATGTACTTAAAATAGTTAAAAATATATAAAGTATATGTACATTAATAAAATATACATTACAAATTAAAAATAAAATATTCAAAATACATGTATTTTTATCTAAACTTATACATGTAAATATTAACTTCTAATAAATCACCTTGAAAAATGAATAAAAATATGTATAGAATACTACATAAAACTAGAAACATTTTTTATTTTATAATCTAAAATTAATTAATTCATTTTATATTTATAAATTAATTTACAAGCCTTTTTTATTTCTCTATTATCTGGTTTGTCCATGTAGACTGATCGGGGCTCTTCAAGTGTTGATCGGAGATCAACCGTATTGACCTCCAGCCGTTCTGTCAGAAACTCACGGGCAGGCTGGCTTCTCCTAATTTTCTATGCCACTACCTTCTTCCTCTAGCCTCAAGACTTCCATCACACTATAGCTTGTTCGTCCTGCACATTAACCCATCATCGAATCCCCACCACCCACCTCGCTAATGCACGCTACCTCACCTCGAAGTCCCCCGACCTTCAACCTATAAAACCTGACTACCTCCACTATTTTTGGATTTGATCCTTCCTTGGCCAATCTTAGCCTTTAGCTCTGGTGTACCTTCCTCCTTGGTGACAACAAGTAGCGAGGTGAAGCTGCAATGAGGAGGAGCAGCGGAGCGAAGCGATTGATGAATCTCCATTTCATCACCTTTATTCTATCATTTTGGCCTCAAAAACCCTAGCAAATGCATGTAAATAGCATCAAATTGTACATAATAGCATTCATGATTCATTGTATTAATTATACATTAAATACTGTGATTAAGGCCAAAATTATAGAATAAAGAGAAGAAAACTAAAAGGAATAAAATATTGAAGATATTTTATGACCCAACCCCGAGACCAAGACCAGCATGGAATTGGTCGACAAGGAATAAAGTAGGGGGAGATAAGGGCCAGTATACAATAAATACCTCATTTATTTATTCATGTATTTATGCATTTTTTTGACACCTATTTTGTACATAATGATTTATTCATCAAATAAAGAAATTTTGTTCATGAAAGTTGTAGATAATAATGTAAATAAAAATACAAAATTGAGTTTGTGTAAAAATAGTACTCAGTTTACATTTTATACACAGAATAAAAAGCCAAAATATCAACTTTACAGACCCATATCTTGCAAATAAAAACTCCAAATCACCCAAACTCACCTTTAATTGTATATAGCTTTCCCTAAACTATTTAACAAAATTGGTTTCATATTTTTTGGAGTCCATATGCAAAAGTTAGGTTTTTGGCCCTCCTTGTACATAATACCTGAACAAAGTATTACATTTATTCATTATTCATTATTATAACAAAATTATATTTTTAGAATTTTGTAAATAAGGTATATAATGCATACACATATTAAAAGTAAAGGAAAACCCAAAAATAATTTGTAAAATAAAGTAAGTCTACAAAATTCATAGACAAAATACCTATACTATATATCTTTATATAAATAAAAAGGATTTTATTTCTTGGTTCTTTTATTCTTTTATATTTTTATAATAATGTATACATTATACATAACTCATTAAAAATGTAAATCCAAAATAAAAATCAAGAAAATACATTAAATAAATTAAGTATACAAAACACATAGGTAAAATACATATAAGGATACCTACATATACCTATATATATTTATTTAAAAATGTAAATAAACTCCTAAAAATTAAATAAAAATACCTTTATACTCACAAAAATAAATTATAATTTATAAAATAAGCCAATAAAATAATAAAATAAAATAAACAAATTAAAAATAAAATACACAAAAATATATGTAAATACATACATATACACATTATTAAATTAAAACCATAATAAATCGCTTCGAAAAATTCAATATAAATCACAAATAAATACTACATGAAAAAATACATATTTTTTATGTTTTAAGAAAATTCTAATAAAATCATTTACTATGGTAAATAAATCAATTTAGGTTAAAATTTCCTGTTTTGTCTTGCAGCGGCTGACGTGGACCAATAAGGCGCCGGCCTTCGTTGACCCCCTGGTCAATTGTCCCATCTCTGCTCTGGCGCTTCTGAACTGTCAACTTCCCCGATTTCCTCCCTTTTTAACGGCCATCTCGTCCATCGATCGAGCTCGCTTCCTTCACAAGAATTGGTCTCTGATCATCCATGATGCCTGCCAAACTCTTAGATCAATCAGATAATCATTGGATTAAGAAATCATCACCAGTCAATAAGGCCTCCTGCCAATGTTTATAAATAAGTAGCTCCGCCTCCTTCCTCGAATTTGACCAATTTCATTCCAACCCAACGCCTTGATCTTGTTCCTGGACCGTTCCTCGTGAAAGGGGGAGTGCTCCAGCGCCTTGACTCGGCCGGAGGAAGGAGAATTTTGACGCGGCGGAGCTCCGGCGTCCGCCCTGCTCCCTGGTGGCCCCCAGGTATAAGAGCTGTCCTTTTATGCATTTTAGTTCGTTTTTAATGTTAGTTTTTAATTCCAGTAGTTAGATTAGTCTTTAGTTAATTCCCTTAGCGTAAAATCCAAAAATTCGAAGTTTGCCGGATTCACCGTAAACCCGACTATTTCTGACCGCCACGAGCTCCCCATCTCGATTCCCATCGCTTTTTCCATCGTTCCATCACCTTTGACCAACCCAGGACCCCTGGTCTTGGCGAATCGGGGCTCCACCTCCGCCGTTCGTCGGAGCCCCTCCACCCCACTCCATTTTGCAGCGAAGCTTCAAAACCCCGTGTTGAGGAGGTAGCCCTCTCGCCCCCGGTTCTCCCTCTGCAGGTCAAATGAAGAATAGAGCCCATCTGGGCTCGAATCCAACCAGGAAGAGGTTCCTGGAGGTCGGTACTTCACCGACCTCGTCCGAGCGACTCGGACCTCCAGGAGCCATGATGGACCCATCAGTCGACGCGGGATGCTTCCAGCTACGTGCAGACCACCTCAGACACGCCTGAGAGCCCTGGAGGAGCCCAAGCTTCTCGATCGAAGCTCGCCAGGCGCGAGCTTCTTCCCTGTTCTTCCAGGGAGCTTCAGCGCCGTTGGATCAGGAGGCGAGGCCCAGTTCGCTCAGGAGCCGTCCGATGAAGCCACGTGCCAACCGTCAGATCAGCCAGGATCATCTAATCCAGGCCCTTCATCGACGAACCGGTATCCACCGTCGGATGCTTGACGCATGGATAAGTGGCGCACCCAGCGCCGTTGGATGTCACCCCTTTGGGGGTAAATTTCATACCTAACCCCTCGCTTTTTGTATTTATAGTTTAATACCAAAAATAAAAGGTTAAGTTGTAAATAAGTTGTATAATTTGCTGAAGGCCCCCTGATGTCTTTAGATTTGCATTTTAGTCCCTCCGTGCCGCACGTGCAGCACCCACGTGAGGCGCGTGATATTTGCATTTAAACCCCACCGGGTTTTTGTATTTGTAAAATGGCCCTGAAAATAAAAATAAATGTTTATTCCTGTTGTAACTTTTGCATGTCTGCCCCTGAGAGATATTTTAATCGCAAAAATACCCCTGCCAGGCTATTTATTTTTGAATGCTTTGTCTATTTATTTTGTGCTTCATATTTCTTCAAAAAATTTCGCAAAAATAGACTTAAGCTCTTGTTTGGTTGTTCTTGCACGCCATAATTTTAGTTTTTAATTTTGTTGCATTCTTGCATTTATTAAAAATAAAAAACATGTCTTTTATTCACTGTCTAACTTATAAAATTCCAAAAAAAATATTAAAAGTCTAGAAAAATCCCAAAAAAATTATTTATGGTGTATTTTGACCTATTTCAGTGTCAGTCCAAAGATCCCTAAAAATCTCAAAAGGAAAACCTTAAAAATTCAAAAATACCCAAAAACTTCAAAAAATGTATAAAATCAAAGAAAAATCAGAAAAATATGAACTCAGTCCCTATTTATGCTATATTTTATTGTCTTTATTAGAAAAATAGTGTGGAAAATTTTTGAGGCTGTTGGCTACTTTTAATTCCTATTTTTCTTACAGCCAGACCCTATTCCACTGTTTGCTCTTATTTTGCTACTCAAAAATACTAAAAATGTTTTGAGAAATGCCCAAAATTCACTAAAACAGTAAAAAAACATGAAAATCCCAAAAAGACTTTATTCCTGAATTTTTGACTATTTTTGAGTATTTTTATAAATATTATAGTACCCCTTTATGTATATATATATATATATTCTCTAAAAAAGAAATATATATATATCTAACTACTTATATGTATTTATATATCTATCTATTATCCCTAATATATATATATATATTATACTTACATATACATATATATATTGTATGTATTATAAGCTATATCCTCACCCTTTATGGGTATATATATATTTATATATTTATATTATATATATATTTCCTAATTATATTATAAAACATATATAATAACAAAAATTATAATAAAAAAATTATAAAATTCACAAACCCACTTCCCACAAGGATGACTCTGTGATACATGTAGGCTATTGCATTTTGTATTGCTCTTTGTGGTTCGACCTCTACACGCTTGTTCCCTATACATTTTATGGTAGAGTAATAAAGATTAATTCACATTTCTTTTTGAGCTTAATTGTTTTATTATTTGGTTGTGGGTTAGTTGCTGATTAACACCGGTCTTCTGTGAGTGGTCGCCTCAGCGACAACATTTTTATATCATGGTGACCCTCGTAGGAAACCGCGGTTATCATATGTCGCCGTTGCCAGGGAGCAATGAGCATAGCCTATTTTATTTTTGTCATTCTTGTGTACATGTTTGATTTATTTATTTCATGAGAAGCTATTTCTACTGTCATCAATCACCATGCTTCATTTATTTATTTATTGTGATTATTTTATCTGCTCTATTTGGTTGATTAAGCTATTCTAATGCAATCTTTTTGTGTCTTTGATGCGAGGGCCCGCCACGCGAGGATGGCTTCTTAGGAGGTCAAGGCAGCCAAGCTTGGAGGAGGATGGTCTTCTTCTCATGACCATCTGGAGAGAGCACCAAGGAAGCAAAGAGATGGGCATTAGTTAGAGCTAGAACACTTAGGATAATTTTTGTAATTTATGGTGAGAGAGAGAAAATTTTGGCATGTAATTAAACATGACTCTACTCTTCACAATGAGGTCCAGTGCCCGGGTGTTTGTTCACCTAGGGGCCTCATCGCGGCTTTTCGAGTTTTCATCGCCTTCTTTTATTTATTTCCCGAAGTTTTGAGCTTTCCGCCTTTATTTTATTTTGTTTTGTGTGCTTGGAGCCCCTAGATGTAGGTTGCTTGACTCGGTAGCTAGGTCCACACATTAATAAGAATGCATGTTCCTATAGTTTACTTCGATTGGATCTAGTCAAATTTTAAACAAGCCGCTCATTTGTCTCTTAGCCCTTGTGCCGCAGCGAGCCCTGTAAAGCGCTTTCTCCTACCCTCAAGTGTGTTGAGCAGAGGAGGGGTGAGCCAAGACCGGACCCTTTGGGATAGAGATGAATGAGCGACTTATAGTTCTTCACGCTAATAGCAGCTAATGTTTAGGGCGATTTTGTGCCTTGCATACCGACATGTAGATAGGTTTAAAAATTCTGTTTTGCATACCGCATGGAGAGAGCTGGGATGCACTGTAAGTCTTCTAACTCAGCATGCATCATTCGGTTCAATGGTGAGATTTCCATCATGGAACCACTTGCACGGCTTTTCCGCTATCTCCCTCTGATTTTGAGCACCTAGGACTTAAATGAAAATCTACAAAAACGTTACGCGCTGGTATGAAACAGACTCAAAAAAAGTGAAAACCCGAAAATTAAAACAAGGGGACTGCTAAATAAACTTTGACCTTAATTAAAATATGTAATGGACTATCATTGTAACGGGTTCATAAAGCCCTCATTGTTTTCAGGTACCTTGGAGGGGGACCAAAACCCTACTCCCTTAAGCGAGTGCGACCCCCTAAGGATTAAAGCCAAAAACCCAGTCTGCAACTGCCTTGTGTATCGCCTGGATTTCCGAAGTAATGGTGCTTCTATCGTACGTAGGCGAGTAGGGCTTGGTCGCCAATGATGACTCCCTATTGTGTGGAGCATCGACCCTGTCCGAAGTATTGAGCATAGGCCACGCCTTCACGGGGGTGTCTGTCTCATTGTCCTGCGTCCGAGTAGGTTCTTGCACGCTCACGGGTGATTCCGTTGCGAGCGAGAACCGAAGTATTGGTTTCGCCTATCGGCTTCCTCTCTCTTTTCTTTGGCTGAGTAGGGATCCAGGAAGGGTTACAAGGACTCCAAAAAGTACAGACTACAGGTTACACAGGAGGAGGACAAGTACGGGATACTCTTCTGGCAGTACTCTCTCTCCTATAGGGTAGCGTACTAAGGACTTGTTATAAGATATGCCTGAAAATCACAACTCTAAAAATGAAAAGATAATAAATAGCCGAGCTTTCACGGCTTCACATGGCATGAGTTGGTGAACCCGATTTTGTATTGTGTTTGTATGGATCTAGATTAAGGGTCAAAGATCAAGTCCTGCGCATTTGCGCACATTTTGTTATTTCTCCCTTTGACCACCCCGCTCAACCGAGCCTCTCTACTATTTTACACTCCTTTTATTCCTCGTTGACCATCGTATCTTTCATCAAACATCCTATCTTCTCTTGTACTCCGCGAAGTTGATCCATGGATGGTTTCCGTCGGGACCATGTCGACACCTACATCGATTCCATGGACTCAACTCCGCCAATAAATTCGAGGTAATTCCCGAGAACCCGATCCGGACTTTGCGGATCGATCTCCAGACTCCTCGTTTTCTACCTTTCTCTTGGCCACCCAATAAACTGGGATCACTTGTGTCCCACTTCTGCCGTTGCGAATGGAAGTCGATTACAGTCTACATCCTTTTCCATTCACAACATGCTGGGGTTGACCTGAATTCCAGCTTCATCACAACAGCTGAACATTAATTGCAAGTGATCTGATTCGTACCATCTCATTATGCAGATAGAAGACAGTGCGAGCCCTGGAGACTACTCAGGAGTTCATCTCGTCCGACTCAGACCCTGACATGGCTCCAGGAGGAAAGGGCAAGGGTCAGCAGCCACCCCAACCAGAGGGACAGGTGCCAGATCAGAACCAAGTAAATGCACAGTTACTGGCATCTATCCAGGCCATACAGCAGCAGCTGACCGAGCAGGCCCTGACACAGACCGCATTCCAGGATATGTTGAATGACATGATGAACCGTGACGATGGAGGAGGAGGCAAAGGCAGAGGAGGCAGGGGAGGAGGAGGTGGAGGTGGGGGTGGTGGTCCTCCTGATGATGACCTTGAATTACCACCACCAAAGCCAACACTTAAAGAAACAGATAATCCGGGAGACAGCCAGATGACCGAATGGATTCTCATTCCACCGATACATGCTCACTTTGAGCTGAAGCCCCAGTTCATAGCCCTTCTCCCTGCATTTCATGGAAACACCAGCGAGGAGCCGTACATTCACCTGCAGTAGTTCTCCCGCATCTGCCGTACGACTCACTATCCCAATGTCCCTCTGGACATTGTCAAGATGATGGCATTCCCATTCAGCCTACAGGATAAGGCCCTTTATTGGGTCAATCATCTGGGGAAGGTTGTGACGACTTGGGAGGAGTTGAAGTCCGCCTTTCTGCACAAATATTACCCTCTCGGTCGGCTCAACCAGATGCGAGCCCGAATCAGTAATTTCTCCCAAGGACCCCACGAGTCGATATATGAAGCTTGGGAGAGATTTTCTGACCTGCAGGAGAAGTGTCCCCACCATGAGATCCCTAAGACCAGCTTGGTCCAGCATTTCTTTGGGGGACTGAACATTGAAAGCCAACGGCTTGTGGACGCAGCATGTGGGGGCTTCCAATTTAATAAGGATGAAGATGTCGTATGGAAGATATTTGAAGAAATGGCCGAAGGAGAGGCCGCCCTCTCTTCATCCAAGGCATATCAGAAGCAGCCCCAGATCCTCCAGAAGCAAGTGCACATGGCTGCATCCAAGGAAGCAGAGAGAGATGAGAGCTCCAACCTCAGCATCATCGGGGGCCATCTCTCTAAGGTAGATATCATTGAGAAGCGATCACAGGACCTTGAGAAACTCGCTGTGATCGAGAAGAGGACCCAGAACTTGGACAAGCTAGATCAGATCAACAAGTACCTAGAACTGTTGGTCGGCACTATCAACTCTGTCCAGTCAGCTACAACATCAGAAGCTCCCGCTGAGAAGAAGGACGAGCAGCAACCGCAGCATCAGCCTCAGCTGAGCCAGCAGCCACCGGCAGTCCAGCACGTGTACTACGTGCAGGCGCCCGACCAGGGCCAGCCGCAGCAGCAGATGGTAGTGTACCAGCCAGAGTTCCTCTCAGTACCTGATCCAGTCTTCCCACCACCACCCCTAATTCAGGAAGTGAACGGGGTATGGGCTCATGATGCACAGCCGACCCGTCCTCAGGGACAGCCCTAGGGTCAGCAATTTGCCAATCGGCAGTACCACCAACCTTAGGGTGGTCGTTTTGGTCAATCCTCTCAGCAGCACCAGCAGTACCAGCAGCCTCCCTAGTTTGCATAGCAGTGGAGGCAGAATTTTCCTTACCAGCAGCAGCCGCAGTACCGCCACCCACAACCGTATCACCAGTACGCGGCTACCCCCTCTCAGCAATATCAGCAGTATCCTCCTCCATCCTACCAACAACTTCAACTTCCAGCACCACCTCAGAACCACCAGCCACAACCTCTACACCCATCCAACCATCAGCAGCGTGGTCTGCACGCTGAACCTACTGAATCACCCTCTGTGAATCTCGTCATGGATTGTCTGGCCCAACTTGTTAAAGGGCTAGCGGATATGACAAAGAGGCTCGACGACCTGACCGCCACCAGAACTACCATTCCGACGCAGGTAGAAGCCAACCCCAATAATTTCAAAAAGAAAGAGCAGGTAGATTGTGATGTCCTGTCCGAGCCTGGTAATAATATTACTGTTTATTCTAATGTTGTTACTCTCAGGAGCGGTAGGGCCTTGCCTCTGCCTGCTACCAGAAGTGTGGTGAATAAAGAAACAGGTGGATCGTCATCTTCTGTATCAGTCGTGCCAGCTCCAGGGGCGGGTGAGGAGGAAGAAGAAGGAGAAGCCAGTTCAGCCGTCGTGCCAGGTCAGCAGCAACCTCAGCCAAAAATACAAAAAAATCAGCAAAAACAAAAACAACAAAAATAAGCTCGTAGCAAAAGCGAAGCCGCACCAGCATTGGAGGAGCCGCCAGCAGCAACCGATCCCTCGCCAGCCGATGGAGCAGACGCTACCCTTTTTGATTGCCCAACACCACCAGCATTCCAAGATCCAACTTGTACTCCTTTTTGTAGTTCAGATGTACAACATTCTGTGGGCGATGATTTTGATGTAAATAAGAACTCTGATTTTCCTGCTAGTAGTGTACATATTCCTTTTCCTCATGCAATACAAAAATCCAAAAAAATTGCAAAACGAAAAAAGGCATTGTCTGATCCAGGTGTTGTGGATATTTTGGATAAATTGACTGTTGAGATTCCCTTGTTGAAGGCCGTGGAATACATGCCAACCGTAAAGAAAGGACTGAAGGAGGCATGTACTAACAGGCGTCGCCTAGCGCAAGAAAATAGACGCCGGCAAGTCGAGAGGCATGTCCTCACCTTGGCCACGGTAGCAGCTATCAGCAATGTCCCCCAGAAAAAGCAAGACACCGGAGCACCTCTGATCAGTTGTGAGATTTTTGATCAGGTATTCGAGCGCACTCTTCTTGACTGTGGTTCTTCCATCAACCTTCTGCCCTCGTCCATAATGCAAGAATTCGGGATGGGACCGCTCAAGCAGACACACATGATCCTTCAGTTCGCTGACCGATCCGTCAAGCGGCCCCGAGGTCTTTTGGAAGACGTGA